>VYXC01009540.1:154233-256024 GCA_013397175.1 Platysteira castanea
AAATCCATATTTCCTTGGCTCAGCTCAGGATCAGTAGTTACAAGTAGGATTCTGCCAAATCATACTGCCCTGTAGCAGTCGCTGGTTGCTCAGAATAATCTGTCTTTCCTGTGGCTGTTAGACCACATCACGCTGATAAAATGCAAAATGTGGCATTGTATACAGAAGAAGCTTTTAAACAGTAAATGTACAACCTTTAACTAAGCATATGAGCTTGCCTAAAACTGGGCCTCAGCTTCATTGTCACGCAAAACGTATCTTGCATTTCCAGAAATTGTTTTAAGAGAGGATGAAGAGTTACCAATTCTATACCAAGAAAAAGCTAGCCTTGTGGAAAGAGGAAAAGCTATTTAAAGCAAACCCATTCATTGATAAAAACGCAATTACTCCTGTTAGATGCAACTTGATCCAAAGTGCTAAATGTGGGGTTAAATCCCTCATGTTCCTTGAAATACAAACCCTTCAATAAATCAGGGGCAGCAGCAAGGTTTTGACTTCTCCCATTACTGCCATAAGAACTTCTGTTAAATACATTAATTCAGTGGATAATAATGCAAAACTGGACAAAACCAAACTGGCAAAGTCCTACAAGTACACCTAAATTTTTATGTTTTGTAAGAAACGCTACTCATTAACAAACCAATATGAATGACACACTGGGGCAGATATCAGGAGTGCGCACATCACCTCAGCTTCATCAGAATCATTGCACCCTCAGCACTCCCTCTTGCCAGCCTGCACATGGGGCCTTCAGGGCTCTTAGAGACACGCAACACATGTGCGTGTGTACACACATCCATGTGGAAAGATAAAATCCCACAGAGTGTGTATTTACATACCTAATTCTCATGCTTTGAAGCTGAGCAAATTCCACCAGCTTTTTTGAAATGAATTAATGGTATCAAGACCAAAGCAGATGCTGAGTTGCTGAGAAAACCCAAACCCTGGAGTTAAAGGTACATCCCTTTCTGGTTAAACCCAAACCCTGCCCTGGTTTCTTTTCTGTGAAAAACTGAAATCCTGAAAGTCTTCCTGAGCCAGTTCACACTTTTGAAATTGTAGCTGAATCAGTACTCTGGTACCAGTTTCCTGCCATACTCAGAATGATCATGAAGATCTTTCTTATGACAAACCAAGGCTCATTGCTGCTGGAGAAATGATGTCAAATATTTTTTATTGTTTGACCCTTCTAACTATGATTACTGCCAACCTAATATGCAAATGGGAGTATCAGAAATATGCAGATTATACATATTTAAGCTCTAATACAGGATTATATGAGAGCACTTACTATTGCAGTGTTTGCCATTGACACAACTTTATTGAGGTAACTTGCTGTAGCAACCAAGGACAACATACATACCACGATGCGCAGTTTCACAGGAGGGGAGCAGAATGGACACAAGCAAAGTAAATTTGTGATTTAATACAAAGCTGAATTAACCACTGTCCAGAACAAACACTGACCACAAAACACAAAGACAGTCGACATACCCTGTAATTTGGAGACCTCCCCAAATGCACTGCAAATCACTCATGACAGGAATTAGAGGTATCTGAGGTGGTTTGTGTAAGGGCTGTTAAACATCTTATTTGCACCTTTATGGTTAGCAATTAGATGTTGTAAATACCTACATGTATCTCTACACAGTTACAAGAATGCTCTTGTCCCAAGGAAGTCCTGGACCACACAATACCCTTTGGAAACAGATGTTTCAATGGAAGTGAAGATAGCCCACTGTTCAGGTTTTTAGAAAAGCAGTTTAAAAAAAATAAGGCAGAGTAAAGATTTTTCTCAGCTCCAAATAGATGGACACTATTTGTAAAGTGGCAAAGCAAGAGTTAATCTAATTCCCTAAAGCTCCTTATAAAATGACAGTTCTTAAAAGGGTTGTACCTACACTTACAGCTAACGATGCAAGTTGCAAGGAAGTGGAGAATCAGGCCCACTTGACTCTAATCCTACTAAGTAAAATATATATTTGTACATTAATCAGAGTGTGCACAGAAATACCTATATAACAATACATAAGGAAATGAACAGATTTAAAGCACAGAAAACTCCAGATGCTGGAAAAGATTTTGAGTCCTTATTTTTAGCAGTCAGCATCAGCAAGATTGTCTTTCAAAGGAAGGAGAGAAACTGACTTCACAAAGACACTTGCATTTCAGGTCAGCGGTACTTAGGGAGTATTTCTGTTCCCAGATGGCTTCCTGAGTATATTTATAAGATGCAGAAAAAAAGGACCTGCAAATATTTCCGCACTCACTGCATTTTAATCTGGACAAGGGATTAAAGGGAGGTGCTCCCCACTGCTTGCATAACAGTCACTAACGCACTTCCCATGCCCATGCCTGTCTGAACAATTTCCATGCCAAAAGGATAGAAGGTACTTGGCCCTTGAAGCCCTACTACAAGAGACACAGAAAACCAAAGGATGCGCATGCACATCAGTACCAAGGATCAGACACAAGTTACTGCCACTCTGTTATTTACTCCTGAAATTCTTTGCACAAGCAACAACAATGTACAATGATCTGATAAACAGTACTGCTTTTTTTCCTTTCAAGGTCAGTTCCAAGAAACCCTTGCTAGAATCAGCTAATTAATTTTTGGCCTCTTTAACTACAGGGTATTTGAAGCCACATGTTATGAATCATTTTCAGTTGAGATATTAAAATCAGATTACAACAGAAAAGCCTTGTAAATATTTGCCTTCAAATGAGGCTAAGAATAAATATATATTCAGTAATTCATCCATATTTAGCAGATATTAAAGAGACAAAGCATAGCTTTAAATTCACTTATCATTTTATACAAAGAGGGGAAATATGAAACTTGGCTTGATTAGTTTGTTTCTTCCTATGCTTTGTAATACCTTATTAAAATTTGAACTTTGAAATTGATATTATCAGTCAAATAATGTCAGCAGAAATATTTAATCTGTGGTTAGAGCTTTATTAATAGAACTTTTATTTGAAGTGTTTTATGTCCAAAGAGGAAAAAAAATAATAAAAAAGAAAGCCTGAAATGGACTTGGAAGGTTGATTTGACTTTACTGATCTCATTTTGAAACTCTACATAATGTGCTGTTAAAGAAAAATCTCTAGATCTAGCTTCCCACACATACACACTTCAGACTTCCAAGACTACAGAGCCCTCACTGAGTAACCTGTTCCTTTTTGACTGGCAGGTATTCAGGTCTTCATGCAACACAGGGTTCAACTGGCCTGCCACATCAGGCAAACAAAGACTCTTGTGCTCACTGGAAAAGACTCATAAAAGACATTTTCTCTCTTCCTCCCTCCTGATAATATTCTAACCATTAAAGAATGTCCATACAGTATAGAGGAAATAGGGAAATGATCGCTTCTTGTCTAGTTTTGACAAATGAGTAGTGTTAACTTATAAAATAAATTCGTAGACCTCTGATAGACCAAACCCCAAAATTAAATATAATTATTCTGACAAAAATGAAAATGACATTGCAGAGCTTCCAAGGGTGACATTAGAAATAAAAATCACTTCACAATTTTGCTTATAGAGGAGCCACATTTATGAAAATCTGAGTGACTGTCATTCATAGTATTCCATTTTGTGGTATAGCAATGACATTGGAAATAGATTTCAGTTTCCCTGTAAAGTACCTTTTCATCTCCACTGACACATGCACCAAATACTGCAGAACGCAACCTATAAAGAAATATATATGAGAAAAAGAATCATGAAGTCTTGCTGTGTGTTCTTGTTTTTCCAGTAAATATTCTAGTTGTCAGCCCTGTCAGTTATGAATTTGCAAGGATGGGATTTATCTTGAAAATAGAGGAAAGAGAGAGGGACAGACAGGAGAGGAAGAGACAGAAGGGAAGAGGGAAGAGGAAGGAAATATGAAGGTGATGGGGAAGGAGAAGAAGGGAAAAGGGAAAGGGAAAGGGAAAAGGGGAGCGAGAGGGAAGGAGAAGAAGGAAGGAAGGAAGGAAAAATAGAAAACAAGAAAGAAAAATGAGAGGGGAAAGAAATAAAGGTAAATGGAAAAAAATAAGAGACAGAAAAATACATGTGTCTAACTGGACAAATTCTAGTAAGACACCCAGTATTTTGGTGAGTATGGCAAGGAATAAAATGTTGATTTCACAGGGAATCTGATTTCAAAAGTGTTCAATACTCTTAAACTTATAATTTGAAAAATGCAATGCCTCTAATTATAACTTTGTTACCACCAAAGTCTTCATTGTGCAAGAACGAAACAGAAGAATTCTGCATGTAGTCAAAAAGATCTCCACTAATGTACCAGACTTTCTTTTTGTCACACATACATAGGTCCAGATATTTGATTCATACAAAAAGTACAGGTCATAGCTCTTAGGAACAAAGAGGGAAAGATAACGCTCACCACTTCATCATGGTTTTATCAAGTCGAGTACAAAGCCTAAAATCTAGAGGTACTTGCAAAGAGCTGATCATCCTTCATCAAAACTAAAAACAAAACAAAAAGCCTTTTAGGTCTCTACCTCCCTGTTGACTTGCAAATGCCTGCCTTTGATAATGCTCCATTATTCTGATAGAGGTTATGGCATTATCCACTCTGAGCAGTTCATGAAGACAGACACTAAAAACAGGACTTTGAATTCTCTACTTGACGTTTTCTTTCGTAATGAAACTTATGAAATGTGTGAGAAATCACTCCACAGTAGCAGGTTGAAACACATTGTTTCACTCCTGAAAACTTGACTAAAATCACACAGCCACAACTGAACTTTCTGTACGTAGCAAAGGGCACTAAATAAATTGCTTTCCCAGGACTATGAAAGTAACGATGAGAAGGGGGAAGAAGGGTGCTTATTACAAGCATAAAGTATCAAAATAAGTTATATAATCACCCAAGTTTGTAACAGGGACTCTGCTGCTGGTGCTGTTTTACAACCAGTTTGCAGAAAATCTCCATGTCTAATGCTCTTCCTGGCACTGCTTCTTTCACCCCTCAGCCCCATCCACAGGTGCTGGGTGCTATCCAAGGCAGGAGGATCACATGCCATCTGCAGCAACCCTCAGGAGACCTCAGCAGATAATTGTAGAAATTCACTTGGATTTTTATTTCAAGCAGCATTAACCCTTAGTCCCCTTCCTAACCTTCCCACTCAGTGAAAACATCTTTATTCAGGTATGGAAAAAAAAAACAGCCAAAAGCAATAACACAGTTCCTGCCAACCAAACACTGATCAGAGGCAGAAGCTTTGGGTCCAACTGTGCCTCTATTTACAGAGAGAGCTTCTCACGCCAAACAAGAAAAAAATAGAAAATTTGGGAGTGAAGGTTTCTGCTTTGTACCCCTTCAACCCAGTCTGTTTTCCTTTTGGTTTGGGGATTTTTTTTTTCCTTTTTGTAGCAATAGTGTTTGATGCATATAGATGCTACTGTTTGTAGCTTTTATCCTGCAGAGTTTTCTTTGTGGGGACAATGTTAGCACTCACACTTTCTTAGTAGACCTTAGCCATGTGACATTACTGGTATACTAAAGCAAGCTTTGATATTTTAGTACTTTTATAACTGAAAAAATACTACCAGATTTGAGATCGGTCGCAAACAAAAGGGCTGATACCTGTTACACGAGGTCAGCTTTCTTTTAAAAGTGTCCATTACTAATGAATAAAGTCTAAATATTTAGATATTATTTGGTTTAATCCAATTCCAAATGTCATAGAGATACTAAAAAAAAGCAGTTTATTTAGCCCCATTTATCTTAATATTATCTTAATATTCACAACTTACATTTTATTGTAGGAGAATTTGAAAACAACAGTAACATTAAGTGGGAAATTGTCAGAAAGAACCATAGATTTTGTGTCACTGGTCTGCAGAAGAGGTTCTTCTCCAAAGAGTAATGGAAGTTTTTCAGAGTCCTGCATCAAATTAGCAATAATATTAAATGGCAAGTGTTGCATGATTATATCAGCACTTCTCGTATTTTCTCTCCAGCACCCCAGTATACTGAATTAATTCAATATTTCCCTTGGGTTGGAGGCAGAAAATAGCATGAAAATATGCAAAATAACATGCCACCATTTTTAGTAGGGGGACTTATTTGTGATGTTTTCTTTAGAACTGCAATCTCCTGAAGAGCTAAAGGGCACGGTTAGTTTAACAGGGTTTGTACGAGACAATGGCTCCAGTATGCATCCTTTGGGCAAGTCCACGGGACATAGCAACCAGCTGGGATGATCAAGCTGAAGTGTGCATAGACATCTCCCCTGAAAAGTAGCTATGGTCAGAAAAGCCCACTTTCTCAGGCACACAGGGCTGGCTGAGAATCTTTTACCCCTGGCAGAGAAGTAGTAGCCCCATCATGGACCTGACCTGAAAGTTACCTCCCTTCTCCTTCACTGAGCCTGTGGCAGGAGCCAAAGCCGACACACACAGAACATGGTGGGAGCTAGAGATTCGGAAATGTGTAAGGAATGGCAGGGAAAAATGAATTCTGAAGGAGATATGGGGCTGTTCAGGAAGAGAGGGAGGAAGGCAATGGCTCACCAGGCTGAGCCTTCCGTGCTGCAGAAGAGGAGCAGAGGAGGCTGAGTGTGTGCTCTTCCAGGAGGTATGCCAAGCATATGATTGCTGCTGATGGGGGAAGATTCTCAGCGAACAAGCACATTCTTTGTAATGCAAAGGAGATGTTTCATTACAAACCGGTTGAGGAGTGTTACTCCGGCTCCGCGGGTGCGTGAAACAGAGAGGCAGCATCCTGACCCATATGGCGTGACCCAGCTGTCGAGGCACCACGGCTGCATGGGCCAGGAAGCTGGTTTTCTGAAAATATTGCACAGAGTCAGCATCTAAGTTTTTATATTTAAACCCTTGAATTTAAGTGTGTGGCCCCTCCCAGAAGGCATATATCATACAATTGCTCAGTGGGCAAGAATAGCTACGACCTCAGGATTTTAAACAATATCCGAAACACATTTTAGGCAAGAAAGTAGCAAAATCACTCACTTCAGTACATGGCTTAGACAAAAACACAGACTGGCTGGCGTCTTTTTTGGCTTATAATACCACCTACAAGGCCACAGTGAGAAACTCGCCCTGGTGAAACCCTGCGATGCTTGGGTTGCAAATGTTGTTGAGAAATCTTTAAGTCCCCTGAGGGGACTTTTGTTTTTAACCAGTTTAAAATACTTCTATCCGGCATTTCTATCCAGTTCTGCAGTTTTCCCTCTAATGAATGAAATCAATGCACGGGGCCCAACTTTTTTGCCGCTCTCCTACCATATGAAAATGATGCTGGTGTGTGCTTCGTGCTGCCTTTTCCCCATCACCCAGTGGGTGAATTTTGTAGCCTGCCTTGTTAGTGGCACAGCAGGCCGCCAAAAGGAAACCGAGTTGTTTGTATGAGATGAGATGTTGGGCTGCCAACTGTTATAAATCTTGTGCTACTTACAGCTTCGGCTTTTCTTCAAGTCTACTCCACCCCCTGCTGTGGTTTCGACTGTTGGAGCAACATTAGGAGGCACAACTGAAAGCAGTAATATTGGCATTCGTGGGGAAAATAAGAGAAAATGCGAAGCACAAATGTTTCATTGCAAGAACTGTATGCATAAGACCTGTAGCCACAGACATTTGGGCTCTGTGACAGTGGAAAGGGGATTTGCCCCCCGCAATATTTACCTGTAGCTGTACACATTGCCACCAGCTTGTTTTGTAAGTGTAACTGCTTGTAACCTTGCACGTGCTGCCCCACTGTCATATCATATTAAATGAGCTATAATTGTAGTCTATTAGAGTGCAATAACCTAAAAGTGATAGTGCATGACAGCACCTGTCAACACGTCATGGAGGATTGTACAGAATGCTGAATTATACCCATTTTATACCACATTAATGAGGCAGCTCATTCTTATCCAGTCATAAATAAACAGGTTTCAATTTCTTTATACACCATGAGAAGCTGGTTGTTTTTTTCCCTTTTGCACAGAGAGCCACAGAAGTCATGATAAGGTGATCTATTACCTTAAAAGGAATGTCAGTGTGGTCATTAATGACAGTGAGGATGTTATTTTTATCATTATTAGAGTGTTTTATGAATCCATCTTGGTGTGACTGCTTCTTTCCATTTTTTTCTGGAGAAAAAAGTATAGAAACACATAACAAAAAACAAGACCGGTTGTCCCTAATAAACTTTTAATATAAAATAAATTGCTTGTCTGATTGCTTCAGCAACACCCAAAGGACAGAGTGATACGGGCAGAAACCTGATCCCCTTAAGCTCAATGGCTGTGCTGGGGCCTGGTTCTTTTTCATAAACTCTTTAAGTCAGAGTGAGAATGGGAGGAGAAAAAAGGAAAATGACAGTAGGGAGAAGAAAGACAGAGAATGAGAGGCTTTCAGACAAATCAAAAGGAAAGCAAATGTATCAAAGCACATGTATAGTGCCCATTATTTTCCATAACCTAACTAGATCAAGGTGTCTTCATTTGGAAGAGCTGCTTAGGCTTTAGAGCCATAAATAACTGCCTGTGCTCTTCTGCTGAGCCCACGTGAGGAGAGATGGATACAGTCCCCTGTGAGCAAAGATCTCACCCCCCTGACCCAGACAGAGGTCCTGGGCACCAAATACACCAGGTTGGTGATTCTGAGAGGTGGATGCGGGAAGGGTGGTCATGTTAGACAATTTCTTTCCTCTTCTTGCTCAAAGTTACTCAGCTAATGTGAGAAGTGAACTTCAGGAACTTTTAAGTGTATTTAAATTATAATGTGCAAAAATAAAGCACACTTAAGAGAGAGACCCAATAAAGAGTAGATGGTGTTTTTAAGAGAGAAAGTATTTTCAATATAATGAATATTAAGGGACTGGGAGAAACTGGCTACCAAACAAAATGATCACTAAATTCTGATCCTTTGCCAGGCATCTCCCACAGGGTCTGTTTGATGGGTGTCTTTTCGTTCCTGGGAAACAGCCTCTGCCCCTTCTTTGATCTTTGAACTGTTGCAGGAAGAAGAGCAAGCTTGAAAGCACAGCCCACAGGAGGCACACAAGCTTTTCCTTAAGGAGTGAAAAAGAGAGATCCAGCCTTGGGAGCTGACACCTGGGCAGTCAGCGTGACCAGACAATGATCTCGCCCATCCTCAGCTCCACACGGGACCCCCAAACCGCCCTCTGCACCTCGGGTAACCAGCAGCTTGCCGCAGGAATGATGACTTTGGAACTACAGGAAAAGCCCGTGATGCTTATCTGAATACTCTGACACCACAGGCTTCTTTATTCTTACTTTTTTCTCAGGACTGATGAGGGGTAATTTTGCCGGTAGTGGGTGTTACGGGTTGCTTAAATAAAACTTTCTTCATTTAGCAAGGCTTATTTACATTATTTATGTACTACTCAAAAATAAAAAACTAAATTTTTTCTTCACTTGAATATTTTCCCTGTATTAGCTTCATAATAGAGGAATAGATTTAGAATTACGTTGTTGCTGTCCAACAAAAGTGAGTTAAAAATCCTCATTTGAAAATCAAGCCACCATTTCCCTCAGAATTTGTTTACAACCTATCTTCCAGCAAATGCACTGTCTTGTGAAAGAAAGGTGGAAGAACAGAGGGAAGCAGTGTTGTTAGGTACTAGGCAAACAGGTCAGGTCAAAATTGTTTCTGAAACTGGCTTGATTTGGCTAATAATTTTGACTGAAAAGGACCATTATTTCAAAAAAAAGAGAAATTATTTTCATATTTTCACAATATTTTTCACATATTTTCAAAAAATAATAACTTTTTTGTTCAAAAGCTATTTCTAAACTTCTCTAAATTTAAAATGCACTTAACGAGTATTTCAATTCCTCCAAATAAACGAAGCATTAACTTTGACTTCAACTCCAAATCATTTTCTCTAACTTTTTTTTTTTAATTTTTCCGAGAAAGCCAATAAAATTTTATGCTTCAGGTCAATCCAAAATGAATGGTTTTTTTCTTCAGTTTGACCAGTGAACTGAAAAATCAATTATTCACACAACTCCTCTTTAAAATGGCTTGGAACTGTCTAATTGTGCATGTAGGCAGTTACTTACTGTGTGATCTTACTACTGCTCTCCTAATTCTTGCTCTTTTCCCGCCTAGCTTTGTTGTGTTTTGTTCTAAGTCAAACCACAGGCTGTTGCAGTCAGACATTTTGCCTTCCTGACATCTGAGATAAGTGCGTAGGGCAATTATTCCTATACTAGTGCTACATAAGCAGCACAGAGCTGAGTCCTTCATGACTCCATCAGTTCTCGCTAGCCTCTGTATGCCTTCCTTGTTGCTGCAAGTGACATCCCCAGTACACAGGATTCATGGTCTTCTATTTTCTCCGGAAATTAATAATTCAGTTTTACAAATTAACCATTTAACCTTTCCTATTTGGCCTGTCCACTGCCATTTGAACTGGAAGCCAACTTAAGGAAGGGAACACAACAGAAAATTTTCAAATATCCACAGCAGAGGAAGAGCTAAGTGTTTGATTTCCAAACTGGAAAACAGGTGAGAAGCAGCAAAAGACAGAGAAGGTTGGAAGAGTTTGGTTTCTACCTGCTCACCAACACTGGCAAAGCAAGAATAGATTAATGAATGAGGGTTCTTGGTGTAGATATAACTACCAGATCATTCAATTATCTTTCACTAGCTTTCCCAGATTTTTTTGATGTTTGGTTTGTTAGTTGATTTTTTATTTTCTTTCTTTTTAAAACAAACATGGAGTACTGTTTTCTGGTCTCTGCTTAAACCAGTCTGAGTTAATTTCAATGGACTTACACCTCAATTACAGTGTGGCAGTAAAGATTTCTTTGCAACCTCAGAATAACATTTTAGCTAAGATGAGATGCACTGTAAAAATGTTTGATTCTTCCTCAAAACCAAATGGATACTTCACCTTGACTCAGACAAATGGCAGATGTTGACAAACACTTACTGTAGCAAGCAGAGACAGAGGAGAAAGCAAGGTTTGCTCATACACTAGACCCCAGATGACTATCAATCATTCATAAATTACTCCTGTGTTGTTTTGATTTTGTTTTTTCTTTAGTGATTTTTAGTTTCCTTATAAAGCACCAGTGCATCTCTCTTCACCCCAAACAAACAATGCAGTTGTAACAAATCTTCCTTCAAACCTGATGCACAGTCTGAAAAACATGTTTCTCTCTGAAAGGGGACTCACTGGAAGCTTATAAAACAAGAAGCTTTCTATTTTTAAAGTGTTCCCCATATATCCTCTGGACACGTAAGTCATAACTCTCTGCCTCTGCAAATGACTGAAACCAACCAAGAATCTCTGCATTAGGCTGCTGTGTGCTGTTTCAGTGTACTGAAAATACACTGGTGGGGATGACAGTGAGCAATCAGCTGGAAGCTTTCACAGAAATCCTGATGCTAGCCTGTTTTCCAGCAGCGGAGAACTACTTTTTAGATCTCTGGCATCCTAGCTTAGAGGGCAAAAGATGTCAAAGACGGCCAAAGAAAAACCAACCAAAGTCCAGACTCCAAGACTAACCAAGAGTTCAGTTCGAAATATGACTTCACTTTTTTGGTGTTAGTCATGGCCTCCTGAACCCCGGGTACAGGCCACAGTCTCGCACAAAGCAGAGAGAAGGAATCAGCACCTGACACCAGGGCCACAAGGGACAACTCTGGGAGCAACAACCTACATTGCTAGCAAAAAGCCACACACCATTTCATATGTAGGGAACATCCTATGGAATAAATTTTACCTACTTAATTAACTGTACTTTGCAGTTCTATATTATTAGCTGCTGAGGGCAACTGGTGCCTTGGCACTGCAGTCAGTGTGGATTGCATGCACAGCCTGAACCTGCTAATTGAGTATGAGCAAGTGCACGCAGCTCGGCTGGCTGATGGCCCAGGCTGTGCCGCATGCGAGCAGAGCGGCTCCAGGTCTCCTGCCGGACACCCAGTACAACTGTGTGTGTTAAAGTAGCACCACCTCTGTAACCTGTGCATGAGGAACAACTTGCCAAGCACTTGCCCACTACATGATATCAAATTTGACACCTGATTTGCAGGGGCTGTGCTGGGTACAGAAGGAGGCTTCCTTCTCCTCGGCTGCATTTCTAAATGAATCTTTATCTGACACCCGAATACCACCCACATTTGCCAGCTGACACCCTGCACCAGGCTCTGCTCCCAGTTTTGTAAACTCCACGAAGACCCCAGGGACAGCCAAAGAGCAACACCAAGCAGATCTGGGGGCCTTGTTTTGGAGTTTGGTGGTGGTTTTTACTACTCTTCTATGCCAGCAAAATTTAAAAAGATGAGCACGAATGATACAGACTTATGTAATGCTTGACATTGATTTCTTCAACATCTGAGCTCACTACAAAAGTTTGCAGTTTAATTAGAATGGCTTACATCCAGCAACTGTATTCAGAATAAACAAAAATTAGAACATAGGGATAATTTTTTTTCCTGAAAGTAGCTCAAATAGGGAGAGAGAAGAATTTATTTACATTCACACACTCTGAGTTTGTTTTAGAAGCACACTGCCAGGGCAGATACTTGTAGCTGGAGGCCAAGGGGAGACCCTGCAGGCTAAGTTAGATGGGGTCCTTGTCCAATGAGCTAGTGGGAAAAGGAGGGACTGATATTAGGCCTCTGGCCAGAACCCTTTTTTTTATGGTGCCCCAACTCTACTTAAAGTACAGGAAAAGATATGCAAAGTCTGATTGTCTTCATAGATGATTTCCTATCTTTTGAACTCCTCTTCTTGCTGAAGGTATCATGGGTGAATCACATTAGCTTTGATCTGAGCCTTTCCCAACACACCATAAAACACAGCTTTGCATACCAGGGCATGAACAACAGCAATAAAAGGGGTGCACTTAAGTGTAGGATTTTATGGATCCATCTGCCGTCAAATGCCAAGCATTTCTTCACAAGAAGAGAAACACGTTATGAGTCTAAGCAGATGCCAGATCTCACCAAACTGTACATTGACAGCAAAGTATCAAGCTGTAACCATAATTGCCTGACCTGGTTTCTACACTTTGGAGATGAATCTGAAGAAACCACGGATGCACTGACTCTGAGGGAGCACTTCAGGGAACGGAGATGTAAGGAGATGATGCTGAGGACACTCAAGCCCTTTCTCTGTTTACCCTTGACCAAACATGGTCTTCACCTGCAGAGTTACCTGAGTTCCTCTAAGGATGCAGAAGAGGGAAAGATGTACACAATATTTACAATCAGTTGAGGAGATGTCACATTCATCCTGATCACATTCCTGATCCCTGAGAATGGCAGAGCAGTAGAATAGGCTTTGCTACTGCACAAAACTGGTAAATGGCATGCAGAAAAAATAAGGGCACTCTTCAAGGATGTGGATAAGTAAATGTGACCCTATTATGTGACCCTAAATGTGATTCTATTAATGTAAAAATATTAATAGAATCATGGAGTTATTTTAGCTGGAAGGGACATTTGGAGGTCATCTGCTCTGATTACCTTCTCAAAACTGGTCTTGTTTAGATGTTAGTAAGTCAGACCTACCATAGCAAGGGACTTTAACCAGTCATAAATGAAGACATGATTTTTAGAGCCCTGGCAACATCTTCTGACACCCTCAGTGCTCTTGAACACACAGAAGTTGTCTGAGTCCCTCATGAGGAGCCGGGAGGGACAAAAGGCCCATGCAGTGTTTGAGCTGCTGCATAACACTTATTGAGTCTTCCCACTGGGATAAAACTCTTAAGAACTGAGTCCACCTCAGTTTTCCCAGCAAGTGAGGCAATCCAAGCCAGGCCCAATGTTCATGTCACCAGTATGTGTTCAGAGCATGCCTAAGAGGAACTTTCTGTGAGATGGCAAATTCCTCTCTGCCTCTTCATAGAGTCTGTATTTGCCATCACAGAAGACATATCGTAGAAAGGTACTCTGTGGTCAGGACACGTGTGAAATATCTCCAGATGAGTGTCTTTCCCACTGTCTCCCATTCATTCTTTTCCTCCTTTCTCTCTTCCCCCATTGCTTTTGCTGATGCATAGACTCCCAGTACTGATTGGGAGAGGTGACCATTTGACTTCTACCTTCTCAGGCCTCCAAACACCTTCTTAGCTGCAAACACAAGGGCAGAGCATGGGCAAGCACTTGCCAGAAGGGTCCATGCCCTGAGAGAGACATTTTATTTGCACAGACAAAGCTCCCCCTGCACACCTAGGTGCCAGAAAAGCCTGACCACCCAAATGTTTGTGCAAAGGGAATAAAAGGAGCAGGAACGTGATCAGATGGAATCACCAGCTAGCTTTAGCAAACATGGGCTCTAATTAATTTTTTCCTCCCATTGTTTACCCAGCTTTGTATGTAACTGAGAGCTGAACTGGGCTTATCAGTAATTACCAACAGTTCTGGAAACTTTACACATTATTGTGCTGTGTTACTACACAGGGTAGTGATCCATGAAGATGGGTGTCTCTGCATTCATAGCTAAGCAATGCTTTAAAAAAATCAAAATCTCCTCCGACTCGCTATTATGGTTGCTGCGATGAAGGGGAAAAAGGAGGGAAAGCAGAGGGTGGCAGCGCATCTGCTTCAGATCTAATTATGAAAGTTTCCGGGACACAGTGGCGTGCTACCTCGGCGGCAGTGTCGGAGGATGCTCTGCCTGCAGCCAGACTTCTTTCCCAGCCCTGGAATTACATTTTCCCATTCCATAGTGACACCTGCTGGGAGCAACTGAGCGGAGACTCCCCTGCTGCTCTGCTTGGCAAGGGGCTGAGCAGTGCAAAATGAAGGGTCTACGGCAATCAGGCAGATTGATTCCCCTCCTTTCCTTACAGATTGAGCCAGGCTCTTATCAGAGGGAAAACGGATGTCTGCAGCATGATTAATGCTCAGAAACACCCCATACGAGCAGCCCCTGAGACAAGACACTGGAGCATCAGCTGTAGGCCTGCAGGAGAAAGGAGTGAAGAACATCAGAGGGCTGTTTGCTCGCGGAGGGCCAAATTTAGCCCATATAGCAGGAAGGTGAAAGCAGGGTTGAATTTTTTCCCCTTTGCAGGAGCTGAAAGGTCATATGAAAGGAAAGGTCATGCTCCACTTGCTGTTTGCTGACAGTCTTTCTGTAAATATTGGGCAGTGTAGGAAGAAAATGTCCCGGGCCAGTACCTTTGGTCTGATTCAATACGGTCATTGTGATGGCAGCCCAAACTGTGGCTTCTCTGTGCTATCTATTCTCCTTTCCTCCTGAGGATTTCACTGTTCCTGCCCAGCATTCAGATTCCGTCATGCCTGGCATGTGGGCTGCAATGCATGCATGCAATAACCAGGGAAATGGAAAAATCTTGCCCTAACCCTGCACTTTCCTTTCCCCCTCTCAAAGCTGAAAGGAAAAGACAACTCAAGAGGAAAAGTGCCAAAATGTTTTAGAAATAAACGACAGACACCAGAGTCATCACACATTTTCCTAGGCAGGATAGTAATTTCTGTAATGTATTTTTAACTGTGAGGAGTGATGGGAGGGAAGCCACTTAAATCTAATGCAAATGAAGGATTTGTCAGTTACGCAGTTCGTATAATGTCATACGTAGAAAATGTTATAAAAGTGGAGGGATTATGGTGAGGAGAGACATTTCTAAAATTGGAGGCCTCCTTTCAGGGCTTTAGCCCCCTCACTCTTTCAGATCACTGGGAACGTTTTTCTCCAAGGAAGGGCAGGAGTCTCTCTCAAAAACTGTGACAGCTCTCTAAGCTACATGTTACTTAAGAAACTTCACTCTCCTCACTGCTACCTCTTCCAGTCTCTGCCAACTGCTGCTTCTCCTCATTTCAGTTCTTCAGTGATCCCCAACCACTTTGAGCACAGCAGGGCAGTTTCCAAATTCTTCCAGGCTATTTCCTTCCCCCCTTCAAGGCAATGGCAGCTTCTGTGACCAAAAACCTTATCTAATATGGAGGCTTTCCGCTGTTTTGGTTTTGATTCCAGATTGGATTAAAGGTGCTAGAAACAGGACCGTTTGTCCGGCTGATGCACAGTGACAGCATCAGTTATGGGCACATCTGGAATTTCTTCGCAGCAGTGGTTCAATAGGGTTAATTGCACTGACCTCATTTATAAAGCACTTTGAGATCTTATGAATGAATATAAGTGCTTAAAAAAACCCCAGTGTATTATAGTTATTCATATGTATTACTCTCATGGATAATTTTTTAAGCAAGAAATTATTGAAGCACCCATTTACCGCAAAAAGTAGAGCAGCACCACAGTCACAGGAGCCTGGCAGGCTGGAAAGAGCATTTAGCCCAGCATTTGGGGCTGTCCTGCCCCACTAATGGCTTTGGTTGCTATTAAGGCTCCCGCGAAGGGTAAAAAGTGCTTAAGTGTATTAGCCTCTACTCGGTGAAGGCTGACAGACGTGCGACCCTCAAAATAAACAGGGAGACCGAGATACCTTTAAATGGCGAAACCGTGAGCTAAGAGTAAATGCAGAGCCGCGGGAGCAGAACAGCCGGGCTCTCATTAGCGCTAACAAGCCGCTTTCCCGGGAAGCGGCTCCCGGCAGAGCTCCTTTCGAGGGGAAATGAAGCCCCCCGGTGGCCGCCGGACGCCTTGCAGCCCCCGCTCCGCACGGCTCCCGCACCGCTCCCGCACCGCTCCCGCTGCCCGCGCCCCGGCCCCGCTGCCCGCGGCTCTGCCGGGAGCCCCGCGGGTTTGCCCCGGCCCGGCTGGCCCCGTGGCGCACACAGCAGCACGCCCCTGGCCCACACACCCCCTCGCCAAAAATCTGGCCGCCGTCTTTCTTTCTCCGGCCCGCCGTTATCAGTGGCCAAGTGAGAGTAAGCGCCTCTCAGCCGAGGGGATTTCCGTCCTGTCTGCAGCAGGTTGCAAAGCGGGGGGACGTGATTGTCACCCATGTTCCCTCTCAGTTAAAAAAGAAATACAAATCTCAACAAACACGATGCAGATTCTCCCTTTCACAGAGGAAGAAATTGACAGGTGTCTGAGTCTCATGAGGGGAGAGTTCGGTTTTGCCAATCATTTGTCTTGACGCTGGAGTAGTTCAGAAGCTGACACAGTAGTACAAGTGTTCTTTCCAAACTTAACAGCCCCACCTTTAACTTTCTTCACTGGCAAGATCCAGGTGCACTGAAAAGCTGGTGTGGGCCAAATGCTTTTTTGTTAAATTGCTGTCTCCAAGCCCTATCTTTTTCTGTTGTTGAGCAGTTTTTAGACAATGCTTGCATCTACTGAGATTACCGCATGTAGGCATACAGGCAACAACTGAATGGGCTGTTTGTGCTGGAATAAGGATCTGACCAAATAACCCAAGCAAATGGCTGATCAAGGAGTTTCAGATACCAAGATATAGGGCATTAGCTTGTGACTGAGGCTTCTACTTTGGACTCTAGTTCATAAATTTCTTTCCACTCTGAGTGCAGAAGCTCTCTATTAAATTAAAGACCCCATAGTTGATTCATGCAGAGTCTTCAATGAATGTGTTCATTTCACTGGAGCAGTGGAGACACGGACACAGATTACCAAGGGCAATCTGAAGAGTATCTCACTGCCAGTGAAACATGCATAGAATTTGTTTGGGTTCTTTTCTGAAGAGAAAAAATGTCAGACATGCTTTTATACAGCAATTCATAATTGGAAAATAATTACTTAATATTCCCATACATCTCAATTACAAGTAATGATTCTTACTGCAGAAAGGTTACCCAAATATTCACTGGGTGAATCACAGGTTAGAATTGTAACACAGTTTCACGTAATAGAACCAACCGTCACCATCCTGTCTTTGAGTGTGTATGTCACTGCCTTGTGACAGATTTCTATAGGACTGTTTGTACAATAAAGTACTCCTAGGTTTTCATTACAGATAGAAAAACTAAGCTGATAGGAGTGAGTTTTCTTTTTTTTTTTTAATCAGGCTGGAACTTTTATTTTCTGATAGATACTAGAAGCAAGTGCCTCCCATAGATTGCATTCCCTGTAGATACAGAGAGCAGCCAGAAAAATCTTCCAAGGAAATATGAAGCTCTGCACAGCTTTTCTATAGTAGCGTATCATTGCAGCTAAAGAGCTACAACCTACACATACCATGTTCTGTTCTGAATCCCACCAGTCCCGTTTCCTCAGGCACAACTAACACTGGGGAAACCCACAAATTAATGGTGTATTGTGCAACTTCAAAAACGTAACAGGCATTTGGAGCTACAGTGATAGGACCACAGCACTGGTACACTGGGCCTTGTTTCTGTGGGGAAGGCAGAGAGCATAATCCAGGTTATTGTTCCTCCTCTCTCTTTGGCCTGCTTTTTGTCTCGCACACCACAGGCACAGCCACCATCAGCTGGCTGAGTACAGTACTTAAGCTAACTTTTTCAAGCTAGTTGTCCACATGCACTGCTACATAGACATGTCTTGGAGACTGCATTCTAAACTGTCCCACGTCTGGACCCAGTGTGGGTCCTGGCGCAGCTCACAAAGCTGTTCAGGCTCATCTCAGCACCAGGCACACGCAGGACTGTTGTGGGCATGGAGCAGCACACCAGTGCCTCAAAGCATGTGGTGCTTCAAGGGAAGTTTAACACTTCCCTCTCTAAAGCCTGCTTCTCAGGGAAGGCTGAAAGGGTGCCCTTGTACTGGATTATGTGATGTACATGCCAAAGAACCAAGCTACTTAGCGCTAGTCCCAGAACATACAGGAATATGCTGTACATATTGCTTTGACTAGCAACTTGTTATTTAAAGTTCAGGGCAAGATTTAAACCCTGAAAAGGTTTTTTCATAATTGCGGGGGGAGGGGAGGGGGAGGATGATGACGTACAAACGGGCAGGACTTAAAAAAATAGGAGTAAAAGAAGAATTACATAAAAAATTTCACTTTCTTAATCAAGACTCACTGGAGCTTCTTTGAAAGCACAATCCCATATTCCTGAAAGGGGTTAAATGCAAGATGATCACTCCAGCTCCTGAATGTAATACATCTGTCAGAGTTAACAATGACCTGGGCATGGGATCAGTCACTTTATTTTCCATGGAAAATTCTCCTATTCCCCATTAATAGAATAACTAAATTCCCTGCTAAATACATTGTATTTATTGGTTAATTCTTCTTGGGACTAGCTTTTCTTGACTTTTTTCAATGTTTTGTAAAATTCAAGATTAATCCTATGATATTAAGAGCAGGTTTCAAATCTATTTCAAATCTCATAAAGATATCTTCTCCTGCTACAAAATCTCACCCTGGACTGAAAATGGGAAGAGAAAATTAGTCCTTTTCAAGACAGAATCATCAAAGATCAATGGCCATCAAAGAGCTTTACTTGGGAGAAAAAAGAAAGAGGCCAAATTTCAAGATAACACAGACAGTCAGTGAGACTGGAGTGCTTGAAGCTGCTGGAATTTTTTTAAGTCATTCACAAATACTATATCTACCCTTGACAGGTCATTTCATTCTATTTAGCACTTTTTATTCTCTGTGGTTTATAAGCTCTTACGCAAATGTAAGAGGGAGGAAAAGCTAACGTGTCTGATAATATACTATATCAGGCTGACAACCTAACTGAATTTCCCCTGTGGTGCTAGCAAAACGCTGTTCCAAAAAGTAATAATGCATACCAAAAAAAAAAAATAAGAGAGAGAGAGAGAAAAGGGGGGGAAAAAGGATCATAGAGATCATGCCGTCACATTTAATTTCAGAGAACAAAACCTGAAGTTGATTTCTCTTTAGATCAGTTGTATACCAGTTGGAACATGGGTGCCTAGCACTGCGACAGAGTAATATGATCTGAGCTTTAAATAGCTGCCAAATAACCATGTGGTGGCTGGCAGCATTAAACGTGTTGCAACGAGAATGATCTGTTTCAAAGTAAAGCCACATAACAGAGGATTAGTCAATCTGATGTGGTACAGAAAGGAGGGGGGAACGTTTTTCATTATCCTTCTGCGTTTCTCTCTGGTTTAAATGTGTTCCCAACTCAAAGATGCATTAATTTAAGCTCTTTCTCTTAACTGGTTTAAAACCTGAACCATGTTCAGGTCATTTCAGATAACATCTCCTAAGGTACCCGGGAACAAGGTGGGGAGTAACAGTGTGACAAATGTGAAGTAACACCACGGAGACTGTTCCCTTGTTTTAACCTAGTACAGAGTGGCTGCATCTCAGCGTGAAAGGCACCTTCCCTGTGCAGAGCTGCTCTCCACCTCCCACCCCTTCACCCCACTACCATCCCCCCATCTCCCGAGTTTGTACCAAATGCATCCTTGCCAGATTTTAGGAACAGAAAAGGAACAGATCTACAGCAAGTAACATAGGGTGATATATACTCCAAGCCCTCTCTTCCTCCTCACAGCAAAATATGGAGCCTTGCAGCACTCCATGAGGCCCTCCTGGGCTCTTTGGGACATAGGCGAAAATCAGGTGCAGTGTGGAGATGTCTAATATAGGAGTTGCTGCCAGCTGTCCATTCCTTCTTACCTTCAAGTCAACTGGCTCTCCTGACCGCTATTGTAATCATGTCTTCTGGAAGGACTGGAAAGACAGAGCAGTATTGGTCTTAAACTGGTAATGTGAGTGAGAGACACAGAGGGAAAAGTGGTGCTGTAAATACTTGTGATTCTTTATCCCTTCTGTCATTTTTGATTATAGATGACTGACTTCTGTTTTCAATTTCAGTGTCTCCGTCGACTTCAGCTGCATCAGTTCAGACTCACTGTAAGTTAATACAGCAGAATTTCATGTGAACTTACTTTATCTAGTCCTCACTGCCTGGGAATCACACTGCCAAAAGGACAAATAGGAACAGGAGAGCCAGAGGAGAGCCAGCTGCTGCATCAGAAGGTAAATAGCTCATTTAAGATGTTCAATATGACTTCTTAAAAGATAATAAGCACAACATACTCCGCAGCCAGGATTTTGCAAGAATGGAGACAGCAATAGACACTACTTACAATTGTCCTACTAGCAGTTTACTAGCACACTACAGAGTGCAGTCTCGGCTGCAGCAGAAGCTGCGGAAAAATAAAGCAGGTTTTTCTTTTTTTGCATTTCCTCAAAGGAGAATGCTGCTTTACCTCATTAATGTAAATGCCAATAAATAGCCACAAATTTCATGAAGCTCAGCTCCAGTGAAACCCACAGCAGCCATCTGAATGAGTAAAAAGGACGAAGAGGGGCAAATCCTTTTCTGACTGGTCTTGTCTGCAGCTGCCTTTGCCACATTGCATCGGCACATCCCCCAGGGATCAACAACAGCTAGCTGCACAGAGGGCTGGCAGGTGACATCACAGAGGGACACTCAGCTGTCTTTCTCCCTCCTTTCTCACCTCCTTCTCTTCATTTTCACACTGTCTCCTTTCTGGGCAGTTACAGTCCTTGCAATGTTTGCACTGGACAAATGGATGATTTACAGATTGAATGTAATCAGAAAATACTTCTTATTTACTCTTCCTCCTTTTGCTATCACTCTTCCAAGCACATGTCTTAAAAAAATACATCTCTTTTCTTTCAATATGATCACAGGTTATTAAGCCAGCAAAGAAATTATTAAGAAAAAAAAAAAAAACAACCAAACTCCCAAACTCCGATGGATTTGTAAGGAGCAGTCTCCTTTGACCAATTTCACAGAATATTTTGATTAGAGTATTTAATCCCCTTTACAATATTTTACTCAGCTCTCATGAAAATCCCTGCATCCCTGCCAAGGATTTTCTAGACAAAAGCATATCTGGAAGAATGCCACAGGCAGTCTCCTTAGCTGGCCTGTCTTCCCCAAGTTCTTACAAACCCATTCCCCTGCACATAGCAGTTTAATGAAATCAGAAGAACAAGAGTTAAACTTGTGCTTTTAGGCAATATCCATCCAGAAATGCCTCCCCACCACCCTCACCACCGTTCCTTGGTCTGCAGCAACTACTTATTACATATCATGTGCTTACCTACATACATTTTTTGGAGGGAGCAAACAAACCCCACCATTTTAGAAGGAACCTGACTTTCACTTCTTCTATTAAGATGGAATCCAATAAAAGCAGATTGATAGAGCTACAGACTGCTGCCAAAGTATTAGTTTGAGTGAAAAACTAATGAGGATTCAAGCAATTTCTACTGGTGTTGGAAAGGCTTCCAGACATTTCTAAGGGAATCCTCAGAAACACCTTGGATCTTCAACAGGCATTACATCCACTGTCTGACCCACAGGGTTGCCTCCAAGAAAGGACATCTTGCACACAAAAGTGTAACTAATTTAGCTGCATAATGGAGAGAGTTGTGAAGATGCACATGGGCTGAATTAAGGGCACCACAGGAGCCTTTGGCTCATTCCTTGCAGAGTTTATTAGTTGCTGCTGCACACATGGTTGGGTTTTCTGGAAGAGGTCCAGCTCTGAGGCACCTCTCAATTCCTCCAGCTTCCAAAAGCTGCAAGAAAGTGGCTCAAGCATCTTGCCCCCTCTAAGCTCTTGTGGAGAAGGACTCTCCTGCAGAGAAGCAGACAGGGTTTGGGAGGGGTACCTAGTCAATAACTCTTGATTATTGAGTTTACCTTCACAATTACCAGTGAGTGTCCTAGACTGTAAAGAGGGCAAATACCAACAGAGTGTATTATTTGAGAAACAGTATGTGATTGTGTAATTAAGGGCAGGAATATAATACCATACGCACAACGAGCAGGGTTAATTTCAGCATTTCCTGACTAACCAACAGCATTATGGTGTAACCCTAATGTTCTCCGGATGGCAATCATTTATGTGGGGTTCATATATACGCTCATGAATATTTGGTTAAAATTCACCCATCGTACTCTCTGACACAGTAATTAAAAACACCGTGTTATTTGCCAATAAAAATATTTTTGTGAATTGGCATTATTCTAAACCTCACAATCCCAGCTTCCCTACCTCCCACTCTTGTTGTCTTCCTGTTCTATAAAGTATAACACTGATCTTGATGAGGGAAAAATAAATAAGTAGCAGGAAAGGCTGGAAAGCTTCCAATCACAAAATCTCCCAAAATGGAAGTAACATCCAATCTGGCCCACCACATCTTCTATGTGGGCATTCCTTTCCTGCCTTTTAGCAATGCTTTCAGTATTCATAACAGCTGTGGAATTAAGCATCATGAACAAGAACAAACTGACATGCAGCCTTTACTTTTCCCCATCAGCCCGAAACTATTCTGCATTGAGTTACAAAGTGAAAACCAGGACACTCTCACATGGATTTAATTTCTATTTGGGCCCAATGCCAGACAAAGTTTCCCCATTGTTAAAACTCAATCCCATCTTTTATATACCATGCCTACAGTCTCATCCTTACCCCATCTTCCACACAGATGTGCATGCACACACACACAGAACCAGCCATACCGAAAATGCAGAACCAAATTCATCTCCCCTGCTGTCCTAGCTAGGCTCATTCCTTTCCCTAGCAAGCCTAGGAGGCAAGTTGGATTTGGTTTATAATGCAGACTTTTAACATGTGGGAAAATGAAGACTGCAAAAGACACACATTTTTATGTCCTAGATATTGTCTTGATAATAAACCTTTTTTAATAAAAAATTAATTTTACACAACCATGAAAATATTTGTCAGAGCAGCCAATTTTTCCACTGAAAAATAAAAGGGTTAAAAATTAATTAAAATATCAATGCTATAATTCAAAATACAATTTTGGCATAACTTCAGATAGTGATTGTACTACGGCATTTTGGCTTACAGAGTCATGCAACACACATGGATTTCAGAATACAGAAGTATACAGCTTTCAAATGCATACAGAAAAGAGAAATGGGTAATAGAACAGTTAACCTTTTACACATTCATGGCAATTGTCTTCTCTCTCGTCCTCTTCCTATGGATGCTGCATGAACAACTGCACTCTATTTTTATAAAGTGCAGACATGTTTGCTGCCATTAAAGCTAAGGCAAGTAGTGGAAAACAGGAGAGGAGGTAGATTGAATTACTGTGTTTGAATGTTTGCCTTCTCCTCTACTTTGTGCCATTCTCTACAAACAGAAGTACAGTGTAAGTGCTAAAAGATAAATGTATAAAATGTTCCATTGAGCCACTTCATGTTGGGCTTTCACCTGCAGAAAATTTTGGCCGCCTTCTATTTGTTAACTCACAAAAATGCTGCTAATAGTACGATGTGAAGAACCACGTGTACTTTCCAAAGAATTAAAAACTAGTTGGGACTAAAGGTGGTTTCTTCCTGTGTTGAGTTTTGTGTCCTTTACCCTTAAACAAGTAATAGGAGAACTTCCAGAAGTCTGCCTGCACACTTAGAATTGCCATAATGGTAATACTGTACAAAATTGTGTTCCAGTTTACACTTGCTACAAAGTTTCACAAGTATTGCTGTATTCCCTTCCGTGGTGTCTGACTATATACTATCGTCTGAGTGTAAATAAATGGCACGCCCTACCAACAAGAAGAGCATTCCTGCTAATAAAGCAAAAAATACTCCTATAGGAGCCAACATAAATGACCAGCCATAACGTACATAAACAGTGAAGTCTGGACAATCCATTTTTTTCATGTTTGTGTAGTTTTCCAGATCAGCCATGGCGTGGACCCAGATGACATACATCACGACTACCAGCGAAAACAAGACACCTGGAAAAGAAACACCAGGTTTTAACAACAGTGCAAGACAGACGCTGGGTGCATTTACCATATTACCTAAAAATCCATCAATGCTTGAGGTCCTGTCTGCATGGCACAGTCAGCCACCACTGGATAATTTTTGGCTTTGGCTTCCTCTAACTAGCACTGCCTCCATCTTGCTCCTGATTTCCACTGAAAAGCATACTCCCATGACAAAGGAGATATCTGGTTTTGGTAGGCAGACTTAAAGAACAAAATTCATGTAGATATTTACTGTTTTGAATTCAGGGGTCAAGGTGGGGGAAGGTGAGGGGATGGAATGGGACAATCTGGGGAAAAAAATCTACTTTTGCTTCCCAAACTCTGGCATTTGTTTTTATCAGTCTTTTAGATGAGATATAGAAAGGAGTGAGAAATCTTTCTATTATCTTCACCTCTCTGCATTTGCTTCTTTATTCTTATGAAAAGGCCTGTGTTTAGAACATACAACCTTAGAGTATTCTACTCAAACACTTTGCAGCGAAATTCAAATATATTTAATTCAAAATCATCCACATTTAGAAAAGAAGCTCTTGGTATAGAAACAAAACCTAACAATAATTAAATAATAACTATGAAACAGGCTATTAATAACCTCAAATTGGATACAACAGTTTCCTGAAATTAATCCACCACATAATTCACGGCCTTTTCCCAACCACTCCTCTGAAAGGCCTTTGAATTGTTTATATGTGATAGTAATAGGGGTACATGTCCTTACAAACTTTAATCTCCTTGTTACTATACACCAGAAGGAGATATAAGAAGAAAGTGCTTTCCAAAGTATCAGTTGCATTCCTAATATTTCATTTCACTTTAGAGGAATGTGGACACTTAAGAAATGCAAGCCTGCAGCACAGATGCTCCAGAAGAAGATCTGCTGGAGAACCGAGGGCACGAGTCTAAATTTTTTGCATGCTCCAGCCTGTACCCATTTGTTCCCTGAGCTCCAGCTGTCACAGCAGAGTTACAGCAGCAGGACCATCTATTCCAACATTAGAATATTTGAGGGACACCACAACATCGTGTTTTTATCCCAGGATGTTTAGGTGCCTTGTTAAAACACAAGTGCATAGTCCTGGGAACACTTCACTGCCAAACTTGAGGCTGCACACTGTAAGTCAAAGGTATTTGTGGTCTCTTCTCCATCCTGCTAAATACTTGCAATGCAACCTTGAACAGACGCGACATTTGTGGCAAAACCCACAAATGCACTTTGTAAGCACCCATGGCCAGGCACTTGCTTCCATATCCACATGTCCTGGCAACCTCTGATGGTTCCTTTTCCCCATCCCCAACCTTGGATGCTGCCTCACAGCCTCTTTTCCCCACCCTTTCTGCCCATTTACCAGGGAGCAGCTGTTGTCCTCACTCCCTCACTTGAGGCAGACAAAACCAGGCAGGTTAGATGCAGCAGGTCTACTTGGTGATCTGGTGATCTTCCTGTTACTGCTTTATGGACAAAATGTAATATCTCTTCATACATTCTGAACATCTGACAGGTGAGAGCTCATGGCTCAATCCTTATAAACACTATATTTTGAAGACCAATCAAAAAAAAGGGCTGAAGTAGTTAACCTGGTGCATAATCAAAACATAACTGAAATTCCCAAAGGATCTGCAATTTCTAGGAGGCTGAAATAAAAGTAGAAATACTAGATAAAGAAGGAGGCAGACAAATTTCGTGTCTGTGAAATACACCTCCAGGATTACATTTTTTGTTAGGGTTCAAATTCCTAACAAAGTTTGAAAAAACCCAACACTCAACTCTAAGAGGCATAAATTTAATTTTGAAAGTATTTTACCTAAGTAAAACTCAATTTTGATGGAATTTAGTACTGTGCTTGTATTAAACGTAAAACCACTGAAACACTCAGAGAGAAGGATTGCCTTAGGGCCAGACATGAAGAATGAGAAATTAAATTGAAGACTCTTCAAATATAATTCAAATTGAGCAGAAGATTCCTAGAACAGAACATCTAATGATAACAGATAATGTAGGCAACACAGGAAAATTAGAACCAAACAGAGCTAGTAACTTTCAATTTAAAAAGTAGAAAGATTCAGGCACAAATTCATAAATGGAGCTATTAGATGCATGAATTTTTTTCAAGGTTTCAAAACTTGAACAAAAAAAATTATAGCCCTAAGGTTTGGAAAGACATATTAATAATCTGGCAAAATCCATAACGACATTGGAATTTACCTCTTCAGCTGGCTGTGCTTATGCATTTTGAAACTAGTCCTCTATTTGTTCTCTACATTGGGAAAAACTTGGTCCAAAACAACAATAATTGCATATTTCCTTGTTATAGCAGCAGGTAAGTATAACCATGCCTTTCACATCTAGAATGCCCTCTGGTATCCTGGGTAGAGGCAAATTTATGTAGGGCAGTCAGAAACATCTGTCATTAAAACAAAACTGCAGCAAAGGTGCTTTAATCTAGAAATGGGCACTCCTTGCTTTTCGGGCACTCTGACGCAACACCTAGGTGGTTAGAATCAACACCATGTAGGTGCTAAATAGCAAGCCAGTGCTGCCTGTGGTAAAACAACTTCAGGGAATCTATCATCCATCGGGTGTGATTTCACAGCAAGCTGTTAAACCTGTGAGTGGAAATTGTTGGGTATGGAAATTTGCAGAAGAAATGTCTGTCAAGCAGAGATAAATGTCCTTCCTTAAAAGGGAAGAAAAAGAAAGGAAGAGTATGTAAACTCTCTTAGTTAATTAAGGCACTAAAGGAGTATTTATGGGTTCTCATCACCTGTTAATAGAGACTAATTAATAGGTGTATTACTTAGCGTGTTCAATAAATATCTTGAACAATAGAATCAGGCTAAGTAAAAATTGACCATGTCCTGTTGCCCCCATCAGTATTTCATTCGTTAGCACTCTTTTTGTCTAATTTTCACAGTGATGATTTTAAAGGTGTTAAGCGCTTAGACAGGAGTTTACTGAATGTATATCTATCCTGAGAAATCTGCTCCTGCAGTCTTGCACTGACTATCCATTGTGAAAGTCATGAACTCTCAAAGCCAAGCTCCAAGACAAAATTACTTTTGTCAATTGAAAAAACTCCACAATTTCTTGAAGCAAATATTTTTAGGAACAGTGTGTGCTATTATATTTCTACATTTTTGGCATTTAGACCTTTGTCATAGAGTGAAGGAGTCCTTTTGCCTTTGCCTTTTAGTGAATAAAAAATAGAACAGCAGTTGCATGAATCAGGAAAGATGGGGGAAATTACTCCTAGAATATGAAATATGTCTGAGAGAGATTAAGACAAATACTTCCCTTCTACTCCTTTTTCTTTCTTTCTTTCCATTTTGCTTTTTTTTTAAATAAACACGCATGTTTGAAACAGAGCTCTGTGCAGTGTGATAAGACACGGACTTCTCTGAGGTCACTCTTTTCTGTCATTCACATTCATTCTTTTGAATTTCTTTCAAACAAACTTGTGCATATTGTAGAGGAGAAAGAATACAGAACCTTTAGAAATGTCTGTGAATTCAAGAAGCAGTTTGCTGGCCTTTAGTACTGATTCTTCCCACGTAGAAATGCCTTTCACTTGTCAATGGTGAATGGCTGTTTATGGCATGAATCTTTTACTATGCAGACACGAAGACAACAGGTGCTGGAAAGAATGATGTGAGCTTTTTGCTTGTGCCTGGAAGTTTAGAACTCTTCATCTCACTTGAGGAAAACATTTATGTGCATGTGTATATTTTTTTATCAAAAGCATTTTTCTCTTGTCCTTATTTCAGATTCTACCACCTACCTTGGCCTCTTGTGACCTTTATTTAAAAATAACAGTTGACATTCTCTGCTGAAGTACATGCAGAGTTTCCCAAGTAAGAGTTATGGGTTCCCATATAAGAGTACATGTCTCTGAAAACAGATTTTTGTCCTCACCTAGAATCTCAAATTAAATTTTTTTCACTCTTTTGGAAGAAGCAGGAGTCATACTTCTAATCTGGCTTCCTCACCAGGGTGTGATTCTGCAATGCTCTGTGCACATCCTGCAATATTGCTTATTGGCATCAGTACAAGAGGACAGTTTTCACCACAACCAGGCAGAAAGAGGCCAGAAAGGTAATTACAGACTTTATTGAAGGCTGCTCTAAGAGATCATTTTATGGCAGCTTTCCCTTCTTTTCCTATGGCCTTTGAAGCGACTGTAAGGCTTCTTACAGTTTGCAGTACTGTAGCTGCTCTTGGACCATACTCTAGCCAGCAGGACTAGGGAGGTCATTCTTCCCCTCTACTTGGCACTGGTGAGGCCACACCTCGAGTACTGTGTCCAGTTCTGGGCCCCTCAGTTCAGGAAGGACGTTGAGACGCTTGAATGTGTCCAAAGGAGGGCAACGATGCTGGTGAGGGGCTTGGAACACAAGCCCTATGAGGAACAGCTGAGAGAGCTGGGGTTGTTTAGCCTGGAGAAGAGGAGACTCAGAGGTGACCTTACCACTTTCTACAACTTCCTGAAAGGTGGTTGCAGTCAGGTGGGGGTTGGTCTCTTTCTCCAGCCAACAACTGACAGAACAAGAGGACACAGTCTTAAGCTGCACCAAGGGAAATTTAGGTTGGATGTTAGGAAAAAATTTTGTACTGAAAGAGTGATAAAGTTCTGGAATCATTGGCCCGGGGAGGTGGTGGAGTCACCATTCCTAGATCTGTTCAAGAAAAGATTCGATGTGGCACTCAGTGCCATGGTTTAGTTGAGATGGTGTTAGGGCATGGGTTGCACTCGGTGATCTTGAAGGTCTCTTCCAACCTGGTGATTCTGTGATTCTGAGATAGCAGGCAGGGAGGTGAGGCTGCAAAGGCAGCACTCGAGTCACTGACTGTGGTATCATTGAACTGGTACTCACTTTTCCCCACAGGTATTGCAGCTGTATTTTCACCTGTGGCCTCAGGTAGTTAATAATGTTACAAAGTTTTGCTAATCCCAATTAAGGAAATATGGGTCAGGGAAATGATAGGTGGTGTTAATTGTAATTATAATGGCCATGGAATGGCAAAGGTTAATATCCCAGGAGGAATATGGAAGGTAAGACCCAGAACTTAGGAGAACACACTTCAATCTGTGCAGAGAGCTGGTAGTGAAGATCCCAAGAGAGGCTGCCTTGAAGGGGAAAGGCTGCCTTAAAGGACAAAGAGGGCCAGAAGAACTTGGTGTTCCTCACAGACAATTTCCTTAAAGGATAAGAATGGCCCCTTTAAGTGTACAAGAATTCAGGCAGATCTGGCAAAAATGAAAATTAAACTCATACAGAGCTGAATTAGAAAGAGCACCATCATCAGACTTGAAAATACTATTATTGCCCTTTGTTCAACACTTGTGATATCATATGCGGTAAGCTATGTCCAGTTTGGGGTCCCCTGGTGAAACAGAGATACTGATAAACTGAGGTGATGACCACCAAAATGGTAAGGAGAATGGAGAACAAGTAGAGTCTGAGTGAGCTGGGGAATTTTAGCCTGGAAAAGAATCCAGTCTTCATTTTTCTAAATTGAATTATAGAAAAGATGGGGATAGACTTTTCAGAGACCTACAGACTTGCAAGGATGAGATGTAATTGTCACAAACTGCATCAAGGGCAATTTCAGGTGAAAACAAGGAAAAAAGAAAACATTTCTCACAATGAATTTGGTCAAACTGGGACAAGGCTCTGAGCTGCCTAATCTAACTTTGAAGACAACCCTGCTCTAAATGGGACCTCAGACTTGACTGCCACAAGAGGTCCTTTTCAACCTAAATTTATTTGTGTCACTTGGGATCTCTAGGCTTCTTGAATGGGTCTCTCCAAAAGGCAACCCTATCTACCTTATCACAGAGAAAGTGAGGTGTCCATCTGAGTGTTTCTTACTGTTGACAATAGAAATTTAAGCAGTTGGTTCATAAAAAACAGCTTTCAGATGGCTGAACAGTTGGCATGAATCTCATTCCCAATAATATCTTCAGCTACTTCCTGAACCCTTAGACGTCACAGCAGACCATGCTACAAGCTGTACTCTTCAACTGAGGCAGAACTTCTATCTGCTGCTAATTTTTCAGTTAAGGCTGCAGAAGGATAAAGATACTTCTGTCCAATAACAGGTATTAAAATTATTTCATCCAACTTTTTTTTTAAGACATATAAGTAGGAAAATGACTGCTGTCCCTATCTTCTTCCTAACTTCCACAGAACCACCTTGTCTAACTTCCTTTTCAGAAGACTATTCTCTACAGTATAACACATACTTTAATTTTGTGGTAAGACAGCATCCAGGCTCTTTCAAAGCAATATATAAAATTCCTTTTTTTCTTCAAAACAACCTGCCAGTGTCTGTCTTAGAAGAACTCTAACTTCATCAAATCTAAGTCACATTAATCTAAGTCACATTACATCTTTTCACTTTCCCATTAGGTCTGTGTTCAAGTAGATGCACACCCGGGCTGCATCCTGATTCTGTGTTTGAGAAGTGGTAAATATGCATCACTTCTCATCACTCTCCCCTTCCATGCCCTGTTTTGATTTGGCAGGCAGTAAATGAACAGGCTCTCTAGTCCTAAAGGAGGTGGGCAGAGTAAGGGGTCAGAGCAGCAGGGACATAGTAGAGTACATCACCGTCTTTTGCATCAGATTCTATCTTACCTTACTCTGTCCTGAGCAGGCTGAATGGGTTCTATTTTCTCCTGCCACCACTACTTTTTGACAAATTATAGCAGAATTTTGATTAAGACCTTTGCTTTTCAACAACAGTAATGGTAATAGTAAAAATAACATAGCTTTTCTCTGAAGCCCTGATTGAGAACAGTCCTGAAGTTGAAAGATACTACATACAGAGAGAGTAAAAAATCAGGATTTCCCTTGAAGAACATTTGCTCTATAGGGACAAAGGGTAAAAGGGGCAAAGACACAGACCCAAGGTCACACACTGGGATAATAAAGCTCACTTAACTTCAGACACCTAAAGAAACAGTCTCTCTAGATTCTCTCAGTAAAGGAAAGAGAAGTGTAGGGTTCCTCCATAGCACATTCATCTGATCCAATTAGGCCCCTCTTTCAGTATGAAATGAATCCCCAGCTGGGGGAACTTCTTACATACCCACTGTTTTTATTGCCAGTGAACGTTATTGCCTCTTGCAGGCCTCCTAGGGAAGCCAAGGGAGGCTAGCACAGACTTAGGGATCCAACTTTCCCCTACCTAAATGAGGGCAGATGAACTGACCCACAGTGGAGAACACAAGCTTCGCTTTGCACCTCTGCCTGTCAGTTCCTGGCGTCTTTCAAGTGCCTTTTTCCTCTCAAACAGCTTCTGCTACTTTCTAGTGACAGCTGAGGTTTTTCATGCATTAAAAATGCAGAAAAAGAGCAGGACTCATATGGGCTCTTGCCCTGAAAATTAGTGACAAAAAGCATTGAAATGTCTTAGAATCTCCATCAGACTATGAATATTTTTTGTATGCCTTTTAAAAGTGTGGAGGAGTAATTCTCAAGGGATAAAAAGGGATATGCAGGATTTTCTTCAGCTAAAATATTATAAAATACTTCCTACACTTCACTGAGAGTCCTTTGGAAGGGAAAACGATCACTAGCTGCTTATGAAGAGCTGAGAGGTACAGTGGGTAAGCAAGGTCAGGGGGTCGGTATGAAAAGCAAAAAGAGGGCTGAGGCCTTTTGGTCCTGGCCTTTAGGTAGCTCTACCCTGTAACACGATATGTTCTCACAGGGCTGCCTCTCACCAGGCTTTTAACTAAGGACAACAGTGATGGAGCACACACTATCATTTACATCCTATATAACTATATCTTACACACCAGTGTGACATCTTCACAGACTTTTCAAGGTTAAGCAAACAGCGTGCAAGTGAGCTGTCTATATCAGGTGAATCCTGTGGGGGTGCATCCTCCCCCATGCACGTGGGTTATGAGGAAGGAGGGAATTCAGTTATTTGTTATCTTTCATTCACAGAGGTTTAGAGCTCCTGCTTACTCATATATGACAACTATTCTGTTTAGTCCTATCACATCCAAAGCATTTTCCTGTACTGGTCATGCAAATGTGTTCTGTCTCTGAACTTCTTCAGAGCCCACTGTAATCATCTTTTGCATCACTGATAAAGGACAAAACTCTCTCCTTAGCTAAAGCCCTAGAAAATCCTATAAGGCACCATCCTTAAATATGCATTCTTCTTCCTGTTAAAAAAAAGTAGATTGAAATTGCAGTGTGATTCTATGATTTTTCCTGGATGTGGTGTTTTTTTAACCTTAACCCCAAAATAGCTTTTATAATAGCATCATGACTAAATAGCTGTGGAAAGAATTGTCTCCAAGGCAGGGACTCCACAAGCCAAAGGACAGAAGCATATGCTTTCTCATTCTTTTAACCATGATTGATATAATTTTTGGTTAAGGAAAATGGAAGAAATAACTCATTCTTTCTACTCTTTAATTGACTGAGCAAACAGTATACCCACCAGCAATGATGAAAAAGCCTCCTCCTGCTTTGTATAGAATGTGACTGGCAAAAGGAGCTGCACAGATGATGAGGAAACTCGCCGCCACAGCAGTGAGCACTCCCAGGAGCATAAGAACTGTCCAGAAACCTCGATAAACTGGAGAAAAGGAAGAAGGGAGAAAAAGGAAAAAGAATACAATGTTTTTTAGAACTTACCCAAGTTGGCTAACAAAGATTTTTCTTTTCCCCTTCTTTTATCACTTGCCTTATTAACAAATGAAACAATAATTCTATTTTGCATATACATTAAATATCATGTGGATCAAACTGGATTTGATTACCATTCCTTACCTGATGATCATGGAAAACAGGGTGTAAGTTCTTGTGAATGAAATCCAACTGCTGGATATTTAGCAGTACCTTGTAAGATAGCAACTTGACCAAAGTGACACTCTTTAGAAAATGGTACAGCAAAGCTATAGCAGTGACTCTTTGGCATAAATGACTGGACTGACAGAATGCAATAATTTTACCAAAATTGTGTGGGAGAAGCAGAGAGTTGCGACATCTTGACATTGTTAGTGCCCAGACTATATCACCAACAACAATTTATAAGTTCTTTACAATTTACAGCTGGATAATACTCCTTATATATAGCCATATTCAACAGAAAGAAACTTAAGTTAGGAGCAGGGACAAACTAAAAAAATGCAAACCACATTTCTGAAAAATAGCTAAGTGTCTTAAACCAGCCTATTTTTGCTCTAAAGCTCTTTGTATTTTATTAAGTTTAAAATGTGATGTTTCAGAAGCCCCGTTAGACAGTGCCAAGCAGTGCTGAATTAATGGATGCAGCTGGTGATAAATGAGCTGAGAGTTTTGTGACATACTCTGGCCAAAAGAGTCTTTCTAACAATTAGTTTTTAGCTGGTTAATTGCACATCCATTTAACAAAGTCATCATTTTACAAATGCTACAAGAGTGACATAAATTTCTCCCATGAATTTAAAAATTGGTACATTAACACAACCCATTAGTAAAATTATGAGTTGTAAAGATCTCTATCGTCAGATCTGAAAATCTTGAAGCACTGACAATTCAGTCAGTGAAAAACATTTCCACCCAACTGAGGGAAAGCATATAAGCCAGCTGGCAAGTCAGGAAAAGTGTATCACAAAAGAAACTGCCACTTATCATCTGACAGCACCTACTTACTGTTATGGAAAAACACAACCAAGCAACTATTATGCTGGTTCATATCCTGAAAGATTCAAATTCATACAGCTTGTTAGAGACAGCTATTCACAATAATACAGGTTTGCTCTCATCTGAAATCTGAAGGCACACTACGCATTAGCAGCTTGTGTTTCCCACTACTGTATTCCAAAAGTCTACAGTTTTTAACTTGACCAGCTTAACTCAAGTTAAAGTATACATCATCAGCCTTGTAAATGTATTAGCTAGATCATGCTCGTCACATTACATTAGCCACACTTTTTAAATAACACCCTTTTTAATCCAGGCAAACATTCAAAGACATAATTTTCTGCCACACTGATCAGCAGATTTGGGCATAAAAAGGATCAATGTGTCTGAAAGTACCTGACAGAAGGGTTAAAATTGTGGTTTGGTTCATATCCAAGTCTCCAGTTCACATAAACAAAAAATTATTGGAATAGTAGGTAAGAAATAAGGCTATGGCTCAGCAAAGCAGTTAAATATCTGTTTTGCTTTAAGTACTATACCTCTTATGGGATTTAGGCACCTGTTTAAAGTTAAACACATAGTTAAATGATTCACTTAATGCAAATGGACAGTGAATGGAGACCTAGAAAGGTAAATCTCTCAAGTCCTTCAGTCTTGGGTTTCTGAAGCAATTTCACATTATTTTACTCATGGGGATACTTTGATAAGCTTCATTGCAGTCTCCTAGTCCATGGGACATTACTTCCTTGTTTAAAGCCTAATACCACTAAATCAATCTATAACCACCCAACTCTTTTACATGGGTGGCCCAAGGTACTTCAAAGTCATACTACATAACAGGACACATTGCCCAAAATGGACCTTGAAAAAGCTTTATTTTTATTATTATGGTCAGTCACCTAAGTCATGGAGCAGTGTTTCTATTTTCTGAATGGATGAGGACATAAGATTCTCCAACGTTACAAACTCAATATCCATTTTCATTATCTGCTTTTCATACAGGAAGCTTTGAAGTCTGCTTTTAGTGAAATTTCATGAGAAAAGCTTGATTTGATGCTCAAATATTCTTAGAAACAGAGCACAAAAGGAGAACAAATGTAACTGATGAAAATTTGTTTAAACCTCTCTGTAACTATACAAGAAAAAAGCTGTTCCTCTGCTCCAACACTGTAACTGTTTTATGCATTATATGTGAAATACTGATTTCATCTAGCTATCACCTGAGAGAAGCTTCCATTCTATTTCTCTAGAAATAGATATTTACTCTAGAGAATCATGGATAAAGTCTGATTATCCTAATACTTGTTTATTAAGATAATTCTGTCATTAAACATCAATAAAAAATAGAGTGTAATTGACAGGTAAAAAGTCTGCTGACAAATCTGTGACTTTTGAAGCAAAATACTACCCCCTCCAATCCGCAAGGCAGAAAGTCATTTGGATCATTTGTGGTCCAGGTCTGAGGAAACACCCAATGAGCACTTGGACTTATACTTTTGTAAGGGAATTAAAAAGCCATCATTTATCTGCAAAGGAGTTTTCACTTATTTTATACTCTGACCATTTTAGCTTAGACCACATTTCCCATCTTTGCCTAGATGGGCAAGATCAATTCCTACAGGGCTAATCATTCAGAATTACAACTCAGGCCTACTGCTGTCATTTAGCTCAGCCGTCACCTCCAGATGAACACAAATGAGTTGGTTGAAATTAAATCTTCTTAAGAATGAAATTACTCTTCAAGTCAAAGACTTAGCTGCTCTGAGTTTGAGATGAACATTGATAGATAAAATGCAACAGAAGATGCTGCTTTGAATTACTCTTCCTTATATCCCATGAAAAGGGCTGACACTGTGATCCAAAGTCTGTTTCAAGAAATAATGGTTTGGTGTATCCATACAAAGTGTATCTATACAAAGCGTTAACAGAAGTTTGCACAATTTCAAGTCTCACTGAGGTAGTTCATAGGATAGCCCATGTTCTGGTTCAGATAACAAGGAGTACCCTTGTCTCTTCCAGTACTTCACAGATATGTAAGAGTTACCCACCTCAAATACATGCATCATTCCAAGTATTTCCTACAACAGAAGAAATAAAGTACAAGCACTATTGCAGAGTGCAAAGTAAACATATCTGCAGTGTTTAAAATCTTAGATACCATTGCTCTGTGTTGCAAGAGTGCTAAACAGAAGGTTTCCTGTGATCTGTCTGTGGATTGTATTTTAGAGTATGTCTTTTTTTACCTCTCTATTTAATGTAAGAGATATTGAAATGCTTTTGAGAAGAGTATTGCCACACACAGTGCCAATACAGTGAAAGGTGAAGTGCCCGAACTCCTCTCAACCAGGAGTATCCTCTCTGCAGACAAACAACTGTAAATGAAATCACCTATCTCAGCAGCAGCACAGGAGACACACCTGGCAAAACAGTAAATCTTGCAAGACTTTTCTCAGCTTCATTCGGCACACTTTACTATCCCTTAGTAATATCTTTTTTTAAAATAACCTTAACAGTAAAACAAATACAATATTCACAGGATGGATACACTCCTTTTTAAAATGCTGCTTACTTTATTGCTGCTTGGGGGCTACAGAGTTCTCCCTTATAAATGTACTGTATTAAAATCTCTCATGGGCGATTATATGACTGTATTACATAAGAGCATTCTTTCCCCCTAGAAATAGATTACTGCTAGCATTTCACTTGTACAACATCTATTTTCAGATTTCATTGCTGATATTTTCCAGATTACTTTAGGTTAGTTTCAACCCATTAACAAACCTGCCAATAAATTTGATCTCACCATTTTAGATTTAACAGTTTCTGAACCAGATTTTTTTCTAAAGTCCAATAAACATTGTGTATTATCCATTAGGCATTATTTCAAATGCTGGCAATGTGCCCAGTACTGGACAAAATAAGATACTAATATTTAGGAAAAACAATACTAGTAGCTACAAATCAGAGTATTAAACTAATGTGCCAGTGCTGCCTCATTAAAATGCTTCCACTTCAGCTCCAAAAGGTGTTGGGAACACTTAGGGAACTATTGTTTATTTCCAAATTAAGTTGAAAAAAACCCCTCTAAAATAAAAATAATGAATTAGTGACTAAGTGTTAGATTTTTCACTTCTTTTTCTTAGGAATAATCTCACTATGGCCAATGAGACTATTTCCATGAGTAAGAACTTTGCACATTTTCCAAAATCAGGCCTAGTATTGTCCTATAATAAAAGAACTTTAGAACAGTGTGATAGCCCTTGAACATCAGTGTTACGTAATCTAATGACATGATACTGTGCATGAATCTAGCATCTGTGAATCTATGAATTAATATTAATATGCTATACTATTATGTTTTCAGAATAGCCTGATGGAGCAACGAATCTGGTTATGATTATGCAAATGTGTGTTTATTTTAGAATATATAGGTTGCTGCTGTGGTACTTCTATTGCATGGTCTAATTTATTTTTTTTATTCCTAGGTTGTAGTTTGTTGCACTTACGTATGTGAATCATCATAAAAATGAATCTGCTAGCAACACAATGAGGTGCTAAGTCAACTTAAGAGCTGCACATTACAGTAGTTGTCACTCTAAACCTCTGTACCATCAAGAAAGTCACTAGAGTCAGGCTTCCCCTGAGTTCATTTAGAACCAGTTTCAGGTTAAGATAAATTGCATGGCCTATGAATTTAAGTACATGAACCATAAAGGATGGTTCACACAGCTTTTGAAACCATACCTTATAGTACAGCTAGGGGAAGTCCTCCCCACTTTGCCAAGATATTTAACAAAACCAATGAATGCACAAAAATGTTACAACCATGATTAAAAGATACAGCAAACTGCAGTTTCAAAGCAGTGCTATCTAACCCTTTGAAGCTGATCATGCATCTAACAGTAAGGATTAAAAGATATCTGATACATTAAAGTATGCATTCAAATCTCCAATATAAGCATCTCCGCAGGCTTCTGTCTTTACATTTCCATCTAAGGCTATACTCCTTGACACCAAGAGCTCATAGTCTAGGTTTGTACATCAGAATGAACTGACCCTGTGGTCTACAGCTTTGTAAGGCATACTGCAACACTTCCCCATCCTCAGTGCTTTAACACAAATGTAAACTAAACATACAAAAAGATGTAAATAAACTAAGAGAGGATAGGTGAGCCTATTTGGAATTCTGGCCCAGAAAAGCTCTGAGCCAAATTCCTACTAAAGCCAAAGGCAGTTATGCCAACAGAGAACTTGGTCCAGACACTGCACTCAAAAAGCATCAGAGATTTCATGTTCCTCAGGCAACTTATCTTTGCCTGAGCTCTTCTAGCTGGATGGTGACACGGCACTCCAAAACCAAACCACATTTGTGTCTCCATGCAAGGGACTGCACAAGGGGCTGCAGTTAAATTCAAATTCCTCTGATAAGGTCCAAAAGTCTCTTAAGCCAATAGTCTGTAAAAAAGGCACATGCCTTTACTTGCTCAGAAACTAATAGTCCTCTGAACAGAAATTTGGAAATTTTTAGAAAATGTGTTGTATACATGTTTGATTTTTCAAATGAAGTTTAAAGCTCTTTATTCAGCTGTTTATTTTTCTATGAAAGAGAAAATTAAGATGAGAGAAAATTTCTTGTTATCCACCCTTACTTAAAATAGAACTTAATTGACTCACTAAAAAAGCAATGATAAACCTGGGGAGGAGATTTGGGTTTTTTATCATCCCCAAAAGAGAATATGTCAACAAAGCTATGAGCCATGAAAATGGTAATATTTTATCAAGGAACAGGAGCAGAACCAAAAAAGGGGACAATAACCTCAATTTTTTGGTAGTGCCCTTTTATTCTATGTTTAGCTGAGGCAAAGCATTAGATGCAGACAACTGGATATACAAATCATAGATGAAATCTTGTTCTTCATGAAACCAAACTGAAGCCTTTTGCCACCAGCTTTATGGAGAACCATTTCCTGCGCTGGGAGTCAAGAAGAAGAGGGTAACCTTTTAGCATTTCTTAATTTAGTGACTGCAGTTGCAGCAAGGTTTTAAAAACTTGTTTGCCAAATATCATAGGCAGGATTGTCAAACTAGACTACAGGAGAAACAAGTTTTGAACTAACAGAAGAGATGATGACATAACCTTCTTCATAAAAAGTTGTGAAAGACTCTCGAACAATCATGTCTGTTCTAGTAAATAACTCAGCTTGGATGCTGCAAATGAAATGTAGATTAAAAAAAACCCAAACCCTCTTCAGTTTTAATGAGCTCAAAAGCAATCCAACTGTATCTATTTATATAGCAGGAATGGCTCTGAATATACTCTACCTGGGCCAGCATCTGTAGTACAGTTCTGCCTACTTTTAATCTCCTAATATGAAATATAGATAGGAAAATTATATTTGAGCAGTGGTTCTTTTGGCAAATATTAACTAAAATTAATTAAACTTTTGATGATATTCCTTCTCCTTTCCTTTTTCTTTGTTTGTCCACTTCTGTGTAATCATGCAATATAATTTGAGGAACCTTTCTGAATGTATGAGTGAACAGTGGAATACAAACTCTGTCTAGGCTATTAGGAGCTGATGACTCTGTCACTTTCAAATGGAAAGATAAACTGTTCTAGATGTGCTATGAAGTTACAGATTACATCTCTGAATGGTGAGGTCTGAATTCTTCCTGGACAAACAGTTCATAATTTCTAAAGATTAACAGAACCATTATAATTCTAGTTTATTTACTTTTTCATGTCTGCAGCATAAAAATTGCATTCTAAAGACACTTCAAGGTTAGCAAAAGCATAATTACAGCTTCAGGACAGGAAGGGATCACTTAAGTACCTTAGTCAGCAAGCTCAGAGACATGTAGCATCCACACATCACAGGTTGTTTAAAGTCATATGAAATAGGTATCAGAAGTTATTTACCTCAAATATGTTTGTGTAAAGATCTTAATCTGATGAAATGTACCTGATATTCCTAAGTAGCTTCTAAGTGTTGTAAAAACAGAGCTTTCTAGGCACTATGCAGACATAAAGTTTTTTATTAATGTGTATCTTTCACATATATATTATATGTATCTCTGTTACAGTACAAGAGTTTCTAAGTGAAGTATATTTGAGTCAGTTAAATAAACTTAGACAGCATCAAGGTTCTGCTCCTCCTCCTCATAAAGTAAAAATGCAATACATTTCCATATGTGGTTATTTATTTAACAAAAAAAACCAACCAAACAAACAAAACAAAAAAAAAACCCCACACACACAAAAAAAACCCCCAAAACAACAAACCCAACCAAAACCAAAAACAGATTTATTGAAATACATGACATGAAGTACTTGTTTAATGCATTCAGCCAAAGGAAGATACTATGTTGGAGAAAAAAAGCACTAAAAAGGAAACTTTTTTTTTTTTTCCCCAGAAATTACCTGCATTCTGCCATCATGCATAAAGCTAAGCATTCATTTAAGTGCTTTGTTAAACTGTGGCTTAAATATGCATGTTGTAAAATTATGGGAAGTATGAAATACCAAAACTCTGTTAATTAAACTGTGTGGAGAGATAAGGCTGTTTTATTTTGAAGCATCCAAATTGTTTTCTTGAAACCATAGGCATTGTATTCATTTGCACCAAACAATACTTACTGATTGCAGAGTCATAGGAGGTTGAGTTGTGCTCATCTCGGAGAAGAGGAAATGGGGACAGGTAAGCATGTGTACAATTCTTAGAAGGTGACTGGTTGGCTAAGAATGAAAGAAAGCAAAAGATTAATATTTTAGTGCCTTAACAATATTGTGTGTCTGTTCTTCAAATGGGCAAACAGCTTCATAGGTCAAGATTTCAGGCTCTTTCCTAGGCAACAGCTTACAGTGAATTTGGTTTGGTAAGAGATATGCGCCTTGTTATCCAAACAAGACTATTGCTTAAAGAGCAATACAGATTTGTACTCTGCAACAGTAAACGAGCCATGCTGAAGGCACACTGCAATTTATATGTGAGGCGTATGTATGCTTTTGTATGCATATGCACCTTTCTCATTTGAGGGTTAATTATGTTCTTCTCATTATTGCATGTCCAAAAAACCAATCAAACAAACAAAATCCAGGCAATTACTTTTTCTTTTGTGAAAGAACAAAACTATCAAGCATCTTCAGAAAGTGTACAATGTCAATAAACATGAGTTTAGTCTACGGAATTAATATCCTCCAGAAAAGGATAATTTCACTCTTTATATTAAATATTCTAAAAATATCAACTTCTTTCTGGTGAAAGATAAAAGCTGGCTATAACTTAAACCCCATTTAAATTTCAGATTCCTGACCACAGAATTTTCCAGATAAATAACAAGGGGAAATTAACTACAGTGAATATTACATTTTTTCACCTAAGACTAAGCAATATATTTAGCAAAATATGGGATATTGAAGTCAAATTTGTATGATGGCACCTGCTTTTCACAAGGCTTATGGAAATCTTGCAATAAGGTGAGGGAGCACCCTACCTCAGAGGAAGTGTCAAAGACTGGAGAAGTTTTGCTTGACTTCTTAATGGGAGATTTTGGTTGTAAAACACTATCTGATCTTGGAATTATATCTGTCTTAGAATCCTGGATGTAGTAAAAGAAAGCAATGGGTCATCTGCGAATGTAATAGAGGAACTCTTCTGGAGATGGTGTATCCTACACCATTTTCAGTGTGGAGTTGCCCATTCCCGTCTTAACCTACCTGTAGTGGGTTAAGAACTAGATGGAGAAACTCTCCAAGCAAAAATTCATGGACCGGGCTAACCACCAAGCTCTTTTTTCCCTACTTAACAGAAATAAACCATCTCTTTAACAGTAAGTGCCAAAACACCACGTAACTAAGAATGGACTCAGGTTAACAGGGCATCCATAACAATCGCAGTGTAATCTGATAGCTAAACTTGTATCATTTTGTCCTGGTGTTTCCTATAGTACAGATTACAAAGGCGTGTGTCAAGAATTTATTTTAGGGTAGCTGAAGAACCTGATCCCCAAGGAAGCCATATGAAATCTAATTATTCATAAGATAGAAGTAAAAACAAAAAACATACCAAACCCCAACAATTTTCCCAACAAATTACTGTAGATAATTTAAAAGGAAAATTTACTTACTATACCAAAAATTCCACATGCTGGCATTATTATCTCCTACATTTCCACTGAACCAGCACCTCCAGAAGAAACCTTCATGATGGAAAGTGGCCTTCTCTCCCTACAGAGGAAGGAAAAAAAAAAAAAAGAAAGCCATTATTATACAATTTTTGAACAGGTGAAAGGATAAAGTTCAGTTACATGTTGAGGTAAAAAGCACCACCATCATAATGACACACAACCTGTTTGAATTTAGGTCAGCTGTAGCATACATAAACAGCCATTCTTCTTTTGAAAGCATATCATATTGCAATAGCAGTATCACAAAATAAAAACTCATTTTAGTGCTGATTACAAATGATTATAAGAGGTTTGAGGCAGGCTTGTAAGCCTCCAGAAGGTCAAAATGAGTATATTCAAAACTTTATACAGAAGTAAATTCTTAGAAAATAAACACATCCAAGAATTCTACATATATAATTCTCACTGTAAGTAAAATGTCCATACTAACCCCAGCATCTTCAGGTGCCTCTGAACAAGTTCCTATTTCTGTAGCAAGAAGCCAATAATCAGTTCCAAATGCCACCAAAAAAAGCAAAACCCCCAGAGCTGCAAAGAAGCCTCCAAAAAATATTCCCACACTAAGTTTCATTATCCAAGTTATTGAAAAAAAAATCTTAATTACTTAAACGGTTAGCAGTAAAATAAAAAAAAATATTGTGAAAATAACTAAAAAACTGTTTGGAGAATACAGCTCATATCTGAAGAAGTTTCTCTTCACTTGACTTTCTGCCTGTGCCCTTCTTCCCAATGCCCTGTGAGTCGATTTGTGTCTCCAAATTTGTGTTCCATGTGGCTGACTCAAGTCTGACAGATGAAAAGGGCCTTCTATTTTAGGACACTGATGGCAGAGCTTTGCTCTGTTTCGCAGTCTGGGCGAGGCCAGTCAGAAATAGCTGACCTTCCCCTAACTAATCAGGGATTGACTTCAAATATTATTGCAGCTGGTGCACCAACATCAGTGGAGATGGAGTTGCAATGGCTCTGCCCATCTACGTGAGCGTCGTTACAGAGCACACAGCAGTAGCAAGGACTTCCAAAGTTCAGGCCTGGTGGTGAATGTTTCCTTAGCTGCTAGCTGGAAAGGAAACACCTGCAACACTTTGGAAGTTACTCTAAGTGACGTTACAAAATGAAGGTTGAGGACTTTTTAGAGAATTTAAAAATATGGTAGTCAAACTGAAGAGATAACTCTAAAAAATCCTATATAATAAAAATAGTTGTCTTTAAAAATTTACATCTTACCTTTAAAGTAATAACTTTACCAACACTAAACACAAAAACACTTAAATGCTTTATTTATTCAGATGCATCTTTTTTGCATATATTAAAAATTTATGCAGTTAAAAATTCTTTCAAGCACCTGATAAAAAACTTCAATCTTTTTAAAACAAGAAGACACCTTCCCAAACACATGCTTCGGCCATTTTGGAAAGTGATGAGGTAAAACATTTAAATTACAAGTACTCACTGTACAAGTAAAAGGCTTTTTCAGTAACTTCATTTCATGCCAAGCAGGCCTTCCCAATCATCTCTCGTGGCTTACAGGGCATGCTCCTATAGAAATTTATAGAGTTTATAATGTGCAACAGATCCTACAGTCCTTACTCAATAAAATTTCATTGGAATTATTTATCACCAGAGTAGAAATTTCCATGGATAACACATACTGGGAAGTGCTGGGCTAATAAGAATGAAGGCAGTTTACTCCAGAAATACTTGTCACAACATTTTATTGCAAGACTTAGGACTCCAGAGGGACTCCTACTTCCAATATGCCAGAATTGGCTTGGACAATGCATCAGCATGCTTGAGGAGAGCGAGGAAAACAGTTTCTACTGCCTCCCTTCGTTTCTACACAGCTGAACTGGTGCCGTGTCCTCAGTGGTTTTATAACACTACCTGCCCAAAATCATATTCACATTTGTTACGAATCATATTTTATTCAAACCTGATACTATACTAATTTCATACACAAGCCCACCTAGTATTTTGTAGCCTTTTTGCACTTCAGAGTTTCAGTGTATGCAGAGCAGCAAATGAATATTCAAACAGACTCTTTTTGTCATATTTGCTTTTCCTGACAGCCACTGATGCAGTTCATTTTGATACAGCAGAAAGAGGTGTTTGGAAACCTAATTTTGGAAAGGGATGTTTTATTGTTCATTATTAAAGAAAACAAAAAAAATCAAGAAAAAGAAGAACACATAAAATGTGCTATAAAAGAAAATAAACATGATTACTTCAAGTTTGGAATAATACTTTAACTTTTTGTCAGCCCTGAAGTGGTCAGGCGGGTGGATTAGATAATTGTTGTAGGTCCCCTCCAACTGAAATATTCTATTCTGTTCTGTTCAATTCTATTCTAATGTGTCCAAAAAAAAAAAAAAAAGTAGCATTCAGTTCAGCACTAACATGGCCAAATTTAGACAATTTCATATAAGCTAAATGTCTTTCCATCATAATCAATAGTAATCATGCTCAGTGGAGCCAGAGAGAAGTTCATCACAACCGAGATTAGACTCACAGGGCTCGGCTCAGTCACTCAGCTCTAGCCAGTTCCAGAGTATCCTGCTGGCTGTCAGCTGCCAGTCTAGAAGGGCATTATTTCCCTCTCTGTTTTAAAATATCTGCTTTAAAATATCTGCTAGCCCCATGCGGGGTCTTGCGTACCCCTTCTCACCTTGGATGACACTAGGACTCTGCACGATGGTGACTGAATCATGTCTGAAAAGAGGTATACAGTTGCCTTACTGTCATCTCCTGCAATCGGACGCTCTGGGACATCTGAGGCATCTGAGGCATTCGGCTTCAAGGTATGTCAAGGGCCTTAGAGGAGGCTGACACCTTTTTTGAGGGACAACTACAGGCCAGGTTCACACCACCCGAAAGTGATCATGGCTCCGTTAGCTTGTCAGGCCATCCTGGAGGCACTGCTGAGTGTTTTAGCCAGATCTCGATCAACTCTAATGGCAGCAAAATCTGTATTTCACATGGAAATGTCTGAATGCAAAAGTCTGCAACTGAGTCCCACGCAGTGAACTGGAGTTCCCAACCATTTTGCTGGTGTATAGGGTGCCCTTAGAAAGCATCGGCCCAAAGTCCAAGAATTTTATTCAGTGAAATTCAAAGATTTAGATAGCCACAACACAAACAAAATCCATGAGACAAAGTTGTTCATGATATCCATTGAAAAATTAATTCTGATGCACTGTTTAACATTATGCCACTTAGCTCATCCTAAATAATGGGAAGTCTTATAATTTCACAACAGTGAACTTTTCCAACATTAAATCAGAAGAAAAAAGACAATTCCAGACCCCTGTCTTAGCCACTGAACCACAATTATTAAGACAAACAACTAAAAAATACCAAATGGCTAGTTCCAGTCATGTTGTACCTACCCGGCTTCAGGACAGAAATATGTCAGTGACTCTATGAGCCCATTTCTGCATGAGAGCAACTTACTGTTGTGAGTAGCTTCACTGAAATCAGTTTGCATGAAAAGTTTCACTGAATTCAAATAACAGCTGAATTACTGCCTGTGCGGTGCAAGTATTTATTTTTAATATACTGTACATGCACTCTGGTCTCAGTTTAGCATGTTCATCCTGAGAGGATCTAATTTAATTATTCTCTTTTATATTTACGGCACACTCTCTGGCAGTGTTATCTTCCAAATACTCTAACATTGCCAGCATTATGCCTGTCTATGTCAAGAATGAATCAGAAGCCATGTTAAGACTTGTTATGTCAGCTTAAAAATTCATGTTATCCACCACTTGAATACTCGAAGTAAGTCTCAGGGCACTTTTTCTTTAATTAAATTAAATTCTGAAGGTTCCTCAATAGAAGAAAGTTTCAAGGCAGAGAAAACAGGGACAGGCTTATCAAGTCAAAATAATTATTCTGAATCTTAAACAAAGTCATTCCCCAACTCCTTTCAAAACTCCTACATTTCTGCAGAAATACTGTCAATTCAAACCAAAATGACTTAGCCAAATTTATCCCTACTATAATGACAATGAAGTAATTAAATCACTTTTCATATTCAATCAATTTGGCCAATTAAGCCCAACATTCACTGATTTTTTTGACTTGTAGTGTGAAGGTTGAAGGCCCCACATAATGGATGGATTTCTCATTTAACATTCTCAATCTCATTTAACAAAGCTGGCAAAAGTTTTGTGATTTTATTTCTGTTTTTTCACCAGACAGATAGGGCTAAACTAAGTCCTGAATCTGCATATTTTATTTATGTATATAATAGCTCCAGCTTCAATATAGTATATCAGCCCTTTCTTGTATTTAAAAATAGAAAAGAAAAAAAAATTAAAAAACAATATCAGGCTGTTTCTTTTTTCTTTTTCCATCTGAAGGGGAAAAAAAGATATTTATGGGAAGGGGAGGTTGTTTATTTGCTTGTTTATGTTTGTGTGTGATTGAGTAAGCATTGGGTGCGTATGTTTGGAATTGGCAGGCAGCTTGTTATCTGTGCTGGCAGATATGTCCATGATCTAAAAACAGCCTTTTAGAACTGGCTGCATGTCTCACTATATACCAAGAAACAATTTCAGCAACCGCCTCAGAGCTGAGTCCTTCTGAGACCTCAATGCTCATTTACTGTTCTGAACAGTAATGGGAGTATCTCACCCACTGGTTCCGATCCTCATCCTCTTCATCTTCCCCAGCTGGGCAGGATGCTACCTATTGCACCTCCATGATCACTTGTCAGCAGAGTACTAGGCAAACAAACAGCCAGACAATTTACACAGCATACCTGCACACACCTCGTCCACTAAATGTGCAGCTGGAGTTCTGCAACTAAGCTGGTCACTTCAGGTTTCCTCTATAGTCATACATCACTTTCATGGCACAGTCCATCTGACCTATTTTTGCATGACTACCTCAATGTGCAAGGAACCATGCCCTAAAAGTACAATTACTTTGGTTGGTTGGTTGGTTGGTTGGTTGGTTGGTTGGTTGGTGGTTTGGTTTGTTCACTGACTAAGAGAGGGTCTGGAATAACTAGTCTGAGATATGACCACTTTATTCTTAACACTACAGTAACTCAGTCCACAACTCACACAATCACAGAATGATCGAGCTTGGAAGGGACCTCTAGAGATCATCTTGTCTAGCTCCCCTGCTCAAGCAGGACTACCTGGGACTGATTGCCCAGGACCATGTCCAGGTAGCTTTTGAATATCTCCAAGGCTGGATACTCCAGAACCTCCTTGTGCAACATCTGCCAGTGTTTGGTCACCTTCACAGTAAAAAAGTGTTTCCTTATCGTTCAAAGCAACCCTCCTGTGTTTCAGTTTGTGTCCACTGTCTCTGGTCCTGTCAGTGGGCATAACTGAAAAGAGCCTGGCTCCATCCTCTTTATACTTTCCTTTCAGATATTTATATAAAACCCCCTGAGCATTCTCTTCTCCAGGCAGAACAGTCCCAGTGTCCTCAAGTTTTCCTCATAGGAGAGATGCTCCAGTCCCTCCATCACCTTAGTTGTCCATCACTTGACTCCCTCTAGAGTGCTCACATGTCTCTTGTACTGCGAAGCCCAGAACTGGACACAGCACTCCAAGTGTGGCCTTACCAGTGCTGAGTAGAGAGGGAGGAACACCTCTCTCAACCTGGAGGCAGTACTTTGCCTAATGCGAACCAGGATACCATCCACCTTCTTTGCAGCTGGGGTACATGGCTGGGTCAGGTAAAATCTGACTGAAGATTGTAGAAATGTGCTGAAGTCCTCTACAAATGGAGGAAATCGAACCATTCTGAACACAGGTATCACTGAGTCATCCATTCTGCACGAGCTATACTGAGCTCCCAGAGATAATGACGGTAAGAACAAAAAGGACATAAGCAGCCCTTATGTCAGCAAAAGCTTCAACAGGAATTCTAATAAACCAACAAGAAAAATCTTCAATGAGGCATTACTTCTACACATCTCTATGTACCCAGGACCCACTGTTAGGCACCTGCAGGAACACACAACAGACTTGCAGTCACCCTGATGAACAAAGATGCAGGGTGTACATCCCATTTGGACCCTGCCTTACACCCTCTCGTGCTCAGGACTTTGACACTCTACAAAGCATCACAGACTTATTCAGCCAGAAAGAGGACAAAACTTCAGTATAACTGAGTGGATCACTGTTTCATATATCCCATTCTATATTATATCTTGCATTAAATCTACATTAGATAAAATAGGTAAAAATATGGCGAAGCACAATTTCTTTTTTAATTGTGTTATAACACTGATTCAAGGTGTGAGGAAGCCTTGTCCCTGAAAGCTGGGCAAGATAACTAGAATCATCAGAGATACAAGAAGGTGCATTGGAGTTCCTTTATCACATCACCATCGTGAGTGCTCTAAATTTTTTATATAATTATAGGAAAGCCAGGCCAATGCCATTAATGTTTCCTGCAATACTTTAAAGTCTTGACACCTCACATGTGTAATTTTCACAGAAATGAATGAGTTGCCTAATTCTAGGAGGTATGCCAGGCAGTTTCCTATGAAAGTAGTTATGCATAAATAGTCAGAAATTAAAAGCTGGAGTCTTCTTCGCCATTTTTATTGCTGCCCTACATGAGTCCTTCCACAGCAGGACGCTATTATGAATCTCACTCTGAGGCTGTAACACCTTCCATTTACTGTATAGACACTTTTTAAGACATATATTTTTGGATTTATTCAGGAAGTCTGAGGAATTAGCCTTTAACTCTTTCTGTAACTCTCCAGCTTCTACAAAGCCACTGACCTTAAAATAAATAATTAAATAAATAAAATCATAGACTGGGTGAGGGATGTGTAAGGGGGAGATGTGTGTGATGTAAGGGTACTGTAATATGACAGAAAAGAGACTGAAGTCAATAGGAGTCATCCCAGACACCTTCTGCTCCAGAGCAGGATCAATAGCACCTAAACCATTCCCAGTGTATTTATCTGTTAAACACTAATTGAAAGAAACAAAGAGAGCTCTGTTTCATGAAAAACTCCAGCAGGGAAGAAGTAGGCCTGATGCCTGAAATAATTCCTTCCTTTAACAAGCTGTTTTATAAATGCTTTCTAAGTCTCTCTGACATACCTACCTGATTCCTTTACAGCTTTGAAGGTGGAATCAATTAAAAGGTTTCTTTCCACATTCCTTAAATCTGCAGATCTTTTCAGACAGATTACACTTTAAATGTCTTTAAGATTAACAGCAGATTCCAAACTCAAGTTCATTTATAAGTACCTCTTAAAATGTTCTGGACCACTGGATTGTAACTTTTTCTATTTGGCTCAATTTGTATATGAAAAGTTGAAATGACTGTTGAAGTTATCCTAATGATCTGAAGTGGTAAACCAGAATGAAATAAGTCATTGTTAGATTCACTAAATTTGATGACAAATTGCACATTTGGGGGTCTTGACCTTACCTATTTGTAATGCAGGAATTCAAGAATATATTCCATTTACTGGAATAAATCAGTGTAGTTGTCTTAGATCTGTCTGACAGAAGTGTTTTAAAAATTTTATTTAAGAAATTATAAGGTTGAAAATTTTCTCCCCTACTGAAGTAATGTAAGGATATTTTTTTAAAAAAGAATTTTATTAGATTTCAGATGACTTCCATCAATGCTTTCACTATGTCAGGGCTTGGAGCAGACACAGCCACAGAGCTGACTGAGGAAGAGCAGCTGCAGATTGCCGCAACCAGTTGCTTGGCAGGTGACACCAAACATTTACAGTAGATGTTTTCGCTAAAAGGCTGAAGATTCCTTACCCCTTCCCCTCATGGGAAAACTGAATCTCAGTCATTCTTCCACAGATTAGTTCTCCTCCTATTCATAATCTGAGGCAAGAATAGCCCACCACGGCTGTGGATAATCTGATCTCCAGCAGTCCAACACTGTATGAAATGTTTCTTCTGCCATTAAAATCTCTCTTTTTTTTTTTTTAAACCCTCTCTATTTATTTGAAATTGATAGTCAATTAGGACAGCAGACCTAGACGCAATGTTGCATTAGTATACAAACTGAAACACTGATACAGATGTAATACAGTTTTCCTGCTTTTTTACTTCTGGTACCTCTACTTTTTATCAAAAGATAGGTGCTTTTTCAGGGGGGCCACAAAATAGCAATAAAAACTTACAGTTGCTGGCTGAGTACTGTGACTACCAAGTTCATCTCAGAATCACTGTCACAACAGAGAGGTGCACCTCCTTCTGCTTTGTTTCTAGCACGATACACTTCACACTTGCATTACTTACATATAATGGAAACAGAGTACTCTGATTGTGTAGTGACAGTAGTCTGCATATTCTTCCTGGTTCTAGCATTATCCATAAAATCAATAATGTTCATTCAATTGCTACTACCAGGTCACGGAAAAAAGGATCATCCAGATAATTCTGGATACACATGCTCCTGACATGCCATTTCTGAGTATCTACGGCGTTCCTGTTTTTAAGAAACATTCAGTAACAAGCAAAACACCTTAAAGTATTCACAGAATTCACAGAATGTCTGGGTTGGAAGAGACCTTCAAGATCATCGAGTCCAACCTATGCCCTAATACTTCAACTAAATCATGGCATCGCGTGCCGTATCCAGTCTTTTTTTAAACATATCCAGGGACAGTGACTCCACCACCTCCCCAGGCAGTCCATTCCAGTACTTTATCACCCTTTCTGTAAAAATTTTTTCCTAATATCCAACCTATATTTCCCCTGATGCAGCTTAAGACTTTGTCCTTTCGTTCTGTCAGTTGTTGGCTGGAGAAAGAGACCAACCCCCGCCTGACTACAACCACCTTTCAGGAAGTTGTAGAAAGTGGTAAGGTCACCTCTGAGTCTCCTCTTCTCCAGGCTAAACAACCCCAGCTCTCTCAGCTGTTCCTCATAGGGCTTGTGTTCCAAGCCCCTCACCAGCCTCGCTGCCCTCCTCTGGACGTGCTCAAGCGTCTCCACGTCCTTCCTAAACTGAGGGGCCCTGAACTGGACACAGTACTCGAGGTGTGGCCTCACCAGTGCCAAGTAGAGGGGAAGAATGACCTCCATGCTCCTGCTGGCCACACTATTCCTGATACAGGCCAGGATGCCATTGGCCTTCTTGGCCACCAAGGCACACTGCTGGCTCATGTTTAGCCAGCTATCAACCAGTACCCCCGGGTCCCTTTCTGCCTGGGCACTGTCCAGCCACACTGTCCCCAGCCTATAACACTGCAGGGGGTTATTGTGGCCAAAATGCAGGACTCGGCACTTGGACTTGTTAAACTTCATCCTATTGGACTCGTTAAACTTCATCCTATTGGACTCTGCCCATCCATCCAACCATTCCGAGTCTCTCTGCAGTTTTCCTACCTTCCAACAGATCAACACACGCTCCCAACTTAGTGTCATCTGCAAATCTACTAATGAAAGACTCAATAGCCTCATCCATGTCGTCAGTAAAAATACTGAACAGAACTGGCCCCAGCACAGACCCCTGAGGAACACCACCGCTGACTGGCTGCCAACTGGATGCAGCTCCGTTCACCACCACTCTCTGGGTCCGGCCATCCAGCCAGTTCCTAACCCAGCAGAGAGTGCTCCTGTCCAAGCCCCGTGCTGCCAGCTTTTTCAATAGTATGCTGTGGGAAACGATGTCAAAGGCCTTGCTGAAGTCCATATAGACAACATCCACAGCCCTTCCTGCATCTACCAGGCGGGTCACCTGGTCATAAAAGATCAGGTTGGTCAAACATGACCTACCTCTCCTAAACCCATGCTAGCTGGGTCTGATACCCTGGCTGTCTTGTAAACTCTGTGTGACGACACTCAGCACAAGCCATTCCATTACCTTACCAGGTACTGAGGTCAGGCTACCCAGTTACCAGGATCCTCCTTCCTACCCTTTTTGTAAATGGGCATCACACTGGCCAGCTTCCAGTCATCTGGAACCTCACCAGTGAGCCAGGACTGTAAGTAGTGTAAGTATACTATACTGATAATATCATTTTAATCAACCAACTATGTAATTCTGCCCCCAAAGATATTAGACTAGCTCTATTTTCCATAGGACTCTGATAAATGGTCTTCATTGTACTTGATTCCTTTAATTGCCAGTCAATTCCCTTATCAGTCATAAAATCACTTTATTTGAGAACAATTATCTTAAGATTGCTTTATTTGGGAGCTTTTATTTGAAATTTTCTAATTGCAATGTGGGATGAGTGGGAACCTTGAGGCAGCTGAAATCATCTGCCCTCAGTTCAAAGGCAACAGAGATATTTGTCACATTTACTATATATTAATACCTTTTTCTTATATATTATGTAAATTAGGTAAGCATGTAATATGCACAGTTCTTTAGCAATATGATCAGGTTCACCAGGATAAAACCAGTAAGAGATCTGTTAAAGGAAGAGACACCTATATGTTCTGTAAATGCTTCATTTTTTCCATGAACAGTTTGCACTGATGTCATAAAGTTTGGTCATTCTCTGCTTTACAAGTCATTCTGTATAGAGACAGCTTGAAATAACATACAAAACTAAGGGTTTTCATTGTCAGGGAATTCAATATTCCTGCCTGCAATATTTTTTCCCCATCATATTCAATCATTCTCATCTTCAGAACCCGAGAAGAATGCAAAATAGCTGGCTTCAGAGAATTATGACAGAGACTACACATAAAACCTTAAAAATTTCAGCTGGGCTCAGAGTTTCCATAGAAGTCAATGTCCCTTAGACCCCAGGAAAAGTACCTAAACCCTTGCAACATCTTTTAATCGTGCACCTCTTCAACAGTTTCTTCTAATAAATTTTCAGGCATTTTCCATATCTTCTATCAGTTAAATGACCAAGGGTAAAATTAGCGCAATATTGAGCAGACAATGTAGCGGCAATTCCCAGTATGCTCTAATATTTCAGTATCTTGTCACCATTTTGTCGATTTCAGAGGAACTGTGTGCAACTGATCTCCATTAGTGCTGGATCCAGAATTTTAAAAACCTCACTGAGAGAATTTGTTATACAAAGTGGCCTTGAAGAGATAAATTAATAGGATATATTGGTTAACCCAACACTAAAACGTAACAGCCAGTGAGATAGTAAACAACTGAGTTATTCTTGTCTGGACTCTGATGACATCTTTGTCCCTATGCATATACTAAGTTAAGTTTTGCCTTGGTATCTTATAAATAAGCTGCATAGAAATATGTCTTGCTTTACAGTTTTGGTGTTTTGGGGGCTTTTTAACTTAAATTTTGATCACCATAAGAAAAACCACATTCCCCTCTCACATTTTTTTGTGACCTAAGTCTGTAAAGGATTCTCAGCCCTGTGACATTTATTTCTTCTCAAAACATGAAGAAAGAACTGAAGTTATGCTACTGTCAGTTATTGAATGATCATTCTCAAACTTTATAACTTATGCTAACTTTTAAAATATTTTTCAAAAGTGTCTTCTTACTGATAATTAAAAACAAGTTAAAGCATCTCCTGTTCCCTTGTGTATTTTTAAAAGTATTTAAACCTGCAGCACTTTTACTCATCCCTGGCCAAGCAACTATATAAAAGAGCACCTCTGACTCCAACGAAGTTGGATGGTCACATTTTGCATGTGACAATCGTTTCCACCAGTGCATCTGAGAGATTTATGAATGACATTTCACTGTTTCAAATGCAAATGCATTATAACACAGTAGTCATCAACAATTCCAGCTATCCCTGACTTTTAACAAAAACACAGCACAACAGTGAATGTGCTAAGCAGAAAAACAGACGCCTTTCTTCCTTGGCTCGTTACCACCATCATCAGCCACGTAACAAGGCAGGAAAACACTCTGCTGCCAGGAACACTTGATGCAGGCACCGGGCTGCGCCCGAGAGATGGCCGAGGCACAGCAGCAGCGCTGGGACACGGCCGCTTTCCCCATGGATAGGCAGGATCAGAGGTGCACGGGCCCAAAGCCCATCTTCCTACAGCAAGCACGAGAACGGTGCAGGGGATCCATTACCATGGCACAATTGTTTCCAAGGCCCCTCGGCTCCACCTGGCTCTTCCTGCCCTCTACAGAGCCTCAGGCCCCGAGGGGACGGGTTGCAAAATTCTCCCCGTACAAACACGCAAGAGGCAGGAAGGGCAAAGTCCTAGGGAGGTGTGTGTGGGAGGGTGGAGGCAAGGGTCCTGAGGCCGGCAGGGACCTTACTCTTCCTCGTCTTCCCCCGAAAAAGAGGACACACGAAGGATACCGTGCCGAACGAAACACCAGCCGGGCTCGGCCGCGCCGCTGCCCGTTTCCGCCGCGCCGCGGGCACTGCGCAGGCCCGGCGCCGCCGCCCGCATGGAGGAGGAGGAGGATGAGGAGAGCGGGGCCCGCAGGGCCGCGGGGAGCGCGGCCGCGTCCGCCCGCTTCGTGCGGTGCCTCTACGCGGTGGGATTCCTGGTAAGCGGGCGGCGGCGGCCATGCGGGCCTGCGGCGGGCGGCCGCGCCCGGGAACGGGAATCTTCTCCTTTCCAGTCCGAGGCTGCTGGGTCCTGGGGTGCATCGCTGCAGCTGCTCCTTGGGAACGCCAGTGTTTGTAGCGGCTGTGCTGTTTTACCCGTGCGAACAGCCCCGCAGTTTGATACACACGTCGGATTTTTATTCTGTGAATGTCATGGAACAGCCCAACACCCTAAAAGCTGAGTCTTGCCTTGTGCTTGTAAGAGAGCTGTTCCCTATTTCCTTGAAATACCCCTGGTTCCTGTAAATTTACCAAAAAAAACCACCCTAAAAATATGTTTTTTCTAGGAAAAAAAGTCCCATATTGAAAGAACACAGGCTTTGAAGAAGGTTCATATTCTGTAGCGATTCCCGAGCCTCAGGAAAGTGTCATTTAATTAATTTGAAATTAAAAGCGATTACTTGGAAAATGAATACAAAATGAATACAAGTTTGCACTGTGAAATGTCAAGGTATTGTCTTACCTACTTTTAGGTTGGGCAATAGAAACAGCCCGGTTGGTTTGTGTCCTGGAGCAACTATCCCAGTAAAAGGTGCATTAGAACAAGCTTTGCTTCTTTTAACTGACTTTTAAGTGCTGTAGTTCTCCAGCCCTTGAGCTTGTTGACATAGCTTGTTGACACTGGGCAGGGGCACACAAGAAAATCAACCGAGTGTCCTTTTAGAGGGTGTGGTGATGCAAACTTCCTGTAGCCAGACAAATAAATACAGCGTATCTATCATTCCACATAAGGAATTACATGTAAAATGAGAAGTAACTACACATCAGAGGATAGTGGCTAATGGGTCTTGCTCTACCTGCATGCCTGTGACTGTCCAGTACTGCCAGGATATAGCCTGAGACTTGCAGTTTTTAATGTCTCTGTTGACGACCTGGACAAGGTCACTGAATCTCTCTTTAGGTTCACAGGTGATACCTGAGATGGTGTTACTGAAGATGTTTGTAGGTAGTGTGCTCTGTTTGTTCATTCTAATGTATTTAATGATTCTAACCTTGTAAGCCTCAATTTCAACCATCAAAAAAAATTTAATGCCTGACTGTGAGAATTCACTTAGTGATACACACTGTTAGAGTTACTCAGGCTTTGAGGTAGTGTAGTTCAGTTCAAGCAGTCAGTGATGAAAGGTGATCTTGCTCCAATAGTTCTTTTCCAAGGGACTCTGGATGCTGTGCCAGATTGTAGTAGTGCTGAAAGAACTACTGGGTCAATGCAGTGAGCTTAACAAAAGGTAATAAAGCAAAAGGAATGAGTAGGAGATCCTTGTACTGCTCAGGATGGGCAGTGTCCTTTACCCTCCTCTTACAAAATGTTTTTCAATTATGCTTTGCCTTTTTTCTTTTTTTTTTTTTTTCCATGTTTCTGTCTTTTCACTGCATTTCTTAAGCTATCTATAAAGGCAGTCTGTAAGTAGGTTTAAATCTACAGTTTCTTCCCCATTGTGATTGGGTTAAAATACTGTTTTTCAAAATATACATTCTTTGCACAAAAAAAAAGTATTTTTAGGTGATTGAAATTAGACCACTTTGGATTTAAAACTCTGGTATGAAGCACTTTTCTTGTAAACAGGTAAAGTTTAATGTATAATAAAGGAATATTTAATGTTTAAATATATCCTACAGAAGGATTGTATCTGGAGTGGGGGGAGAGGATTGATGTTTTCATAGGTGTAACTCCTATGTGAGGCAATCCTTTATCTTTCAGTTTATGTGTTTTGTAATATAGAAAATTTTCTTTTGACCTTGTGTTGATTTTTTTTTCTTTAATGTTGACTGTTATTGAGCCAGGTTGCCATTGTCTTTGTGAAAGTTTCTAAAACTTTTCTTGACTTCTTTTCAGGACTTATTTGGGGTGAGCATGGTTGTTCCTTTAATGAATCTTCATATCAAGTCTCTAGGAGCAAGTCATACAGTTGCTGGAATCATAGGTGAGTTTCAGTACTTGATTTATGAAAAAGTAAGATAAGGCCTGGATTATGCCTTTCCAAAGGTTGGGCATTGTTACATAATTCTTCCTTGCTAATAGCATAATAAAAAGTAAAGACAGTTTCCAAGTAAAACTGTAAGGGCAGCTATATTGTGTTAGACCCAGAGACCTGTCCAAACTCATGCACTGACAGTAGCCAAAAGCACGTGCTTAGGAAAGAGCACACTTGGAAAGAGCAAGGAAGTCTTGCAGTAGTGTTTGTACAGCTCTTTTTCCAGTGTCCAAGAATTCACATCTTAGCAATTTAGGGAGCCAGAGGTGTTGCTTGTAGTTTTATTGTTATTTACACTTTGCAAAAGGTAGTTATGCACCTAGTTCTCCAAAGTTTTCCAATGTCCGTGATTGCTCCCAGTTTGATTAAAATCATTACAGCTGTCTTGGCAAAATACTTATTCACTTCCAGGAGTGTTTGCAAATAAATTCTGAATGTTTGGAATTTTATCCTAAAGTATGTAGTGATAAGGTAAACTCTGTGGCTTAAAGTACCTTTTATGGTATTGTTTATGGTTTGGAGTGATATAATATATTCTTTATGTGGTTGACATGGGAGCTGTTATTCAGTTTTGTTATTTTGCTTTTTTATTGAACACGTTGTATGAAATAATTCTGCTTCTATGCTGAGGTGACAGTATTATTTTAAGCAGCAACTAATCAGAAATATGTTTTCATTTCAACAGTCTGCTTTGATTTTTAACTTTGGAAACAACTGGGGTTTGAGGTGTATGCTTATAAATGAAAGAGTCTTGCAGATATTTCTCTCTCCTTCTCTTTGTTCCTTCTCTTCTGTCACTAAGTGCTGCTAAACTAGCCTCCAAAATGAGAAAGTAGGGTCTGTGTTTTCTTCAGGGCTTCTGTGGTGCCTCGTAGTAGACTGAAGCACCAAGTGGGAAGTCTCTTTCAATAGTGGAATTCTCTCCTGATTCTGAGAAAGCAATTATAAATGCCAAGATCTGTTTTGTTTAATAAACATACAAAACAACATCATTTTACCTTACATAGTTTTATGACTTTTCATGCTAAATGCATAGTTCTATGACTTTTCATGATTAAATGCTAAACTCCAGCCTTGGTTTGTCCTGCTCCCTGTTCCCATTCTTCTAGTAAACTACTCCCAGAATTTCACATTTTTTCATCATTTAAAATTTTGTGCAGTTTTCATTAAAAAAAAAAAGCCTAATTTTTAACACTGGTATTTTGTTTGTTTCAGGATCTCTCTATGGCGTAATGCAGCTATTTTCCAGCACATTTGTGGTGAGTTCTAACACTGCATTCCAGAGCATATAAGTATTTCTATGGATTGTAGGGGGAAAAAAGGTGAGGTTAATAATTGCGTTTCTTAGCATTTTGAAAATGCATAAACTGTTCATATAAGCATTTTGGGGGGAGGGACCAATTTTCAGTTTGCATGAAAAATGTCAGTTTCATTTATAACGAATTGCCAGGTTTTTCAGACCCAAACAGAACACAATTTTTAGACAACTAGAATACAGATTTTGGTTCAGGCACGTTACTGAGCAGGTCACAGTTACACAGGGTTATCTTTTCTGGCGTTGGTGCTAGTAAGGCAGTTTCTTTCAATGCAGTAGCCTGTCCAAAAAGCAGTCTCATGAGTCAGCTCTTCATAGTCTGTGATCTAGTTTGCTTTCCCTGCTTAATGAGCAGTGACTTGTAATTCACTGTATGGTCTAAAATTAATCATTGTATCTTTGCCGTTTGTTTGGTTTTGTTTTCTATTAGCTATTCATTTTTTATATCCTAATGTTACCCTGGTGTCGCTGTTGGGGCAGCCACGATACACACGGACACTGCACCAGACAAGAGCAAAAAGCGTTATATTTCAGAAAAGTAGCATATTTATAGACTTTGTATGTTATCATTTGCATTACAAATTCATTGGCTACTAAATTACAATAATGGATTCATTGGCTATCATTTAACTACAATATAACACTATTGGTTACCTGTAGCATAAGCATTCAAGCATTCAGAAAAATAACAGGTTTTATGTTGCTGTTTTTCTCCTTCTATTGTTTGAAGTCCGTACTTCTGTTGATATTATTTTTTCATGGGTAAGACTGATTATTTTTCTTCTCTCGGGCTTTTCTCATGAATAGAAGCTAACCATGTCCAGATTAAGATCTGTGAAGCCTTCAGGCCAGCTCTTGGGTTCAACACCCTGGTACTAGGTTTCTAGTTTTGAAGAGAACAGATTATGAGAATGTCTCATAAAAAAACTGTTTCAGGGTTTGTTATGCAGGCCACCTGGGATAATTTCCTGCTATAGTTCTGTGGCATTTTCTTTGAATTGCAAGATCATTGCCTACTTAAAAACTATTTCCTCTTAGGAATCAAGCTGATTTATAAGCATGATAAATGCAATTTTTGTGTTTCCCCTCTGCATAGCTACTTCTTACCTGTCTTTGCTCAGATGACAAACTCCTCATAGCCAAGATCATTGTATTTAGGATGTTCCAACAAGTGTATAATACATAGCAGCCAGTGATGCAAACAAATATTTGTGGTTGGTTATGGTAGGATTTTCAGAAGCCTCTTGCTGGTAATATTTTGTCATAGTTATTGCAGGACTGTTTTTTTAAAAGGGAGATTTAAAAGAAAAAAAGCTCTATGCATAACATTAAATGGAATCATAGTTTTGGTAGGTACCCTGCCAGCAGGGAAGAAGTCTGCTTGTGACTTCCATATTTTGAGCACTTAGGAATGCTGTGTAATAAGCTTATTAGGCTTTCATTGACAGTCCTTTGATCTCTTTTCTCAATTTAATATAGAAGTACTGATTGATCACTGCAAATAGCTCAGTGTTATAAAAAGCTAATCTTTCTTTCCTGCTTTGTGAAAGGGCTGCTGGAGTGATATAGTAGGAAGACGATATTCCCTGCTTGCTTGTATTCTTCTCAGTGCACTGGGTTACTTCCTTCTTGGAACATCCACCACAGTGCTCCTGTTTGCCATTGCTAGAGTCCCCGTAGGTGAGTAAACACTTGGCATTTTGCAGTTTAAATTCCCTGTAGTCTCAGTTTGAGAATAACTACGGGAGAAATCAAGGTAGGTGGATGACTGCATAAGCATCATCACCCAGCAGCACCAACTGAACCTTAGTATTGGAAAAGTCTCTACAAATCAAGAATTCCCATGATTTTTTCCTGCAAATAATTTGAAATGTTGAGGCTTAACCCACCAGACAGCTAAATCTCACAAAGCTGCTTACTCTAGCACTGAAGAATTTGTGATTAATGGAATTTTAAAAATACAAATCATACAGACTTTGACCATTGTTTTTTGAGATACCTTCTGTCTGGTTGTTTTTGGAGTGAGAAATACATGTTTATTAATCGGTTTACATTTTGTTGCAGGTATTTTCAAACACACGCTTTCCATCTCTAAAGCCCTGCTGTCTGACCTGGTTTCGGAGAGAGATCGCCCTTTAGTGATGGGGCGCTTCAATGCAGCCTCCAGCGTCGGCTTCATCCTGGGACCTGTTGTTGGTGGCTACCTAGCAGAGTTCGAAGGTGGCTTTTACCAAACGTCCTTCATCTGTGCCTCTATCTTCCTTCTGAATGGTGGTGAGTTGTATCTCACATTTTGCATCTTGGGTCCCTTCATTCCTCACTTTTGTGTTTTTATGCCATCTGTAATACTCTGCATTCATAGCGTGTTTATCATCTGTGGCATAAATATTTTGTGTACCAGTACTTCTCTTTGAATTTGATCTTGTGTGGAAGGGTGGGAATTTTGAAACAGTTATCCTCCAGGTGCTTCTCCTTTGTTTTGCTTATATCCCTTTACTTTCAGACACAAATAGGATTTTTTGATGTGCCCAAAGATGGAGATGAGAAATTAGAATTTTGGCTTTAGCTATTAGATTTGTTTATATGGTGTGAGTGGCATCTCAGTGCTTTCCTTTCTTGCTTTCACTGCATTTAAAATTGAACTGATACTGTGAATAACACTAGACTTAATATTTGCAAATTTTGCAAAGTCTTGTTGAAGTCTTTTTTTGAATTGTTGCAGTCAAACTAACGTCTTCCGTGTAAAGTTGATGCAATTGAATGAAATCAACTAATTTCTTGATCTCTATAGGTCTTGTCTGGATGTTACCCTGGAGGGAAGAAAACACTGGCAATAGGGAGCATTACCAAGACAAGGGAAAAAACAGTTTATCAGCAAAATCGAATCATGACCTGCACTTGAAATCAGCAACTAGTAGAGCTGTGACAAACAGTAGGTTTTTCCAGTCTCCTTGGATCCAAGTTGCAACAGTGCTAAAGAAGATCAAAGGAATTGCATGCTCTAATTTGTGGGATATATTTTTAGTGCGGTTCCTGATGTCTGTTGCTATTCTGCTGTACTATAGTAACTTTACTCTGGCCTTGGAGGAGAGATTTGAGGTGAAACCCTTGTTTGCTGGATACCTGATGAGCTATAGCAGTGCACTTGGAGTCCTGGCTGGTTGTCTGCTTGGACCAATAACAAGACTTTATGGGCACAACACTTACAGACTTCTGCTGCACTCCAGCACTTTTACCTGCGTGCTGATTCTCCTGTATGCATCAGCACTGAGCATATGGATGGTCATTTTGTCCTCCACGTTCTTGGCCTTCTCCACTACTATAGGCCGTACCTGTATCATTGATCTGGAACTGACCGTTGGTGGGAACGAGGCCAGTGGTACACTCCTAGGTGTTGGGCAGTCTGTGACATCAGTGGGACGTATCATTGCCCCACTCCTTTCTGGAATTGCTCAGGAGTTCAGTCCTTGCGGCCCGCCAAGTCTAGCCGTGGGACTAGCATTAGTTGCCATTGGGATAATGAATACAAACAAACAAAAATACTGTAGTCATGGAAACACAAAATTAAAAAATCAGTAGTCACCATTTTGGATTGCACAGATGTATTTTCACCTGCCAGGCTTGTACAGTAATTACATGCTTTTTAAAAGAAACACATCATATTCACACGGAAGCAAGTACATGTACGTATTTCTGCTGCAGGGATGTTAACTCTAGGCAAATGTTATTTTAACTGGTACCACTAGGACATTTCTAAGAGGGGCAGATATTGCTATATTGTACTGGCTGGGATTTTTTAAAATGGATTTTTAACGTTTTTGGAGGAGAAAAAACGAATGTCAGGAAACGCACAAATCCTGCTTGTAGCTCATTTTTGAAACAGTGTTTAGATTGAAAGATTGTTAAAAAAAGGTGAATCAAAGGTGAATTTTTGTTATTTAATCAAAAGGAGAATTTGCAATATGTTTGGCCTTAATTTCTTATGCTGTGGTCTGTTTCCTTTTGTCTGTTGTGACAGTAGCTTATATAACAGAGTGTTTGCTTATGTGATTTTTGTGTAGCGTATTTTGTCCACAAAGCTTTCTGCAGACCATGATTAGGCACATTGGGGTAATCATGCAACCCCTGCTGATTCCTGGTCTTTCCCAAGTAATAGAATTGTGTATATGCTAACTTCATGTACTAGAATACCTAATTTTAGAATAATACAAGGCCATTCAGACTGAAACTAAAGCTGAATTTAAGTTCTATTGAAATTTGAACTGATGGCTTCTGTTTAGTAATAGCTTCTACTGAGCAACTTTGTCATAAATTATTTGTTTAAATTCCCTGTGCACTTTTTCTACCTTCATTTAAGAATAAATTTTCTTCTTAAGTCTCTCAAATGGCTGTAAAGATGTGCTGGAGCAACTAGTAGTAGTTTATGGATCTGGATTAATGCATCCTATCTCATCTCAGGCATAAGTGACATTTCAGTGACAAGCGAAGAACGGTTTTGTTGGTATTTTAGTCTTCATTTGTGTGGGTGGCTTAAGTGAAGACAGGTTACTCTCAGCACAGGAGTGCTACAAGTCTCTGTACAGCTCTATTTACTGTTCAAGCTCATTACTTGCCAGTCACCATTGTTTGTATTTCATATGAAACATGGAAAAAATGTATTTTGCACTGATAATGTTCCATATGAACTTCGTTATATTACTTGATGAAAGTACAAAGTCAACTATGTATAACTGTTTGGTTGGGGGGGTTTTGTGCAATTTAGTTATCTCCTTGTATATGTACACATCAGTGCAAACATTCTTCCTGCTTCAGGTGAGTTGTGGATGGTGTTCTGCATTTTTTACTTTCATTTTCTTCTTTACCTTTTCCACTGCCTACTAGTATTCAAATATTTGTTGAAACCTCAGTGATTCCAGTGGCAGCGCCATAGGGATTCTTACATATAACTCTGAATTGTTTTATTTATTGACATAATCAGTGTCTTATTACTACTGTGACTTCAGTACATATCCTCAGAATTCTTTATTACAATAATCTGTGTTTCAATTCTCCCTAGGAGCTTGAGGCATTTTCAAGTCTCTTATCTTATCTTGCTTTTCTTGGTAGATGACCAAAACATTATTGCTCTAAATTTCCTATTTTCCTTCTTTCTATCTTTTAAATTTATTTTCTTTACCTAAAACCACTCTTCTGTTAGTAAGGTACTTCTGTTTTGCATTTCTAGCAAGGGGTTAAGGAAAGGGGTTGAAAAAAATCTTCAAAAATTAATATATATAAATGATTCAGTAGTTTTTCCAATACTTGTTGATTATATGACGTAGCATAATATTTACCCTTCTAAGTTGCTGCACTGATTTAATCTGACTTCTGTAAATATCTATCCTAATACATACCCTACTGAATATTGGTTATAGAAACCTTACAGTTGAGAAATCTGTGGAAACTTGTGTTCTTGGGGACACGTTACAACAGATTTTACAGAAGTTTTTTACCTGTAGGCCAGAATGACTTCTGAAGTGCCACAGAAACATTTCTGTACAGGGACAGAAAAATTGCAATTTTTTTTTTTTTTTTAAGGGCTAGAAATAAAATGAAGGGACATGCCACATGTATCATTTTATCACTGTGGTTTTTTCCCCATCTTCCTCTGCTGAAGCTACAGCACAAAATAGAAGTATTCAAGTCAATATGAAGTGCGGATGCTTTATTTTTTTTCCTCAAGCTATGGTTAAAATCATTTGAATCTCTCTACCTTTCTCATAAAGGGCACAGGAACCAAGGATTCAACCAAGAAGTGGCTTGGCAGTGAATGAAAAAGAAGAAATAAAATAAAATGGAGAACTCAGCAATTTTGAGATGAAGTCCTTAAGCTACTGTTCCCAGTGCCTGGAGACTGCATTTGCACCCCTTGTGTTGCCTCTTGTTGCCATAACCATGCAAGTTCAGAGGGTGAAGATTCAGTGACATTCCTGCAGATACAGAGATGTGATTCCCCCTTTTAAGTTGAGGGAGGAGCAGTTGCAGCTAATTTTGGCTACAGTCTAGTGGGCAAACTACTGAATTACTCAGCAGTTTCTTGAATCCAGTTGTAGTATATGCAGAAGACTGTAACAAACCAGATCTGAATATGGACTAAAGGAAAACAGTTTCTGCCAGCAAACCACTGCAAATTAAGATTTTTCTCTTGCTTGCTGTTACTTTATTTTGGGTTGGCTTTCTTGGGCCTGTCGGAAGGATTGGGTTTTCGTTTGGTTTGTTGGGTTTTTTTGCTCTTTGCCCTTCAAAATTTTCCCTTTGGTAAAAGTGACCTTCTTGACCATTTTGATCAGCTCATGTTGAAGAGGCTGTGTATACAAAATAGTAATTTATTTCTGTAAAACAGAATTATATGATATGTACTGATTTTGTTCCTTTTAAATGATAAAGCAAATGTAAGATCTTTTTTCCTGTTGAAGTAGGCTGTGTACTTTTGTACTTTATAAACATACCAGTTGTGGGGGGTTGACCCTGGCTGGACATCAGGTACCTCTTAGCACAATGGGGCGTGAAATTGCCACTCCCCTCTGGAACTGGACAGGGGTGAGAAAATATAACAAAAGGCTCATGAGTTGAGATAAGGACAGGGAGAGATCACTCACTGACTACTGTCATGAGAAAAACAGACTCAACGTGGGGAGACAATTGAATTTATTACCAATCAAAATCAGAGCAGGATAATAAGAAGTAAAATAAATCAACACCTTCCTGCCACCCCTCCCTCTCCTTCCTGGGCTCTACCTCCTCCTCTACTGCAGCGCTGGGAGATGGGGAGTGAGATCGTCAGTTCATCACAGGTTTCTGCTGCTGCTGCTGCTCAGAGAGGAGAGACCTTCCCCTGCTGCAGTGTGGAGTCTCTCCCACAGGAGACAGTCCTCCACTGATTTCTGCCATGTGAGTCCTTCCTACAGGCTACAGTTCACTAACCACTCCAGCCTGAGTCCCTTTTCCACAAGGTGCAGTCCTTCAGGAACAGGTTACTCCAGTGTGGGCCCCCTGTGGGGTCAGAGGTCCTGCCAGCAAACCCGCTCCACCGTGGGCTCCTCTTGCCATGGGTCCACAGGTCCTGCCAGGAGCCTGCTCCCATGTGAGCTTCCCATGGGGTCACAGCCCCCTTTGGGCATCCACCTGCTGTGACATGGGGTCCTCCAGAGGCTGCACAGTGATCTCTGTACCCCTGTGGTCCTCCATGTGCTACAGGGGCACAGCTGCCTCACCATGGTCTTCAGCACAGGCTACAGGGGAATCTCTGCTCCAAAGCCCGGAGCACCTCCTCCCCTCCTTCTGCACTGACCTTGGTGTCTGCAGGGTTGTTCCACTCCTCTGTTCTCTGGCCACAACTGCTTCTAGGGCGTAACTTCTTTTTTCCCTCTTTAATATGTTACTAGCCACTGATTGTCTTGGCCTTGGCCAGCGGTGGGTCCATCTTGGAGCCAGCTGGCATTGGCTATGTCAGACAAAGGGAAAGCTTCTGGCAGCTTCTCAGAGAAGCCACCTCTATATCCCCCTTCTTACCAAAACCTTGCCATCCAAGCCCAGTATACCAGTTCTGCAGACTTCTATTTCTTGCTCAGTTTTCTTTCTTCTGAATTTACTCACTGTGTAAATCATCACAGAGGTCAGTACCATTCTCATCTTCTGAGAACAAGTTGATTATTGAGCAGATAATGCAGCAACGAAACAGGACAAGCGCTGTTTATGATCTGGCTTGCCCGTCACTTCAGCCTCTCTGTAGTGCCATTACATTTCTGCTGCTGGGAACCATTGTGGTGCTGCCAGTGCCCGTTTGGTTACGGGTGTTGCTGGATACTCTTGGGTAAATGATCCTTTATAGCTTGGCACTTTGGCATTTGAAAACTCATAACTTGCCTGTGCTGTTATTGCTATAATATTGAAGACTCATTCACAAAGAACTGATCATGAATCTTGTAAGATCATGAATCTTGTAAGAGTGTATTGGAGCCTGAACTTCGAGAATCAAATGATTGTGAGTGGAGGTCAGTGCTTTTAGAAATGAAAGAGTATACAGTTTATTTTAAAGGGAAGTCCTGAAAAAGTTCTGTGTTAATTTACAAAGAGAAATGAATTCAAATTTTTAATTATTTTAAATCTCGGCACCAAGAAACTATTTTTCTGAGATGTGCTACACAATAGGAATCAGTCTTCCATTCTGTCAAATATCTAATAAATAGGAGGTCTCAGAGAAGAAAAATGAAGTATTTAAATTTTCTTTTCCTTTTTGTGGCAAAAAATTACTTTTTGAAACAAAACCTGTGGCAATTAGGGTGCTATATTTATGCACATTTACAAGGATATTGTTATAGGATCAGAGCTCTTGTGGTACAAAAAGCATTCCAACATCCAATTTCAAAATCTTTCATCTTTCCTTCAGGGGATAGGGGATGTTGACAGAACATGGACAATTTTGGAAATGGTGACCAAAAAAAGCATTTCTTGGAGTGTCAGCTGATGTCTGGAATTGGTGGAATTGTCAGCTCTTGAAAAAGTTGGTGCATGGTGCACTGTGTTTGCTCCCAGAGAGCCCAAGATACTCTTCATAACAGCAGCCATGTCATTTTGGCAAAAATTTCAACTTTGTTTTTCCATGTGATTTCTATGTGGCTTTAGTGCAGAAGGATATTCTCAAGTTTTTAAATTGTTACGCAGCATGGTTTTCTTTTGTTGAACTGCTTTTAGTGGAATTTACATTATACTTCAGTGCCAAGTAGGACAGCCCTTAAAATTTTGCATCTTTTGGTAAATTATTCTTGGGGTTTTTTTCAAGTATCTGCCTAAAAAAGGTAACTGGAGGTCTATCTCCTCTAGGCCTTGCTATACTTACTTTCTTATCCTATTTGCTTTCAATTTATAGGCCTCTCAGGAGTTGAAGGGGAAAACCTCAAGAAACCCTAATTCAGAGTGGAACTGTATTTTCCTGCTGTCCCTAAAACTGGACTTTCTTCATCAAAAATTTATTTAAAATATCTATACTACAGAGTGTTCTGGGGAGTCCATCTAGAAACAAAATATTTGTATGTGGCTTTGGCAAGTTTCCCAGTCACTGCTGAAGATCTGGTTTCCTCGAAAAAGCGAGAAACATTGTCCTCAGTCAATACATGACTTCCCCCATCAGGTGGTGCTCGAGGACAGATTTATTGGGCATTTCATTCTCCAGCAGACAAACTGATAAAACATGAAGGATGTGTCTCCTCTGCAGGCTCAAAAAAAGGTGCTAACTTGTTTTTCTTAGCAAGAAAGGAAAAAAAAAAAAGAAAAAGAAAAAGGCAAACCTCTGACCCAAACCAGAGTAAGAGTTGAATGAGAAGGGCTACCTGGCACAGTGCCTGTGTCACCTGCTGCTGTCATTGCTACTGAAAAGGAGAGCACCCAGGAGATCAGTTCCCAGACATGACAAGGGTCTGATTCAGCAGTAGTGGAAAAGAGCCTGAAAAGGGTGGGAAGAGCAGAAGTGACGAAGGCAGAGCGTACTCGCAATAACAGAGTCCCAGGAAACTTGTGATTCTGCTTCACAGCGTGACCATGCTGGAGGTGTGCCTTGATGCTTGTATTCTGTGGATTTCAAAGTGCTTTGGAAAGGTAACAACATGCTTTGGAGCACCAAGAGCTTACGACCATATTTCATAAAAACAACCTTCAATTTGATGTGCTTGTACTATGGGGCACCACTTTAAGCACAAATAATGTGAGCATGCCCTGCATTAATGGGCAACCAGCATAGCAGTAAGGTTCCTGGAACCTGCATTCATTATTTAAAATTGCAGCATAAAAAATAACAACCGTTTGAAAAAAAAAATGAAAGACAACTCTCCCCAGATAGAAGCCAAGTGCTTGGTCATTACCAGCACATGAACAAGAGAACTCCACAGAGAGTAAACTAAGTGTTCATGTGCAACATTTCACATTTATTTATTTGGTCAGATTTCAGATGAGCCTAATATAAAACAGCTAATCTAAGCAGTCTGATCTGTAAGGAGGATGTTGTCTCAAAACTGAAATCAAAACTTGAGGCTTTTTTCTTATTCAAACATGATCCAAATAATGCAATGACAGAGCATTCCCTGACAATTTTACAGATTAAAGTACCTTCCTGTTGAAAGACAAATTTAAATTTGTTTTTAAAACTTCCTGGCTTTGTTTGAACACAGTTTTATTTCCAAACAGGAGATGATCATTAAAGGACAGGTAAGTATTGATTTCCACAAAAATCGTTTGTTGAGAATAGCCATGAACATTTGACTGAGATTTATAGAGTTCACACAGCCATTCCTCTGCAGCTTAGAATTTGCATTTGCCACAAAGAAGAAACTTCCATAGCTGAAACAGAGGAAAAAGACTAAAGGACCTGTACTAAGGAAAGAGTTTAGGAAGGTTTGATATTTCAAATACATATATGAAATAAATATTTTGGAAATTCTGTTAGAAGGAAAGTCTTACATTCCCACTTATCAATCCCCACCCATGAACATTTAAAAGAAATCTACCTTGTGATTTTAAAAGGAAACTCTGATTTTTAATAGTTTTCAAAACAAGCTTAAATAAAAAAAAATTAATCTTATTGCCCACAGATTTAGAAATGTGCTAATGAAAGAGAAAAGTTATGATTTCACAGTGTACATTCTTCAATGAAAGTTATCAGTCTTGTAACAAGTAGAATGAAAATTATTTCTGCATTGTACTGAAATGTGTATCTGTGCTAAAGCAAGCTCAGTAATTAGATTAAGTGGGACAGAAAGTGCAAATTCCTGAGAGCTACATTAAGTATCATTTATTTTAATGCACCCTCCCTTCCCATATGCCCTCAAATGGCAGCCATTGATGCTAGCATCAAGAAGTCCATGTTATTAAGGTGCACAGTGACTTCAACTGATTCCAGGGCCCCACTGTGCTACTTTTCTGTAAAAACAAATTAGATGGAACATTTTTGTTCCTTGGAGTGCATAGCTCAGACAAAGAAAAGATTATCTTTCCCCTTTTACAGATGAGGAAACAAAAAGTAAAACAAATTAACCAGGGTCACAAGCATGAGTGAATGAGCTTTCTTGAGTGTCAGTGGTCCCTGACTCAAACAGGAGACTGCTCGCTTTATTTACGTGCAGTGCTCTGCCACTATTCTACTGCCATGTTTGCATTACACTGCAACCAAGTAACTAAGGTGCAAAAAAGCAATTTTGATGCAGAACATTATTTATCCACTTGAAGTTTTCTCTTTTTAGGCCTTCTGGTGGCCTGCTAAGTGCTCTCAGTTTTCGCTGACATAAGTGAAAGCCAAAGTAATTCAGTTTTTCTTTGGTGATCCTTAGTACCTTTCAAAGGTAACGTATTGCCAAAAATTCAGAAAGTAAAAATTCAAGCTATTCAGGTCTTGTCTCTGTTGCAAGTCCTTTTTATAAGCTGTATTTGCAGTTCTGCCCCTACAGCTTGTTTCTTCTCTTCTTCCTCTTTTTCTGTATCAGAGGTCTTCGAACAAACTAGGTTTCAGGAATATATTTATTCTTCTTTAGAAGTCTATATGATAGGTGCATTGTGCAATTTTCAGTGTTATTCATATTACAGCTCTGGTTAAAACAAATATTATTGATTATAAATAAAATCTGAAATGATACACAAGTTTGGGTTGTTGGGGTTTTTTTAAGAATCCATTCATCACTGGACTTTCAACAATGATCTCAATGGAAAACGGGGTATTGAACCTTCATGACTTGGTTCCACAAGAGATTATGTGATAAGGCACATTTCCATACTATCTTAACAGTGGAAATAATGTAATTAAATTAAAGCATTGCCATAAGTTACTTATAAAAGAGATTTTTTTTTATGTCTTTAACGTTTCAATTGCTCCAATATTCTCTTCACTTTGTTAATGGAGTTGACTTAACTCAAATGGAAGTGGTTAGACCCAGATTGAGGCTTGTTTTGTTATTTTAATGGATCCCATAGTCTGATCAGAGAGTTTAAAATCCTAATTCAATATATCCGTGGTTTATTATCCAGAATAGTTCTCCTTTGGCTATGTTCAGTACGGCTGGTTCTCAGGCTTATTTCTCTGCCTTTCCCCTTGCGATGCCTGCCTAACTAACCGTGGTGGTGGCACAGGTCTTGCTGACCCGTCATCTGCAGTCAGATCTTCCCTGCTCAAAGTGCCGAATCTTGGTCTCGTCAGCAGTGGCTGCCTGAACCCAATGGACGGCTGAGGCAAGGTGCTTGGGTCCTGCTGCTCTCCTCGTCCGTCCTGGCTCCCGTCAACTTCGTTCTTCCACTCCACCCTAAACTCAGGTAGTGGCCTCTGTTGTCTCAGTCTCTGGTCTCTCAAGATTTTCCCTGCTCTGGGTCTTAGATTGAGCACTGTGGTAGCAGCATCCAACTCAGAGTCACTGCTGTCACCCACTGTAATTGAAAACAAAAGTATAATTTTAGGTGCAGAGTATAACTGTTTCAGGAATATTTGAGTAACAGCACACTGAGCCCTTGCAGCCACAGAGTAAAATCTCCTCATGTTTTCTATATTCAGTGCTTTCTGATTAGACCCAGAACAAGCTTCTTAACTCTGCCAAAATAGAGGACAGATTTGACTTTAAAACATCTCTCCCCTCAAAAGTGTGATTTTTCAGGAAGGTCTCACTCTGCTGCTCCTTGATTGCCAAGTGCCCTCTTGACTGAGGTGACATTTCCCCAATTCTGGGAAACTTCCAGTTCTCTGAACAGAAAAATCTGTCTCTCTTTGAGCTTGGGATCTAGTCCCTGCTTACATCCAAGCAGGACATCAAAATTAGATTTCTCACCTTCATATCTCATTAAATTTAAACTGAGAGGCATTTCCAGAGCACAACATGTACAGCAGCTCTAGAAACTTGACTTTGGAAAAAGAGCATCAATACTCTACCAGGCAAAGGACCTCTCAAGGTCAATGTACAGATGGGTGGAAATATCCCATCCTTAATAAGCCTGAATGTAAGACATGAAACAGAATCAAGAGCAAATCTTGTAGGTGGCAAGTGCTGCAGACTCTTCCTCCCACTCACAGCAGGGTAGAATATGCTCTAGGGAAAGTTGGCATAATTGTTTAGGGAATGCTCCTAAACGATCACTGCCAGGTAAACCAAGATGGAGATTGTCTGGATGTGCACATGTGGATGTATTTTTCCCCAGGAAACCTCTTTAAAATGAGCTAACATCTTCATCAAAACTTGCACACTTGAGTCATTTGATAATCATTTTAACGAGAGTTTATGAATGCCTCAGGTTTGTTCTTAGACATTAATTAGATATGATGTTTTAAATATATCAAAGTAAACAACTGTGTATTGTGCAACTGTCATAAGAACAACTTGGATTAGTAGCCTTCGTGTTATTTCTTTTAAAAAGGTGAGGAAGGGGTCAACAAAATATATCACCATATAATTGTCCATTCACCCAGTTAATTATATTTCAAGGAAGGTCTTAATCAGACTGTGTTTTCAGGCTTTTTCCCTTCTAAATATGTCAAATAATATATTTTTTGACAATTGAATAATCTGGAGGCATATTTTCTTTTTAATTCTAGGTGACAGTAGGTGACCTCTGCAGACTAACTACAGAATAAAAGGCATCCTGCACTCAGGAGAGCAAAGATATAAGTAGTAACAGACAAAAACACAGTCTATTGCTAAATTAATTTGGAATAGTGGAAAACTAATAGGGGTGGAGATCAGGAAATTTTAGCTACTTTGCACATATTTCTTCTTCCCAGCAAGAGATCTTGATGACAGCTTGTCATAAAAGAAAATGCTCCCGAGTATGGTATAAGCATGGTAATGAAACCAGAAACAATCAAATGTAATATATAGAATTGGGCAAAGTTTTCACATCAAATAGTTGTGCTCCTACAGATTTTTAAAATTTTTTTTGGTTAGAATTCCAGAACTCCAATATAAAACATTTGTTAGCTTAGGCAGGGGAAAAAATATAACAATTTGGTTGTAAACAACAGCATTTTGAGTTCCTCATGAGAACAATAAACTAGACCAAATGTCCTCATTGCCCCCTCTGGTTTGGTTATCAGAGCAGTGTCCTCTACCCTGATGCCAGAGAGAAAAGAACCAAATAGACTCATAATCCAGGAGGGATATCTGGGCACTATGGAATAAAGATGAAAAGAATGAGCCATGGTAGTGTTCCTGGTGCAAAAGTGTTGCAGGCTGCTGCTTGCTGACATGAAGAGATGTGCTGGGACGACTATGCCAGTATGGAATATGAAGTGATAAAGCCCCACAAAACCCTGCTGTCCAGGGCATTTCTCTACACTCAAATTTCTGCTTTAGGACCCACTGCTTTAAATGCTCTAATATGCTGATTTCTCTACATCGTCCCTGGAAAAACTTTCCTTCTATGTAAGCAAAATGACTGCAGCACAGTTAGAGAAAAGCAGAAAAATTTCATTACCTCTGGAAGATGTTTTATTTCGCACTCGTAGTTTCTCTGGGAGTTTAGTGTTTTTAGGAAGTGAAAGGAATCTTTTTGTATTTGCTGCAGCCTGCATGCAAAGAAAAACAAAACATTTTAAGTCACTGCAGACTAGAGTACCTGCATAATATATGTTAAGATACACAATGGAGGCTTGAACGAGTTTATGTAGCTAAAGGGCTGGAGAGTAGTTTGGGATTAGCTAATATGTGATCTTTTACTACACACTCAGTGCTGATTGCTGGCTGAAGCCTTTGCTAAGGTAAAGACTGAATAATCTCAAGCAGTTTAATCAAATGAAAGCCTAGTGATATGCCCTCTGAGATCAGAGTTAATAAATGTATGGTCTCTAACCTCAGCCTTGCCTGCACAGGTTTCCCTAAGGAAGGCAAATGCTGCAAGCATGGCACTTCATGCAGCTCCATGTTTAAAATTTGTTTGAAACTTATTAGTCAGCTGCAAAAGTTTGGTTGAGACTGAAGCTTGGGCTCAAGAACTAATCTGTATTCTGATCCTGCAAGCGCTTTATACATATAAATGACTTTATACAGTTGACTAGTCACACTGAAGTTGATGAGGAAGTTAGGCACCAGCATGATCATTTACCAGTTCAGGGCATAAAACCCTTGTTTTCCCCAGACTAAGCTTTAAAGGCTCTGGGAGCAGACCACACTTCATACTTCCTGGAACACGAGAGGTACTTTCCAGGACAAGTTTCTTTTTTTTAAACTCAAAAGTTTCTCAAGGACATCCTTTCTTACATTTTCTACAAAGATTTTTTAAATCTTTACAGTCTACCATTTCTCCTCTGCTCATACCATTTCTTGTGGCAGACCCAAAGAGAACCTGAAAGGAATTTTTTTTTCCCTTAAGAGATTTTTTCTCTTTTGAGTTTTATTCTTTTCCTCTTTCTCCTCTTCCCTCTGTGGAAGATTTACCCAAAGATAATTATTTTTTAAATTATAGCCTGTGTGTTTTAAAAATTTATTAGACATCCTTCTTTTCTTCCTGCCCCAAAAGTCCTGCTGAGTCTCCTCACTATTCCACATAGTAACTAATTTAATTGTATGAAAAAGATAACATATGTAACTGTGTTTGAGAGGAAAAAAAAAAATCATTCAGGAACAGTCTTACTGTCATACTTAACACCACAGTAGCTCTGGTAATGATCACCTATGAGATACAGCCCTTTTGGAGACATTATTCCAGCCTCAGCTGCTGAAGGACAACTGTGTCAATGAAGACAACAGTCACTAAGTATTCCTGTAACATGAAAATACATATTTATAGGATGACTAATTTCCTTGATACTTGATATGATTTGGAGGATCAGTTTCCCTGCTTAATTAGTGTGTTCCATTCCACTATGGTTGGAAGTTTACAATTGTAGGATTGCCTCAGAGAGCCAAATATTATCGTGCCACAGCAATCCTTGTAAGTGGAAGGAGTTTTCCCAACCAGGGTCAAAATATGAAGGCCTGACTACATTTTATGAATACTTAAGAGCATACAACATTTTTCATGTGAAGAGCTTGCTCTGACTGATGTGGTCAAAAGCCCTCTCCTATATTTTGGAGCATATTGTAAGTAGCTTTTCTATCTCAAAGTCATTTTTAACCTCAATCATCCACACTTCATCAAAATACTGATAGAGAATAGTGATCATCCCCACATTGTGTACAGAGCCTGCTTCTCTGGGGCAAAATTAGGGCAGCAAATCCCACTCCCGTATCACATTCTACAAGACTGAATCTTTGCTGAAGGTGTCAACACAAATTAAGGGGCTCATGTGTGCAACTCAAGGTGTAAGTGTGATACTATATGTGCAGTTGTCTTCCAAACTCAGGATATTTTCCTGCATGTCAGAAGATTGGTTTTTCTGCATGACAATTAGCTACAAAGAGCTGCTTTCAATAAAAATTAAAATTAAAAAAACAGACAAAAAACCCAAAAAACACCACAAAAATGCAAGTACCGTTCTTTCCCTTGACAGGCTGTTTGTTTTCCTCAGGCTCTCCCTAAGGCTGTGCCGGCGACGGATCAGAATTTCTTTGGCCTGCTTTTCGTTTGCATCTGCAGCCAGGCTATGTCGGTTGTAGGACATTGTCTGAAATATAAAAGCAGTGATCACAACCTGGAAAGCACAATGTCAAATGTGTCAGACTGTATGAACATAGAAAAACAGACTTTTTGCTTTAATAAGCATCATAAATCCTTGTGAACAAGATCGTATTGCAGATGATTAAGAACAAGAAGAATAAATACGCTGAGAATGTTTTTATTTATCTCCTTCACAGTCACTTATTTCTTTTGTTGGTTTTGTTTCTTTTTTTTTAACCTGCTGATATTTATAATGAAAGAGAAAATGGAAGAAGCTGGCTTAATACCGCATTTACCCCCACACCGTAGTAGCTTGGTCAGTATGTCAGTAGAGGACGCATATTTGAAAGTGATGATTCCCCTAGAGGGAAGTCATTTTTACCTCCAGCAAACTGAAGCTTGCTCAATTTTTGAATGTTTTCCAAGGGCTCAGGCATTCAAACTACTTAGCCGCAGGAAGATAAATGTGAAATGTCCTTTTGCTTTTATTTCACTATTTTTCCAGCTCATCATCTCTGCTCTTGATACAAACAACTTTACAACTGGAGGCAAATAGGAAATCTAATCCCGTATCACAAAGTGACCAATATACTGATACAAGTAGACAATGTTGGGTTGAATTGGCACCTATGATCCTACTTTAATACTGTAGGTATTTTGGAGGTAATAAGACAAAAACATTGAGCCTTATCAATAGTATAAGATCAAGTAAGTATTTATGCAAAGGAATGTGAATATGCTACTGTACATACGACAGAATATGGATTCAAGGCAACAGAAGTAAGTAAGAGCATTATTTTTATCACGTGATAGAGCAGATGTACTAGCTCAAAGATGTGTTAGGAAGATAATCAGTATATTCAAAGAGCAGTAGGATATTTAAGTAGGCAAAAGTTCATCCTTACTCGATGTCGTATTTGGTAGAGATTCTTTGTTAATATTTCTCGCATGTTTTCCATTTCAGTGGGAGAAAGGGGCTTTATCTTCCCTTCATGATAGTCACTGTGGCAGAATGAAAAAAAAAAAGAAAATAGGGGAGAGAGAGAGAGAGAAGGGGAGGGAGAGAGACAAGAATGTTTTTATTTTTATGGTCAGGAATGACATTTGAATTATTTCCTTTGTCAGAGGTGGAAACAACATTTCAAAACAACCAAGTAATAGGTGAAAATGTAACATGTAGAAATGAAATCTTGATTTCATTTGACTCAGAGGTAAGACACAAAACTCAATCTCCAAAATGTGATATAAATTACAATAATTTGTAAATTTTATTTAGGTACTTTTCAAAATGCCCCTCAGGCTTCCCTTGTAGCTAATCTCAGCAGACAGGCAGGCACATGTTCAACTCCACCTCCGCTCTACATGGCAGATCAATGTTCCAGCGAGCAGCTGTCCTAGCAAAACTACACACCCCAGAAGAACACAGCACTTCCTGTGAAGCTACAGCCAAAAGGCTCTTGTTTCACATCCTCCTGCTGTTCTGGTGATGCTAGGACACAAAGTATCCTAAGTAGAAGTGATTATCTTGCCTACAGCCCAGGCTGTGAAATAAATTACGGGACCCAGCTGAGATACTTGGCCATGCTGGCATCAATTGCTTACCTGAGAGACACCGATGATGGGACCTTGCTTATCATTCCACTCTCTGCCATCTCAATGGCATGCTTGATTTCTAGCTTCTTGTATAAGGAAACAATGCTGGATTTGGGCTGGTTCTCACGGATTAGGAGTCTTCGCAGGTATTTATTGTCGAACTTTTTAAACCTGTACATGAGGCAAACCAGCCCAACCAGTTAATTTTTACTGGGCATAGTTAAGGAAAGCCAATATATTGTAGTTAATGAAATTTTAAAGGATTTTATTGTCTGGGAATGCGTCTGTTCATGTTAACAACCTAATGCTTAGTAACCTAAGAAAGGGTCAATTTCAACTTTACTTCAGATAGATAGTCTTAACTTGTGTTTTAGTTAATATGTTAATGGACAGTCTTCCTAGAAGCAACTTTAAACTTTTAGGTATTCTGTGTTATTAGAAAATATTATTTTTAATTCTCTGTTTTCATCAAGACAAAGAGAACATTAAATATTTACTGTGATAACAAATAAAAGGCCAAAATTTGTATCAATTGCTTTTTCTTTGAAATTTTAGCCTGCTTTTGTAAAACTTTAGAAGTTCTTCTTTCTCTAAAGGAACTGCACCCTCTTGAATGTTTAGTGAAAAAATATTGATTACAGCCTGTGTTGATTTTGTTTGTCAGAAAATATTCTGCCCTCCAGACCTTCTGAAATCATTCTTGAATTTGGGTGTGAAGGTCATGAAGAGGTGAGACTCTCCTTTGCTTTATAATCTTTTCCTTAAAGATTTCACACAGACTGGAGGAGAACCAGGCTGAGTAAAGAGAAGCTGTATCCATGTCATGCATCTGTCAGGAAAGTGTCTTCACTGTGTTGCCCCCAACTCATTTGGAGAGGGCTCTCCTCAGCCATTCCCGCTGGTGCTGTTCTCTCTTTATATAAAACATTTAAATTCTTCTTGGAGCAGTGACTAGAGGGTGTTGAGCAGTGCCCATGCTTTGGGTCTAAAGAATTCGGGTGTAAAAGGAATTAGATGCAACCTAATGATGATGATGATTCGACAGATAAAGTAAATATATGAATTATTCAGGTATTGCCGGGGTAATCTTCTTTACTGATACTAAGTCTTAAGTAATACCATCAAGAACTGTGGAGCTGCCTGCCATTAGGATCTCTCATGTATCTCATGCCAGCTGCTGCCTGGATCTTTCTAGAAGAAATTCAATTGCTTTTGTGTTTGTCATCAAATAGGAAACTAACCCATCACTTAACTCCCCTAAGAAATACAATTTGCAGGAAGACAACTGGGAAGAATGAAAGGCTCAGCAGACACACAGGAAATGCTCTGCAACAGTCAGAAACATGCACCCTCAGAAGGTACCATACTTCACCCTGGGATCAGAAGGCTGCCTTTTTTCCCAGCTGGAGATTCTGTTCTACTTGCTTGTGGTTTAGTAAAAGACATTGTTTTGCTACTTTCCCTTTGAAACCCACATGTTCTAAAAACAACCATTCGCTTTCAAGAATAAATGCTGAAAATGAAATATGATGCCCAACAGCCTTTGTTGCTGCTAAGCCATTTCAGCCTCTCCTGTAAAACAAAGAGTTTCAAATACCACTCTTACTTATCTCTCCAAAAGTTGTGACCCCAGTGTCCACACACATCTTCAATTCCAGTCTTCACGTGGTCAAAGAACTAAAGGAAAACATTGGTTCATTACACAAACTTAGAGACATCACTTGGCTTGTCCTTAGACCTTATTAGTTTCCAAATTACTTTAAAACAGAAACATCACAACTCAGGACAATGCTCCAGTTTTACCAAATGCAGTCCAAACCAAGCTTAAAGACAGAATCTGTTTCTTTTCCCCTGGATCGTCTTTAGCTCACAGCCCAAAAAGGACAGAAGTTAGTTGCTAATTTCCTCAATGTCAGTCTTGCTCAGCTCCTGCCTGAAACGAAAGGTTTTTCCTGTATTTTCACTTATTTGAAATTCCCTAACAACTCAGTGATATGCGTGGAACTTCCCCAGGCCTGACACTGTGGCAAGTATGACTATGGAGAAGAGAATCTCAGTGGACAGAAGCTCCCCCCATCAGCACCAGCCCCTCAGGATGCACAGACAGAACCAAGAGCCAGCATTAGGTCCTGCTCCTATTTTAGGAATTTGTGGTCTAGCCTCGTTTTAAAGCATCCTGTTCACCTAATACTAGAAACACACAGTTCCTATTACGAATTATTATGAGTCTATTACGAATTATGAAAAACTGAATAGGTTCAGCTAAGGTCTCACTTCATCACAGAGGCAGCACGTTTGCTTTTAATTCAGGAACCATAGTAGGGGTCTCTCAGTCTCACAGAAAAACCCTGGTAGACATGTCCAAAGGATAAGCTCTAAAAGGACAGACTTTTAAATGCCTAGACTGGCTTCTTTCCTGAATGTGGGCCTTACTATTCCTCACTTTTGAAATTTCAAGCCACTTGCCTCAGGTGTGCTGCAAGGAGAAATACATTCAAGGACATGCATGACTGATAATCTGCAACAATTGGATACACAAATGTACCACACATACATCCATAAAAAGGCTGATGATGTAAGAGTTAGTTAGGTAAGTTTAAGAGTGTGTTTAAGGGAAGTTTGCTTTTGTTTAATTAGATAATTCAAATGCAGTATAATGTAATTAAATGAAGCCAAAGGTATCCTGATGTAGCCAAATTATAAAATAACATGTATCTCATGTGTGAAATAAACTACAGAAAGTTAATTTACTTCAAGATCTGAACAATTAAGAAAGTGGGAGGTTCCAAAATAATGATATGTAACAATAATTTTGGTAATTGGTAAAAGTTAAATATAAGCTTTACAATTATTGTGCTTATAACAGCTATCAAAAAGAAATCTAGTGCAACTCTCCATAATACTGTATGATGAGTATTTGTCTTCCCGAACATGACTAGGAATTTCATCCAAGCAAGGGTTTCACCTACAATACTGAGGCTGCAACATACCCTGTTATAAATTTCTTCACTGACAGCAGGCTGCTTTTTATTTGACCTTTTGACATCAAGAAACTCCACTAGTGGGCGAATTGTTATTCCCTGTGAAGACAAAAAAACCACAATAATTATAAAAGTGAATTCACTCTTTCAATTATCAGGTTTTGCACATAGCTATGAACCCCTTGTCAGCTCAGACTCCACTAATGCAACAGAAGGAAGAAAGGGGCACCCTAGAACTGAGGGGTCCAAGAGAGTCAACCTAACAGAACCTATCAGGAATACATCACCCATCCCACCCACAGTAATTCTAAACTTTTTTTTTTCAGTTTTGTAATGTACTAGAAAAACATGAATTAATAAACTGATTCCCTATAATTTCAAAATGAACATGTAAAGTCCTCTTTTTTCATGATTACTTCCAAAATAGGTATTCAAAGATATGTAAACAGTACTATTACTGATATTTAAGATCATGACACTGAAGTTTTTTGTAAATACGTGTCCTTGCCTGACCATTCTCAGAGAAAGAACAAGAAGTTTTGGCTATCTCTGAATGATATAATGGTTTTGAACAATTATTTGTGGAAGAATTAAGATAATTTGTTTACTTGTATATGCACACTGGCACAGGGGAGAGGAATGAACCTCCTCTGGTGTTGAGATCAGTCCCTACTACCCCAGACAACCTGGTCACATTTCTTTTCGTAAATGAATCAAGCTTTATCTTAAAAGTAGTTAGGTTTCTTTGCCCCATTGTTCATAATGGAACACTCATCTTGAACCTTATTGTTCTGATAATTAGAAAGCTGCTTCTTAATTGCATCATGGTCACTCTGTACCACTTTGTTCTTGTGCCAACATTTGTCTTTTTAGTTTAAACAGTGTTCACTCCCTCAAATAAACAGAAATTATAGTCCCTCTTCCCCTTCATCTTGCTAAGGCCAAGGCATCCTGGTCTCCCTTCACATGACAGGCGTACCAGTCCCATGATCACTCCAGAACGTGCCACTATGCTCTAATGGAAATACTTGTCTCAGTATGCCCTAAGATCAGATTTGCCTTTCTTCTGTCCCCACTGAATTGTTGACTTAAAATCTACCCCATTGCCAACTAGTACACCTGCATCTTTTTCACTTTCTATTTTTTCCCAAATGCAAGGTTCCCATTTCACAAGAGAAATTCCTAGTAAGAAAGTCCTAGCAAGAACACGTTGGACATATTACTGTTCAGTTTCATTCTGTTCTTTTCATACTGGCCCCCAGTTCTTTCTACAGGATACTCTATCTCACTGGCACCCTGGGAACACTTTTCAAAATCTGTCATCAAGAAACATCAGCAACAAAAACTCCTGCCTTTATGTGCCGTGGTCAATTAACAAGAGTATTAACTTATCCTTGAGGAATTCCTTTAATAATATCTTGTCAGCCTATCATCTGGCCAGGGTGGCTAAACACTTGAGCAGGTGCCCAGAGAGGCTGGGGTATCTCCATCCATCAAGATACTCAGAACTCAGCTTGACACGGCCCTGAGTAACATGATCTAACTTAAACGTGGCCTTGCTTTGAGCACAGGGTTGGACTACAGACCCCCAGAGATCCTTTCTGACCCAAAGGACAATCTGCTTTTATTTCCATTTAAAGAAGAAACTGTCAGCTCCTTCCTAATTCATTTTACAGTCACCCTAATGTCAATCTAAACCTCAGTTTAATGAGTAGTTACACCAACAATCTCCTCTGTATCCCCCTCCCCAAAGATATTACAGTAGTCCAGTTAAATAAGTTTACTCTAGAAAATAAATTGCCTTATGAACAAATGATACCAGGTTTTTCTTTGATAAATCGTGTTGCATCTCATAGCACATTCCATTTATCTCCATATTTTAAATTAATCTGTCCTTCAAAATCAGGTTTCACAATTAAATCAACTCACTGACCTCCATCTTGCCCCTTTTCCCAAGCATGAGCACAGACACTTGCTTCCCACAGCACCTTTTTCCATGTAAAAGGCAGAGTAACAAAATTCTACATTTTTTCCCACAGATCTGATATTTCACTAGAAGCCACTCACCTCTCTCTCACTGCTCTGGATAATGACTACTCTGATATGTTTATTTGATGGGCTTAGCCTCCCCTATATTTTGCAGGTTTCAGTCTCTCGGTCGCCCTTGACCAGGCCTCCATGACCAGGTGGTCACCAAAGACAAGTTCTTCATGTCCTTCCACACACCAGGTGCTTTTTTAGGGATGTTAGCTGGTTTGCAGCATCACTTCCTAACGCCCAGACTCCAGTTCACCTGTCTGGGCCCTCAGTGTCTTTCCCTGCTCACTGTGCACTATATCCAACACTGAACTCCTGAGTAAACACACAAATTTAAACAGGCTAAAAAGAGAATTTGTGCTGGAGCTGTACCCAGATTATCTTTTATCTCTACTCCAACCTCACTAGTCTTAAACACTTAATACTACTTAGATGTTAGCATAAGTATTTCATATCTGGCATAGTTTTGCTACCTGCCTGTGGTATGCATAGCATTTTTTTCTACTACGGCTATGGCGAGTACCTTCAAGTATGGTCCTTACAGTAAGTTAGAACATTTGTTTTTCTACCCCTGGCTTATTTACAACCTGTCTGAGAAAGAAGAAGTCCAGGAGAAGAAAGGTGCTACCTGAATGAAAACAGTAAAGAATATCACCACGATAACAGCAGTGATGAACAATTTCTTCCTGGGAAACACAGCAGGAGGAAGCAGAAATACAAGTGAAAAACAAATTGCTCCTCGGAGACCTCCATAGGCGATAATAAATTGGTCCTTAAAAGTGAGAGGTATTGTCCGGAATACATTAATGATCTGAGTCAGAACAAAAACACCTGAGGGAAAAAAACAGAAATATAAAGAGAGGAAAAAAAGGGAATTAAATTACACAGAACCATGATGCTAATATTTGTTTAAAAACACTTCTATTTGCTTCTTCAATATACATTATTGAAGAAATGAAACACTACTTAGCAGTCTGAAAATACCATAATACTAAACAAACAGCCTTAGGGACATCATCTTAAACATATTTAGTGAGCTAAACACCTCAGGTCAGCTGGATTTAGGACCTGAAGCAGCTAATAGATCTCCACAAGACAGCTATCTGCTAGACTGCACCTCTAGAACAGCAATAATTCTCTGTGTCAGTATAGAACAAGACTCCTAATTGCTCTTCAATAGGATTTGGGGTGATTTTGAAAACTGGCTTGTCCACTCCATCAATCTGTGCTTTGAATCCTGCAAACTCCTATTCACTTAATGTTACTAACACAGACAGGAAGGATGCAGGACTGGGGATGAGGGAAGAAGACACCAGTGCAGGCAGGTGAAGGGGACAAGCTCAGGGGGCAAGAACTGGGTGGCAATCAGGCTATTTGGCTCCTTTTCAGCATAAAACATTAATTGTGGGGTTGCAGGTGCAGTAGAAAAATATTCCAGATTTCTGCTCTGTTAGGAGACTTGGGAGTTGGACGTAGGGCTGCAGATTAGAGCATGACCCACCTTTGTACGTGGAGGGACTGAATCATTACAGAGGAAGCTGGGGAGAGCAGCACGTTTAGGACCTACCAGCCTGCCCTGCACTTAGCTCTCTAGGGAAAAGAAAAAGAGCTAGTTCTGTAAGTTCAGGAGGGGTCAAACTGTTTCTTACAGAAGGTTTTTCTTTACAATCTATACCTGAACACTTCAATTACAGCATTTCCTGGTTTGATAGTATTTATGTCAATGATTGGGAAAATCCCAAAGCTAGTAAACATACATTTAAAACAAAACAAAACCAAAAACAAAGAAAAAACCAAACAAAAACAAACAAAACAACCCCCCCATAAAAACCCACAAAAAACCCCACAACCTTTTTAATTGCTGTATGATTACTAATTCTTTCCACCAAAATTTGCTTATTTGTAAATGAATGTTTACTTAAATACATGTATTGTGATTAACAAGCAGACTACTTCTCACTTTAGATGGGCAGGATCAGGGCAAAATGGATTTTTAGGTTCAATTTGGGGAAAGGTGGAAGCTGACCCCTCAGTATAGGGCATGTTACTAATACAAAAACCATTCTACAAACTGATAGGTCTCTGTCTGAGTTTTGGGGCATTTTCTACTTGTCAAGAGGTAAAACATTTCACTTGCAAAGAATATTGACCCATAGTCCGAGACTTTCTTACCCAGTGCCCTCCAGATTAAACAGAAGAGGAGGGTGAAGCTAACAAAGGCCCAGTTCCACTCATGGTTCTTCCCAACTGTAGACACACCCATGAAGATGAAGATTAAAGTCTCACTGACACTGCTCAGCATCTTCATGAAATATTTTATTGTTGTGTAGGATTTCTGAGAAACATTTTCCTCCACGTATTTATTCATGGTCATGGCACAAGCTGTAATCCTGAAAGGCAAACATTATCCCGTATTTCATTGGCTGTATTTTTTTTTTAACATCTCTCATATCTACATAAGATTATTCATTTTCCATAGTTCTCTTTAAAATGCAAAGTATAACTTATTCCATAACCAATCACAAATTTACAGGCTTGGTGAACCTACAATTTTGGGCACGATTTTTTTTTTCTGCCATGGGAAGTTTTTTGAGAAGACATCATTGTATGGAGAGTTTTTTCACATACTAAGTGCACATGATCTGTGCAGGGGTCACTCCAACTCTGTTTTGAAAGAGGCAGAGATGAGGACAGACAGGGAGGAAACTGCATATCCTGGGGCAGGGCAGGACTCCCCTCCTTCCCTACCAGCAGTTGTCCCACCTCAATGGCAGTGACAGTAGCCAGCTCCTCTTCCCAAGCAAAGTAAGCAGCAAGGCTACAGACAGTTTGTCATCCTTCACCAGTTTAGGCCTGCTCTGCCTGCACATGGGGCTGGATAGGAGAAAAACCCCATCAGAAATCACACTGGTGCTGCTGCACATTTAAAGCATCTACAAATGAATGAAATGGGCATCTCAGCTGATACATGAGAGAAGAGAAAGGGCTTACTCTAAATACGTTTACAAGTCCATTTTCTGTGTTAGTAAACAGAGTTTGTTAATCCTGGGGAAAAGCAAAGGATGACATTACTGGTTGGATATCACTTGCTCAGTACGGCTGCCCATGGTACAGGGATGGCTGAGGACTACTCAGCTACACATTTACAAGTTTAAGGGTAATTTGCTGAGCTGGCTGGATGATAACCAAGGTGGTGTCTCTGTGTAGGGAAGCAGTCTAAGTTGACTAGTAATTATCAGGGTGGACAACTAAGGCAAGCTACATCGTGAAATAGCCATCATTTCTAGTTCTACTGTCCAGGGCAACAACATCTGCTCTGATTCCCAGTTTAAAACATTATACATGTCCATGTATGGGTTCTCTGTCAAACCATGCACACAGAAAAAGAGAGATGTATTTACATTATCTTTCTGAATACAGCTTATTTATTCCAGTTACACCAGGTGTTCAGTTTATAATTATTTGCTAACATAGAGTATATTTCTTCATGCTGAAATCTCTACATTTCTCTCATGGAGGAGGAGGGCAGGTTTGCTAGCATTTCTGAAAATTTCTCTTTCCCAAGTTTTGTGGAGATCTCACTGGAGAAATTCTGCTGAGCATGTCCTGCCTCTAAGCCAAGAGCCTCTTCTCTGAACCACTCTGAACTAAATATCCCTGAATGTGAATGGAAATGGAAAGGCAGACTGGGGCAGAGGTTAGAAAAACCTCGCTGACGTTATGAACACACGTCTGGGTTCTTTCTTCTAAATAAGAGATTTTAAAAAATTTCACAAAGCGGGAGGAATCCCTGAAGCAGCAATGACTTCAAAAGGACCTTCATATAGTGAACTTTCTTAGCATTTTGCAAGAGGGAGTCCATAGCTCCCTCAGGTTGTAGTCACTGCAAGACTCTGAACACATTTCTCATGATTAATTAAAGTTAGTTTTGTTCAGAAGTTTCTTTCTCTTACGTGGAGCCACATCAACATCCCCAAAGTGGCTGGTAAACAATACTTCTGAGGAACAAGTCTGGGAGGACATGTGGACACTGGGAGAGGACACAGTGTACTCTGCTGACCTCTCCCAAGCAGCAGAGGCCCTCAGTGTACATCAGAGTGAATAAAACCCAAGGAAGAGGATGTGATATGGGGACAGATGCAGTTTGATGGGGCAGATAGTGGCTTACAAATACTGGCAGAATAGTGCACCTAACCTGGCCTTCACCCTACATTTTTGTCCACCTATACTTGGTGATAGAGAAGCAGATCTACTCAGTACAAAATAAAATGTCCATTGCTATACAAAGACTAGCTCCAAACCTAAGAAAACTCAAGTCTGAGAAGGAATAAAGCCTCATTAAGACTGTTCCAGACCCCCATATATATTTATGACTGATAAAATTGTCAGCCCTCTCCTTACTGTCAGCTGATTTCACCATAGTCCTGAACAGGAAGATCCCCTCTGGTCCACAGGTAGCATGTTGCCTGGGAAGCAGAGTTCATCCTGGTTACATAGGGTCCACTTTGGAAGATACAGTGTAGATTTCATAAGCATGCAAGCTTTCTCCCTGATACTCTCAGTAGTTAAGGTAATGTTTCTAGTTTGAGCATGTGATTGGGACAACAGAGGTCCTGAATTTTTGCCAGTACTGACAAACTGATGCTTTTCACAGCTGTACTTGTTCCAATCTTCAGCTGCCCAGACTGGGGACTTACAACAGATCCCACAAACTTCCGTGCTTGAGGAAGAAAGTGGGAGAGGACCTGGGCCATGCATGGATTTTGTCCTGACAAGAAGCAGCAACTTGGTCAGGACATACACTCAAGCCCAGAAGCCATCAAACACCCCCAGGTTCCTCAGTTTGCACATAGTTCTGATGATCAACCACAAAAGTATATGCGCAAATCTCAAATCTACTTAACACTTTGACCCTTCAAAAGTCTCATACTCAGTGGCAAACCAGCTCTTCACAAGCCACAGGCTGCACTGACACACCTACAAACATCTCAGGCTATGCCATGGGTTGTGACAGCTCTCCTGTGTGTACACTGCTTATCTGCACAAGTGAAACAAGTCTGATGCAGCCCGGCTGCTCCAGCCGAGGGCACACTCAGTGGAGCTGGCAAGTGCAGGGGCAGAAACTGCAAAGGAGCAAGAAGGCAGCGGGTGGCTTTCAAAACAGCCATTTCTAGGCCCACAGTCATTTAAATGAGTCCCAAAGCAGCAGCTTAGTGCCCTGAAGCATTAGGACTGTCAGGTCTGCATCAAAGGCACAATGAGACACATAGTACTATTTATTACCTTCTTAAAATAAATCGTTTTCATGATTATAATAATTTAGGAAAGCCCTGCACCATGGGGAGTGGGGAGGCGTGCTCTGGATATGGTTTGTTTCTGGAACCTGAGGTAATGGAGACACTGTAAATAGATGTCTGATAAGAATCTGTCACCAGATTAATCAGAATCCTTGCAAGCTGTAACTTAAAACACCTACCCTGCTTAACCACTAGAATTTAAAGGGACAATACTCTTATATTCAGTCACATTTTGCATTCATTCAATTAGTGTAAAGCAACTGAGGAGTTGTTAAATGCTATAACAAATAGAGCTGTACATGATTTTTTACTCTTCAGGTAAGTAATACTCCACAGCTAATCACTAATCACTTTGAATCAGATATCTCTTTAGAATATTTTTTTACATTAGAAAAAAATGTTGAAGTCTCTTTCATTTGAAACTTGTGTGGGGATATAGTGTTAGAATTTAATATAAAATCAATGTCTTTATGCAAGATTTTATGTACATTATTATAATAAGTTCTTCACAAACTAAATTTTTACTATCACATTAATCAAAGCCAAAGCTTAGATGTGTTTTATTTTACATTTTTCATCCATATACATTAATTCTGGCTTCCAATTCTGTGACCTGAGTAGTTGCCTTGGTCAAGAAGGGAAGGGAAAAGCACTTCATTGCAATTAACCTGCAACATTCTGTACTTCTCAAGAATAAAAGTCTCACTGTATAAACAGTACATTTTCTGTCAGGACTGCAATAAACTAGGCCACTGGGTTCAATCCTCAAGTTTCCTTGACCTACTAAACTTACAGTAGTTTCAATGTTTGCTCCTTCCAGCCCGCTAATTCATTGTTGCAAAAAAAAAAAAAAATCAGAAACCTATATTAAAAGTTGTGGTGCTTCACAGCCTTTATGAGAAATTAGTGAGCAGAAAATGCAACATTATAATTAGAAATGGAAGCAAGCAAATAAAGCTCAGATTCACATCTGTATGTTTTACACCTGTGATCCGCATTCACACCCAGCTCTAGTTACAGTAGAAACACTTTCCTCTCCTTCTGAAGATTTTCTCACTGCAGCTCACAGGGACATGGTTCAGTCCCTTCAGTATTTCAGCCAAGTAACCTGGTGCACGGGTTATATGCGGACATTTCAAGAATCGTTTGTCCTTAGAATAAGTACACAAACTTATCAGAAGAGGGACAAGTGCCTTTCATTCCCTTCTATTCCTCTGCCAGTGAATTCCTACTGGCCCAGGAATGAGGCAATCTGTGCAAGTATCTTATTTATTTGGTAACACTGTACGTTCCTGCTCATGTCCTTCCCCTAAAGTATGGTACAGCATGTAACCACAAGGTCTCACTGAGTGTCTTTGTAAACCTGGTTATGAAAGAAGTGGGAATCAGTAATTAAACAGACTTATGGATATGGGTGAAAAAGGAGAGACCAGGCAACTATTCCTCATAGGCCGACCTGTAAATGGCCACAGAAGCAAATAATAAATAAACAATCTCGTTTGTAAGGGACATTCCAAGGTCATTTGCTCCAACTACATGCTCAAAGGAGGGCTGACTTTTAAGTCAGACCCAAGCAATCCTTACATGAGTCAGTTGCTGCAGAAAACAACAGGCAGCTCCACACTGGTGTGTGTTTTTGCACTGTGACACAGAGCAATTTACTCCTTGCAGTTCAAAGGCCAATGAAATGTGAAAAGATTTACTCCAAGGGGATGCAGAGATTGCAGGAGCTCCAAGGCTGTCAGCAGCACTGCTGGGAGGGGACAGGCTTTATGGCTTATAGCAGCTGAGACCCTACGTGGCAGCAGAGAGCCCTTCCATCTCAGCCGGGATGTTACTGCTGTGCACAGTTCTGTCAGCTATTACAAAGTATGCTCAGAGTCAAAAACGGACAGAACATCTTAAAGATAACTCATTTTCTACCGTGCTGTTTGAGGGCGAATATGCTTTGTGTTTCCTCTTCTGTTCTGCACTCATTCAGGGGCCAGTGCACAAACGAAAATGAATAGGTTGTTAGTGCTGTGGGAAGCACTGGTGTGCTGGTGGCAGGCACCAGCATGTGGTGGGCCCACTGACCCTCCAGCAGACCCACCATGCCCCTTCCCTTGAGTCCTGGATGCAGCAGGTCCAAATCAGTATTTTCATAAACACTGCCACAATTTTTTCCATGTACAGTTTAGCCACACGTTTTTGGTTTAGAAACCCTTTAAGTATTTGATCATAGGATGTCAAGGACATTTGGCTTAAGAGGTGGAGGAAACTAGAAACCACACAATTGCTATGAATAGAAGCTACGAAAAGAGATGGCATATTTATGAACTCGGTCAAAGTGGATGCATATGTTGCTTTATTTAGGTTCATATCAGAGGAAGAAACCCAGGCAATCTTTAGCTCTTTACTTACATTAAAGTTCCAACCCCTGTTGCTTCATGGCATGTTCCTATTTTTATACTACTAAAATCATCACCTGTAAGTTTCCTTGTAAATCACTTCCCAGCCCCAGAAAACCTTATACTGGCATGACTATGATATTAAACCTATCTTCACTTGCCTAAAAGATAATAATCAGGTGAGGTATTATCAGGTCTTAGTGATACGCAGCAGTAACATCTAAGCTTACACGAAAAGCTCTGCTCCTAATGCCTGAATGACTCATATTTGCCACTAGAACAATACAAAGTTATTTAAGAAAGTTGACTTTAAAAATACTGCTTGGAACCAGAGAAAACATTTAAGCATATCAAATGTCAGAAAGGCTCTTTCTAATGTTGAAGTTGTTACAGTATAAACAGAATGAAGAGAGAGGCTGTGCTCTTTTTTAACCGAAGACCAGGAGTGGAAAACCAGAAGTGAAAATATTTCTATCTGTTGGAAGCGGGAAGAAAAATACTGTTTTATACATAATGATGTATACAGAGCGCATTGTAACACACAGGCACATGTATCAAGATACTAAACTATAGGATTATATCACCATAGGACTGAAAATTTTACATTCACCCAATCTTTATTTTGCCTGTAATCCAGCAGGAGTTTGCCTTAATGATATATACATTGTCTTCATTGAATGGTACTTACTGGCTGCTCACATGATTAACTTTTAAACATAGCTGCACAATATATTGGCATCAAAAGTGAAGCCAGCTTATGAAGTTCCCTGCTACCACTCCCACTCTCTCCCTGCCACCACTGCCCCTACATCACCGTGGGCCACTCCTCACCCAAGTCATTATCACTAGTTGAAAGGTCATACGAGGACACAGGTCACCAAAGTGACCTGGGTTAAAAATAAGCCCACCGAAAATACAAGTGAATATTTTTAACTTGGAACATTTCAAAGATATGGCTTATGATGTGATGCCATGAGCAGTTTTAGTGACACAGCTGGTGCAGTGGCAAGCTGAGAGAATGGGGTGGAAGAGGGAGGGAAGAGGCCGGAAATCCTCAAGCCAGCAACTCTGTCGTGCACTGTGGAACAATGCCACATGGCAAGGTTTGCAAAATCTGATCCTCCCTCCAATTTCCTTTGGCATTCTTACTTGGATGCTATGATTACTGAAGTTTGGAGTACTTACGCCATGATGCCCGAGAGATGAAACATTTCAGCTGTTATGTATGACAAGTAACTGTACAGGAAGACAAAGAGTGGCTCAATCACTCGGATTTTATGGGTGAAACGGGTGGTAAAGGCTGCTACAAATCCCAAAAGGATTCCAATCAATACTCCACCGATCCCCACTATAAAGAAGTTAGCAATCCCAGCGAATATGTCAATAACCTTAATTGTGCGCATCTGGCAGAAAGACTTGAACAAATTGTACAGGACCTATGAGGAAAAAGAAAGCACATTATCTTTTTGAACTATTCTTAATTTCCCTTTATGTCATTATGTTCCTCTGCTTAAAAGTTGAATTTCTCTATCTACCTTGAATTTGCTTTTTAGATATGCTGTTATTTATCGCTGGCATATTATTTGTCATCCATATATACTAGGGAGATACACAAAGACAGATAAATATAATTACTCCCATTTTTGCAAATGGGACAGATTTCTTAACCTGTGCCACTCTGAGGGCCAAGAGCATAAATCTAATTCTTCTTTAATTCTTCGTTTATTTACAGAGCTTCTAATTTCCCCACAAATGTTCATTTCAGATCTTCCCCAGATTAAAAGAAATAAAACTGAAGGAGAAAAAAAAATACAGCTTCATAACCAGTGAAAAATCAGGTTATTTTCAAATCTGTTTGGTCTACATGACACTGAGGGGTAACATACTGAACAAGACCACAGATACATCTAAACTGGTGGGGTAGGAGAGGGTGTTATGGGGGCTGGGGATGGACAGTGACCACCTCAAGGAGTAAAAGAAACATAGTATTCATGAAGCCAGCTCTTTCTCAAAATTACTGACCATTAGGAATCCAATGGTTTAAAGACTCTTCAAAATATGAAGCATTTCTAGAGATTTGGATTTCGTTAAAAATCAATTTCATTTAAAAATTTTAATTTCATTAAAAAACCTGTTGCCATGTGTTTGCCCAGTTCAATTTTCAAAGTGTTTATAACCATCCTCCAAAATATACTAAGTCAATGGGATTATCACATTTCTTAGCCAGAGACCCTTTTTGTTTTATACAGGAAACAGTACAAGCTAACATCCACATTTCTCTAATATCCAGTATTTTAGTTTCTCCAAAACAGAAAACAGTGGAATCTGTTACTCTTAAAGAAACCTTAAAGAGTTGCCCCATCCGAAGACTCACCTGGGAGATTTAACCATTCCCTGGCGCTGCATGTATGCTCCCAGCCCTGCAGTACCAGGATGGCAACACCATCCCCTGGTACAGAGCTAACTTTGGTCACAGGCACCCATTCCTATCACAGTGAGGCTAAGCCAGGGAAGACCAGTCATCTCAGACAGCTTGCAGGAGTTAAACCTCTGCTTCCTTTCTGGACTTCTCAGTAAACCAAACAGGTTTCTCTATCAGGAATGCTATTTGAGAGAACAATGTTTTATCAGTACTTGCATTGTGCCAACAAAGTAGGTGTTTGAGTAGTGGCTGTGGAAGGATTTCTCATGTTTGCAGTCTTGTTCTCTCTCACAGGACAGAACGAAAGTTGCTCAGCACTTCTTAGTCAAAACTGGATAGGTCTTACAGAACTAAGGGTTTCATGCAAAGACATGGCTCATTATGGGTCGTTTGGGCTAAGTGAAAGGAAAGAACTGAAACAGAAAAGAAGAAATATATTCCAGAGCAAGCATGAAAATAGAAGCTTAAATTAAACCTAGAATGATTACCAGTAATTTTCCTTACAAAGCAGCAAATAAGAGCAGAATCATGGTCTATTTATTTGATAACAGTGATGTTCTCAGGATGAGTCCAGTTGGGAGAAGTCTCCTTTTTCATCTGGACAAACCCCTTACTGCTCTGAGGTACACTCCCAGCCTTTTTGCCCCATTCCTTGCTCCTATGTACTGTGCAGGACAGGAAAACAATGTCACAGGCTCCACAGTTTTTCCACCTGTTTTGATTTGCAGACCTTATAGATTTGCACGGGGAGAAGTATACCAAAATTAAACCTACTGACAGTAGGAGTGCCTTTGCCGGTCACTTTACAAGGTCCTCTCATTCCACAGACTCCCAGGACTCCATGAATCACAGACTGAAGAATACTGTTGACTTCTGTTGTGAGCAAGGAGATTTCCTGGGTCACTTGTTGAAACTTGGGATGATCCCAGAGTTGTGTTTTTCTCTAAGACACCTACAGAATTTGACCTGGCAGAATACTCTCTTGGTACATATTAGGGAAGCTTATTATTTTCTTTAATCAGAGTTTTAAATAGTATTTTTTATATTTTAAAAAGTAACTATATAAATATATACAAGGCTAGCCTCTAAAGTAAGAGAACTGCAAGGTTCTTGTAAAGAAGCAGAGAATTTTATCTGTCCAAGCCTTTCCATAACGTCACCTCATCTTCACAGCAAAGTATTCACCCTGCAAATAGAATGGAGCCTGCTGTTCCACATGGAGACATCCTCATCAATCTCAAGTCTAATGCCGTAAGTTATTTGAAAGAAGAAAAGCAATTTTCTCCTTTGTACCTCAGCCATGGTAAAAGTAGCAGCTATGACTATGGAATGTCATGAACATGATTTTAACCCCATTCCCACTGTTGTTTATTTACACTGTTGCAAATGAGATCAAAATCAGGTTCACTTCCCTTCTACTCCACAGCAGTTCAGTTTTACTGAGCTTTCTCTAAACTTCCAGGTGTATTAAACACCAACTCCGGTCACATTTTCAATGCATTTTGTATGAGAATAGGGGAATTTTTTGAAGTTCAAGATTTGCATTAACTCAGTAGCCTTCAGCTGAACTCACTGAAGGTCACACCAAGCAATATTGGTCGCTGATCACTTTTTAATCTTGTCTCAGAGTATCTCTGAAACACTAATTGCTTATTTTCATCAGTTTTCAGTTATTAAGCTTTTAATTCTAAAATTACTTTAAATCATTCTAAAATAATGTTGTCAGCAGAGGCAGAATACAGAGTACTGCTGTAATGTTTTCTAACATGAGAATAATATTATTATAATGACACTGGCTCCTTCTTTCTGATTTTAAGCCCAGAACTGGAGTTTGAACTGCTAACACTCAGCTGTGATCTTATCATTTGATATCACCCTGCTAGTTATGTCTGACTCAGTTTTTTGGTAAAGCACCAACTCTGATCAAGAATCCAACTGTCAAACATTTTCCTCTGACAAATTCAAGCTCCAGAATTCCACCAGTGGGGGAAAAGGAACATTGAAACACACAGACATATCGCAAAAACTGTTAGGCATGAAAGACCATCTGAAAAATGCAGCAGAACTGATATTCCTGAGAGAACACACCTTTCTTTGTATACAAGATGAAGGTGTTCTAGCATGTTCTCTGAAAAGGAAAGCACAGTTGACACTGCTATTCTAATAAAAGTGCATTTAATAAAGCCACTCTGTTTTGCACTGCCTATCTGCATAGCCCCAGGTTTTTTGATAGTGCAGTAGCCATAGGAGTTAGGCAGCTTCCATGGATGGCCAACCTGCATGCAACTCCCTTCCTACTTCATCCCCACATCCCACTGCAGGCCAGGGCAGGTGGGACTAAAGGGCTCCAAGAGATGAAAGCTGAAAAGTTCTGAGCTCGGCTGGTTGCGGGTCTTATCAGCTCCCCCTTTAAAACAGGGTCAGAGGAAGAGAGAGTACAAAACATCTCCTCCTCAGAGCACATGGCTGAGATCCCAGCAAGGGCTGCTCCAGCGGCACCTGCTGTGGGCAGGGAAGGCAAGGTCCTCTAAGGGCAGCCCCAGGAATCTGTGTGACGGCCTGGGTCACATTTTAGGTATAATCACATGATTGCAGGTGTGCAAAAACATAACAAGGAACCATTAGCAGGCCAATTCTGTGCATGTGGAAACAACTTGATCTCTGTCCAAGTGCTACCTTTAAGCGATAGGAAGTACAACCAAAGGTACTTTACATTCCTTTCACTCCTTCATAAATATGTGCAAGGCCAGTGCATTACTGGACTGTCCCTACAGACTCCTCAGATGATCTTCCCTCTGTTAGGGCATCTGGGGAGGTAGGCCATAAGGAAGCCTCCAGAGAAGGCAATAATGATGCCTATAGGAAAGTTACACATTAAATTGCCATGCCAGCCCCTATAAAAATGGTGGTTTAGAGAAATCTGCCTTTGGGAAATAGCACATATGAATATGCCAGTGATCAGGATGCAGAGTTTCCCTCGCAAATCAAGCTGTATTAATTGCTGCTCTGGCAGCTGACCTTGTGATTGAAAAAAGTGATTTCGGTTGGAAAAATCCATTAAACAACAAGTTTTAAATAACCAGACCCTTTTCCCCTAGAAAAAGGTCTTGTATGAAGAGACATCTATCGCACAAGTAGCCATTAAGAGGGACTAGAGACAGTCCCAGCCATGGCTGAACTGCTAAGCCTTTTGAAACTCAGTATGTACACCTATTTATTTACAGGACTGGCTTAAGTATCAGCTCAGCATTGGAAGGCAGTTCCAACTGTAAGCTAATGAGAAAAGCTAGGCTTTGAGGCAAACCCATAAGCAGAGATGAGATTCAGCTGACTGGATAGCAACAGATTCAGGTAAAGCATGCAGCATAAGTGAAAAAATAATATAGTATTCCCACAGACACACAAGAATTTATCAATATCAAGGTTCAGAATAAACGATGACATACACATATATTAAGCAGGTGAGGAAAAGTCCAAGAAAAGGGGAAAACAGAAGGACAACTGTGCATAGAATGGGACAGGAATAAGAAGCCAGGGACAGAGACAGGAAAGTGCAGACCCAGTTAATGAATCTTTATGATCCTTCCAGCATATGAAAAACTGGACCTCCATGTCTCACAAAACAGAAAACATGCTAGGGCATAGTTGGCATGGGCAGGATTTCATGGCGTGGGTAAATGGGAGTAATGCCCCAGACATAGTGTTATCAGGTACTAATAATGAGGGACACTGAGGGGGGGGGGATAATGGAATTTGCAGATTGCTCTCCTCAGGTCAGCACCACAACCCTAGCTCAGCTAGTTAATGATTAGAAATTACTGCCTCCAGGTGACTGTCTTATCTCCTCTGTAGCCTGGGATATACGTATTGGTGGTTTCAGGGCAGTTCCAAGTGGATGGGCATATGCAAAAAGTTAACCTCAGCAAGGTCCTGTGCCATCTCCATGATTTGCCATCCTCCCCATTAACACACTGTGACACCCCACACTGGCCCTTTCCCTTTCCTGCCCAACAACATTTCCGCAGGTGAGGAAAACCTACAGTTTCAAATTACAGAAGTAAAAGAATTACAAAGATACAGAAACTAGAATGATCAGGTAGTAAAATCCCTACAGTAAATATGCTACCATTACTCTCACGTAGTAAGACTACTGTGGTTTCTAAATCTTACCATTACTTTCACATAGTAGGACCACCATGGTCTAAATCTCAAGTTTAAAAATTAGATAGACACATTAGCACTCCTTGACTTCCATCTATTGGCAAACTGTTAATAAGGAGATACAAAGAGATACAATGGAGTCGCATGTAAACAATCATTCATCATTTTTATCAGTTAATCATTTATCAGGTAACTTACCACAGTTATAGCATCATTCAGCAAAGACTCTCCAAACACCAGGATATAAAGCTGCTCATTGACATGGATATTTTCAAAGACGGCTAATACCGCCACGGGATCCACAGCTGAAATGAGGCTGCCAAAGAGCAAATTCTGCAGCAAAGTGATATCAGTCAAACCAAATGCACTGATCTGGCAAATTCCATAAAGGGAAATTCCAATGCCGATGGCATTCCAGAGTGTGCCCACCACAGCATACCAGAATATGGTACCAAAGTTCTCAAAGAACAGACGAGTTGGCATAAAATATCCAGCGTCGAGTACAATAGGTGGTAACAGATACAAGAAAAACACATCACTGTTCATTACAGGTGGGGACTTCTCCTCTGCTCCAAAAATAATCCCACCAAGAAGCAATCCAACCAGAATAAGGAGACAGCTTTCAGGTACTATTGAGGGCAACTTGTGATAGAGATGAAAGCCTTCAAAGGAAATTCAAACACAAGAAAGGGAAATGGTTACTTGTACAGAATCCATAAGATTATTCTGGATTCTGTTGTCTTAATTTCTATACTAAACAAACAGTGATTGCAGGGCAATTTCATTTTCATTGCAAAGACTGAATTGGACATCCATAATGGGTCAAGGCAAATATGTTGGCTAGCATATTTAATTTAGTTGATTTGGTGCAGAGACAAATTAATAGCTAGACATTCCACTTAACAGCTAGGCTGGATGGAGCAACTGTGTGCAAGGGTTCTCTGTGGAACCGTGGGGTAATTTTTTAAATGTGGAATCCTCCAGAAACACAATCCAAACACTTCTCTAGGGCAAATTACAAGTAGATAGAGAAAAAAATCATACTAACCACTGCTTCCTCTCTGGACAGCTTCACAAAGGAGTTTAAAGAGTACATTAATTTCATTTTTACTTTTAGAGTCTCAAAGCTAGTGAGGGCAACTAGCACATATGACCTGCACCTAGTCACCCATGATCATTTCCCCTATGACCAGGAGAAAGCATTTACAGATACATTTATTATTTTTAGTGAAGCCTCCAAATTAATTTCACAAGAATCAATGTTTTCCATAAAGTGACAATAAGTTGTAGCCTGGATTATTATGTTCATTCTTCTGTATCATATGAATTGTGGTAGAGTCAGGATTCTCTCATAAAAATCTGTGCACAGTACTGAAGAAATGAATTTTAAAAGGTTCTGAATGAGGACTTACTGGTTGAATGTTACTTAGCCTTCTAAAACTCTCAAAGCCATGCAGTTTTGATTTAAAGATTCCAATTACTTATAGAAGATGGCTGTTGTAAGGATAATTCTGGTAATGAATGGGAAAAGTTTTGAAGGAACTTACTCTGGCCAATCTAATGGAATGATCAACCTTATGCACCAAGGTCACATTCCAGGTCCCAGCAATGCCAATCTTTTCTAGACTCCTCCTTATCTATATTTGGCCCACATAATTATATAGAAATTGATCCACACCCACAAGATCCCACAATCCCTGCCTAACTAAAAAGCATTTAAATTATTTTAAATGAGAGCTGCACGGAAACACTGGGTGTGGTAATAACGGGCGTCTATTTCAGTAAAACTATTTCAGTAAAAGTCACACCTGTAGTCGAAACAGTTAAACTACTGCAATCTTTGTATAGTTTACATCCAGTTTCACAAATTTGGGGTTATGAATCTTGTAACACCTGTTTTGTTAATTCTCCTTTCACCAAGGATTTTTTTTCCAGTTAAAAGAAAGCCTGAACCTATAACTAGGAAAAACAAATTGTTAAGAAGGAGCAAGAGGAAAGCTGTTTTAATCTACAGAGTTTTTACTTATATATTGTGTAACTGTTAAAGCTGTTTTTAAAAGAAAGTAGCTCAAGCTGCATTTTTTTTCCTTTTCGAATGAACACAGACTGCTTTAAATAATTAGAAACACAGCCTTTGTGACTAATTTAATGGACTGCCAAATTCATTGCCATTCTTCAAAACCAGAATCACCAATGTCCTATATTGGCAGAACAGGTAATGATCCTTGAAAAATCAAGAATTTGCAGTTGGAGGCTTGACTCTTCACCTTTCAACCGCTTCCATATAAACATTTTATGATTTTTCTTAGTTTCTGCAGTGACAGAAATAGAATCCCAACTCAGTGGTCAGGAAGTTTCCCCTAAACATGTACGTTTTGCCAAAAGTTTTTTTAAACCCTTGAAAAGTAAATTTTAAATAATTTCCTCAATAAAAATTCAAGAGGAGGGAAATTTTGTAAATGCAGCTTTTGATGTAAACAAAAAAAAAATCCCAACCAGTTGTTATGCAATGGCAATGAAATGTCTACTGTGAATAAAAAAAATTAAAATCTTTTCTTCTCTACAAATCACTCTGAAAAGTTCGTAGCTTCTCAGAAATTTGAGATATCACCTCATTCTTAAAGGTAATGGAAAGACTCTCACTAAGTTAAACATGCTTTTTATTCATGTAAAAAGCATCAAAACTCCTGGAAGACTTCCTGCCTCTGTGAAAAGTATTCAAGGGTGCCGAGGGACAGGCTATGGTTCCTGATTTGAAGGCAGAGAGCTAGGGTTTAGAATCCAGTGCACATCAAGTCATAGCAGATGCCGTGCAGGATGAGGAACATCTTCCCTGCTCTGATGGATTCACAGCCACAGGGTCAGGAGCGCCCTGGGAGCAGATCCCCTGCAGTACAGAAATACTCAGACTTTCACGTTGAATGCAGGACTACAGCTACTTTCTCCTCCTCTGACCCTGTTCTTGGGCTTCAGATTATGCAGTGACTCAGCTTCAACAGCATGGAAGATGTTTATTGAGTGGACATCCTCCATATATCATGGCAAAAATGGCAGTAGGTCACTTGCCTAAAGTGCAAGTTCAGTATGTTTCAAGCTAAAAGTCCTTAGAATCACAGTTTCCTTCTTTTTTGGGTGAATTCCAGTGATTTCTGATGCTGGAAATGTCACTGAGATGAGTACCTCTGAACAGCTTAAACCTTCTGAAGGAGAGCAGGGTTGGAAGGGTATAGGCTCAGTTGTCAGAAGAAACACCTCTCATTGTGCATTTGTGATTAAACATAAAAGTAATGGGAATCTGGATCGGTTGCACAACATTTTGTAGGTTTAGCAGCATAAAAATTAAGTAAAACTGGGGATTAATTATACTAGTCTCACTGCTTAGAGACTCCAGAATATTCAAGTGCAATGGTCCATCTAATATACTCATGGAGTCCATCAGCATGTGAGTAACACACCTCTGGTATCAACACACAAAATAACAAATACGTAGAGGTAGTTACAAAATAATTCCATTCAAGGCAATTTATTAGATTGCAAATTGTGCTCATGGCCTACACTGGAATAAAAAGGACCACATTCCTAATGTCTTTGTGAAAATGTACCTTGTCAAAATGTTCAAGTTCTGCTTGACAGCCTCAGGTTTTCCTTTCTTATGCTGTCTTTCTTGCTCCCTCTAAACCAAGCCTACAGTGACATGATCACAGGCAGGATCAGGCAAACCTTTCAAGTAAATTCTCTATAAAAATTAGCAAATGCTGGAACATCTCAGCGCTGGTGAAACTGCACTTCTGTGAAAACATATTTGCTAAAAGATTCATAAGTGGGTGCTACAGTTGAGTTTTCTTTGGGATCTTTCACACACTGAGTTATTACACAGGTCCCTATCTTCTGAGCTCCTCACAGCTGAAAAGACCTTAGGGATCTGCTCATAAAGGTTTGACACTCAGCAGTGCCAAGCGTAAGCATTCAGTGCCTAGCCCCAGAAAGGAATTTGTGATGCCAGATTAAGCACCGAAGTTTCCTGGGCAGTGCGGGAGCCTCGAGGTGGATTTCACGTTGCCTGCCATGTCAGGGGCAAGATGCCTGTGCTGCCCAGCAGGAAATGATGAGGAGAGGAACGCAACAGAGAGGCTCCTCTCTCAGAGGGCCACTCAGGGCTACAGGCAGCAAGATGGGCTGGAAACCCATCTCCATCCTTTTGAATCAAGACACATGGCTCATTCCTAGTAACTAGTAGGACATGGCAGAGTACCATTTAGGTATCTAGGCAGTTCAAAACTCCCTATCTGGGCTACCTCCAATACGAAAGAAGGCACAAACCAGTGAAAATTGGACGTGGAATGCGACTTAGGAGCAATGGGAGCCTGACCTGGGAAGGTTTACCTGATGCACTCACTGGATATGGAGGCACAGACAGAGCTCCAGGAGCAAGAACTGGATGTTCCTAATTCCAGTCCCGGAGTCAGGGCGCCTGCAGATAGGTGTGGTAAAGCTGAGCACTGCCACACCTAGGGCCACTCCTGGATCTGGCCCTCATTGCTCCGCGCACACGCACCGACAACAGCATGCCCTAGATTAGCCACACTTGCTTTCATTTGGTGTAACTGAAAGGATTTTAAAATTATATGCATTTTTCTTCACCTGTGCTATTTGCTTGCTTAGTTACTAGAGTCACACTGGAACATTAAAGTAGTCAGGAAACATTTTTTTTTTGTTTTAACTTTTTAGATGCCTATGCACTGGCAAAATACCATGATAGTCAGAATGTATAGTCTTACAGAAATTATATATTATTGTGTCTGTATGTATATTTATATGTTTCAAATGGCTTCCCTTTTAATAAAAACCTTTAATAAAACAGAAACTTTTTAAATAGTTTTGGCTTATTCAAGAGTTTTTGCTTTATCTAAACTCAGAAGCTAGACTAATTTTCAGTACTCAATGGGCTAAATTCTCTACCAGACTCCCTATTTTCTGGTTATTACAGTTCATGATATATTTGAGTGTATCATATTTGAATTCTGTCCTGATTCTGCAAACACCTAAGTGCCTACTTAAGACTAAGCATGCACCTTTAATGCATTAAGATACATGCATCAGGATGCATGCTTAATGGCTGCAACACGCAGTATTTCTGCAGGAAGTAATGATGGCAGACCAAGTTACTTGGGTCAAGGGTCAGGCCTCCAACTACAGTGTTAGCCATGGCAGGAGGTGAGTAGAAATTTTTGTTTTTTCAGAATCATAATTACCTGATCACCAACCAAATTGTGACACAGTCTATTTAAATGCCACAAGCAGAGGTTAAAAGTTTTAACTTTGATAAAAATATTTTATCAGAATGAGCATGATGGTATTTTTTAAGGTAATCTGTGCTGCAAAGTCGGAGTTCTGAACGAAACAACTGTAGTGTGGGTAAACTTACTTATTTTGTTCCCAGAGCTTTATTCCTTACATTATCTTCTAGGTAAGAAGATACAAAGTTCATAACTCAAAGAGATTTACTGGATTTTAAATAGCTATCTAGCACACCATTACCTGACATTCTTTAGATTAGTATGGTGTACTTCTTTCTCTGTTTGGGACATAGAAGCTAACTAAAAACATGACATATAAGCTGCACAAAACTCATTGAAACTATGCAATGCAAATGTTTTCCACATGAGGGAAGAGGTGGCCTTCCTTACTCTTAGAGTACTGTTTTTTATATCTTTCTTGGGATATAAGTGAATGGCGGAAAATCAGAGTAAGGAGAAGGCATACTCTGCCCTCATAAATATTTTCTTTTCATCGATCTGTTGTTCTGTTTTGAGACTGTCATTATACCCGGCGTTATTTTAAGAAAAAGACGACCATGCTCAAATGACAGCAGAGCGATCAAGAAAAAGTCATGCACCGGGTGAACTCCGGGTTTTACGGTCCTCGTAGCCCGGGGTTTACCCGTCTCTTTCCTCCTCCGCACCTTTCCTAACTGTGAGAACCCCGACTTCTGCCAGCCAAATCCCGCCCGGGCACCCCGCTCCGCGGAAGAGCATCAGCCCCCGTCCGTCCGCCCCGCGCCCCCCGCGCCGGGCGCGGACCGCCCCAGCCCGGCCGTG
>VYXC01009540.1:256841-270472 GCA_013397175.1 Platysteira castanea
ATTTTATATTCTATGATATGTAGTTATAGAGTATATTATATATTTAATATATAAAATAATGTATAACATATTGTCTATATGTTTCCACCTCTCAAGCACGTGATTGGCACAATCCCATTTCTGTTAATTAAGAGATATACATTCAAATAATTCAGGCAGTTAAAAGTGCACACTCTATAAGCATATGATTGCTCATACATATATTCTCATATCTATATATAAATATATGACTGATAATATATTTATGTATGTACAAATGTGTGTTGCAAATATTGAAGCAGTGATTGGCAAAATCCTGTTTCTGAAGGCACTGGGATATGATTCCATCAGATACTGCTGAGCACCAGGGTTCTGTATTCCTTGAAAGAATGTNGTGAGCGGGCGCTCGGGCACCCCGGGACCGGCTCCTGTCCCTCAGCACCTGCGGGGACGAACGGGGCTGCACAGGCGTAGGCAGCGCCGGGGAGTGTTCCTTTAACTGCAGATCACTGTAGGAGAGATATGTATGCAGTCATATAAACACATACATACATATTTCTATAAACTAATCTAAAGTGTTGACACACTCTGTATGGATACGCCTGTAGAAACATATACAGTCTCTATATACATATATCTAAAGGCAATTTAGGGACTTTATATGTATGAATGTACATCTATGTACATACGTGTATATATATATATATATACATATGAATGTTTATATGTATATGTGTATATATATGAATAAAATAATTTTTAAATATGTGTATGTGTGTATGAACATATGCATTTTGCCATTACCAAATACAGAAAAGGTGCTTCTACCACATGTATGAAGCATATAGCATTCTGTTCACACTAATTAAGAGTAAAACTCTGTTCATTTGGAGAGTTAAAGACCACACGCTGTATACATAAATGTATGTAGGTTCATATATATGCATATTGATGTTATAGAATATAGGTATTTTATATTCTATGATATGTAGTTATAGAGTATATTATATATTTAATATATAAAATAATGTATAACATATTGTCTATATGTTTCCACCTCTCAAGCACGTGATTGGCACAATCCCATTTCTGTTAATTAAGAGATATACATTCAAATAATTCAGGCAGTTAAAAGTGCACACTCTATAAGCATATGATTGCTCATACATATATTCTCATATCTATATATAAATATATGACTGATAATATATTTATGTATGTACAAATGTGTGTTGCAAATATTGAAGCAGTGATTGGCAAAATCCTGTTTCTGAAGGCACTGGGATATGATTCCATCAGATACTGCTGAGCACCAGGGTTCTGTATTCCTTGAAAGAATGTAATCTCACCCATGATTTACTCATGACTTCACCACTTATGAGTAAGACAGTATTCCAAAGCTCAAATGCATAAAATCTTTAGAGCACACCATTCTGCATGCCGCTATAGCAAAGCATGTCTTTCTTGACTTCCAATAAAACTAAAGCAGGAAGTGGGAGTTATTTTTTTCACAAATTTATCAGTGGCTACTCTTTCTGTAGGGTGTTAAAGTTCAGAATCAATTAGTTGAATATCTGTAGTTGTCATTTACATTCAGAACCTGAAAAAAGGGCCTGTGGCTTTAATGACAAATTTTAAGACATAATATTAATAAAAAAGTGTTCATTATTTATCTACAATTCAGTCAGGAAAACATGTTTTAATATGAAACCAGTATATACACCATCTAATTCTCTAGCATGATGCAATGTCCTCATATCTTATTTGTTTTCTTAGATTCTCTGAAATAAGAGAAACACATGAATATTGTCAATTCTGAGGACATTTGCTTTATGTGGAAAAGGAATACAAAAATAAAATGGTCTTTAATTTTTGAATCTCCTTGTCCCAGTCAGATCATCAATAAGAAAAGAAGTCTAAACCCTCAAGTGAAGGACAAAACATCATTTATTATAAATAATAAATTTAATTCAGTCTAAAATTATAAGATCTGTAATAGTACTTGCATGTCTTATTTTATGACCTTTTCTGCAGATGAAGAAAACCTTTCTGAAAAATGCAGATATGAAAGCATCAATACCTGCTCTCCTAGGATCCCTGCTAGTTATCTACCTGCAGGATGCTGCACTGAACTGAAACTTATCTTCAGTAGTGTCAATGAAAAGCATTGGCACGAGAAAGCTGTCCCATTGACCATTTTCTCTACTATCACCTCATAATTCTGATCTGTGCTGGAATTCATACCCCCATTCGATAACACAGCCAAAATACGCTGTAGAGCAGGGAACTGAGCCATTGTGCAACAGCCCTGCAGGTCCACCAGCCGCCAGACCAATGTTTGGAAATTTGTGAACAGGCTGAGGAATTTCACTTTGCCCTAAGAGGGGAAGGAGGACTTTGAGTGGGAAAAGACTGAGTCATACGGAAGTGGAGGAAGGTCCCTTCTCATGGAAAATGTTCCTCATTGCTGCCCTGTTCATTACAGGCAGTGAGGGATGACAGAACACGGCTGCTGCATGCTGGCAGAGACAGATGCTTCAGCACCCAGGTCATGTGCTTTTAGTCACAAAGTTTCTCCCACACACGGGAAAATGGACCCTTCCTTGGGGCACCATCCAGATATTTGCCATTATTTGACCTCTTACTCTCCTCCACTCCAAAAATAAAAGGGCACACACACACAACAGAAATCCTTCTAGCTCTGACACTGCTGTGGGCCTGGTTAGTAGGCCAGCTTTCTTTTTGTTTTAAGAAAATGAGAAGCTGGTAAATGGGAATAAAACAAAAAAAAGAGGGAAAGATGTCATTAATCCTCAGGCTGGAGACTTACATGCCAGTAATAAAAAGGGAAATAGCACGTTGACACAGACCCCAAAACACTGGGAGAATAAAGAAAATGGGAATTGAAATTAATTATTAGAGTTGATAGTCTATTACGACACCAAAATAATATATTTTATGGATGGATTGCATAGATGAGAATATTCACCATTTGAATAGGAGTTGCCTTTACAGGATAGAATGATGCAGCAGGGGAGAGGACCCTTTTTGATTCTAGACCTAGCTGAAATGGATGCAGTGAAGCTCAGCATGGTATAAGGTACTGAAGGGCTCATGAAGATTCTGTCACTATTTTGACACATGCCACTTTTCATTGCCACCAGCCCTGGTTCCACAGATACTGAGGGTTTCACAGTGGATGGAAGGTCTTTGAATCCAGGCAGAGCTTTGCCTGAGACTGCAGAATGAGGTACGATATTCCTGTTATCTCTGCTTCACCCAGGCAGGCGGTATGAGACAGCAGCAGCAGCTTCACTCCCCTCCACTGCCCCTCGCACTGTGCCCAGCCCTGCAGGTATCTGTGCAAGAAGCAGCTTCTCCTGAAGCCATGACTGGAGACCTCACCATTTAGAGAAAAATATCCCTGAGCTTCAATGCTGCCCAAGAAGGGAAGGGAGGGGGTCAGGGAGAGCTATAGAGGAGACGTGAAGGTGTGTTCCTGGCGCCGTGGTGTCTCGTCATGGCTCTGCGCCTGACAGCTCAATGCATCTGCTTCCACTTCTGAACAATTTTCTGTCGGGTCGCTCCGCACCATTCCAATGACAGCACAAACAGAATGCACGTACGCCGCACTTGCCTGATTCCAGCTGATCCATAGAGGACCTTCCCGCAGTGCCCCCGCCGCCGCCTCACTGCCCGCGCGGTGCCGTGCCATCTGCGCCCGGCGTACTTTCATCTCCTTAATTCTGCTCCCAGGCACTGTCTGTTCTACCAGATACAGTGCTAACAGCATTTCACGTGACAAAGTGCATGTTATTTCATACATCGAGATGCTATTTCACATGATTCCGTTTGTTTACCTTTTAATCCATTTATTGATTACTACTGGAAATTGCTACCAGAGCAAGGGACTGCCCAGGGTACACACAGAGTGCTTTTTGGGAAAGGGAAGCATTTGCAGACACACCACACAAGTTTGCAGTAGCTTGAGTGGTTCATACAGGTGTTTGCACATTTTAGTTTTACTTTTGTTGGAGTAGGCACTGGGACATTCTTACTGTAATCACAGCTTTGAGTTATGGGGTTGTATGCTGTCTGTAACTATTAATCCAGCTTTATCTTTATAGTAGGAAAGATCAATCTCTTGCTATTATAAAAACTTTGCTTTCACAATGAAAAGAAAAAAAAAATGTAATTTGAAAAAAATGAGAATTTTCACTGTATCATAAATTTAGCTCCATATTTTAGGGATTCCCTAAAAATCATTGAGTCATATTTTCATCCTTGATTTTCTGACCTGTCTTTGTCTTCAAGAAAGCATTTCTGGAAAATGTCACTGTGACTATTTCAGTAACTGAATCTCCTACAAGAAATTTTATAGGTGTTCTCTGGTAAATATGATCAAAAAACCAAAATGATTGGGGGGAAAATCATAAATATATTAATAAATATTTGTCCATAATTTTCATTGCTGTTCTAGTTTGACAGATATTTTCAGCAAATTAAAAAAAAAAAAAAAGTTATATTCTATTGCTGATGAAATTGATGGAAATTAGCCCTGTGCAGAGAAGCTTACTCTCTCATACTTCTTAAATTTTCCCTGACACAGCCCATATAGCAATACTGTAAAATCTGTGTTCCTGGTTCAGTAGAAAAACATAAATTTCACCAGTCTTCCTAGTAAATTCTCCAAAACAACCAAAGACCTTTTCCAGTTTTCCCCAAAAGTGTTTTCCCCTAAAGCATGGGCAACTTAAGGACAGATCACCTTGCTGAAATACATTAGTGTGTTACTAAAATAAATTTGTTTACAAATCTAGTTTTCCTTTAGAAAAAGGAAGGAAGTTTCTGGGCTGTATCAGGCAAAGAGATGGTTCGTCTTGACATCTGCAGCTGTATGGGAATCACAATAACACAAGGAAAGGTTGCCTGTAGTACAGGCAACCATGATGTTCCAAGAGTTAAGTAAAAACATACATACGTGGAGGGTACATAGATTATTTTTACTTATTTAAAAGTAGCCTCACTGAAGATTTAAGGATTATAAAATACAAACATGCTTGACTGAGAGTTGTTTTCTTTTAGAAGTGGGCTGGTCACTCACCTACATGCATTGTTAACAATCATTTCTCAAAATCTATTCAATTAGGGGTTAGACTTTTTTATAAGGGCTGTGTCATCAGGGCCTTGGCTGAATAACTCTGTCTCTAAATCCATTAATTAGTGAATTAATATCTCAGCTATCAAGTGATTTATTATCTGAAATCAATAGTCCATTGAGGATGTGTTTTTCCAGAGCCTTTTCCAGGACTGCTTAGCAACCATCCCCATAACCCAGGTCCACCAGAGGCATTATACCTTGCTCATATGGGCACTTTAATTGCAGCAATTTAGCTGTGCAGGTCTGAACTTTGGTTAGCCATTTTAAGGCCCTTACTATGTTAACTGTTGTGTCTGCACAACTTGTTTTTTTAATCAGAAAGAGTTGAGAAAGGGGACAGGTACCAGCAGTCACTTAATATTCCAGGATTCCAGGAGCGGCAGAAGCAACAGATTGCCTGGCTATAGACACAGAACATGAGAGAAGGAACATAATTATTTTTTTAATCTTCAAAAGCAGCCCCATAAATGAAGCGCTGAATTCAGAGCAATGAACTCTGCTTTTCTGGGGTTTCCTTAGGCCACACTCAGCATCAGTCACAGGACCACTCACAGTTATTCCAGCGTGAAGCCCTGAGGGAGCAACTTGTTGCTGCCTCTGTGGATTATAGGCAAGCACCTCCCCAAAGCCAGGACTAATCTGGGTATCAGAGTAATTGCACCCATGTGAACACTCTCCTAAAGACTTTTCCTACGGCTTTCCCCAGCCAGCAGGTGTGTACACTGCGCTCTGCTCACCATCAGTAAGTATCTCTAGCAGATTCAGACAGGAAGCTCTGGGAAAGCATTTTGTGCCTCATACCAAATAACATAGAGGTTTTAGCAGCACCACAGGGCATCAGAATTAAATATCATTCCCAAGAACAAAAAAAGGGACCTGCCATAAGCTACTGTGGGAGGGTTAAGTGATGTTTCTAGCTCCAGAGGGACATATATAAAACCCAGGAAGACTAATAACCCATGAAGTTAATTTCTGCTATTACTTCAAAGTAAAATACCCTTCTGTTTATAAGACAGGAAAAATCAAGAGGAGGTGCCCAGAGAGTGGCCGTGCTGTTTTTCCTTTTATTGTGTTTCAGGTGATCTGGGTATCACTGAAAAATTACATTGTTGGGCACATTTGCTGGAAACCTAGAATTCAAGATGACAGACTGGTCTCCTTCTCTTAAGGCTTAGAACAATCTAATTGTTTAATAGCTAAGCAACATGTTTAATGTTTAAACAGTAAATCCCCTCTTTAGCTCACTCTGCACCAGGACACTTAGTCATTGAATGATTTCTGAGTCTATGTCCCCATGCTGGCTGTCAAAAGTAGCCACTGTTCTCAAACTTAGCACCTGTCACTGCCATGAATACAGAAATACTAATTTAAATGTTTAACTTTGGGGGCAAAAAAAGTTAATGACTAAAAGAATGCCTCCAGTTTTAGCCTTGCAACACTATCAACAACAATGAGAATTTTCCTTTGAAAGCAGAGTTTGATAGATTATGGCAGATATGTTAAACATATTTCTTAACTCTTTCCCGTGAGTTCAAGTGTTGAAATTGGAGACTGAAGTGATTCCTTTAGTGCTGTAGCCCATATTTACAACACTGACAACCTTTGAAGCATAGAGGTGTAACCTCTGTTTGCAAAGGGCAAGGTAAAGACTGACCCAGTCCTGCTAAGCTACATTTCCGACTCACTCTTTGCCACTAGATTAGTGTCACAAGTGTGTTGAGTAAGTGTTGCTTTCAAAAATGCTGAGGCGTTGTGGATTTTTTCCCTGAAGAAGTTTCATTTTAAAATAAACGTTATAATGTTTCTCAAGCAGTTCTGAAGCAAGCAAAAAATGTGTCCAGGCTGTGCTCTGTCTTGAAGGAAATCAACTACCACCTTATTTTCAGTTAAGCACAGCCTAAACTCTGCTTCCCCTTTCCCTGACATGAGCTGGTTTGAATAGGTGTAGCAGCTCACATTTCGGCCCTTGATAACAACTTTTCTAAGAGGACTCAGATCTTAAGCAGGAGTCTAGAAATGTCTACTGGGATGGCTTACAGAATGCCATCCTGTAGCAGTGGTGAAGGTCGGTTTATAACAGTAGCTGGAAGAAGGTGTTTTGCAATTTGAATTGCACTGAAAGGTAGTTTGTGAATTGCTGCAGTGGTCAGCCAGAGAACCAAGTGTCTGTACACTAATACAGCGTATGCAGGACTTAAATAGTGAGCATACGTTATCTAGAAAAAGAATTAAACTAGAATAGGTGGTAATTTTTATAGGTTATGTATAACTTTCTGTTAGGATTCAGAAAGATGTGTTTCAGGAGTTGATTAATTCTTCCTTTCACTGGCTTGTGTTTTGTTTATCTCCACTCAGTTTTCCATTACTTATTTCTCTTTATCCAGCCTAACCACTGCAGTCAGTTAGCCACTGCTTGGATCTCTTATGTTACTGTATTTTCACTGCAGAAGGTTAATAAAGCCTTGCAGAATCTTTAAGTGCTTACCTCAGCTGTTTGGCTCTATGACCAATAGACAGCTGGCGTGAACATGGGTTTTTCACTTGATTTGGTAGAGTTTGGCTTTAAATTTTACACAGAATGTTATGTGCGGCTTGTTTTCAATAAAAAGTTAGCCCAGCTCATTGTTCCTAAGATTCATGTGTAAATATAAATCTTCTTCACCTCTTCACTAACCCTGTCCTTGGGGAAGTTAGTACAAAACAATCAAGTAAGAAATTAAAGAAGATCATTCATTCATTCAAGAAGACACATCATGGGAAAGTCCACCCTTCCCATTGCTTCTTAAAGAGGAAGCCTGTTTGGTAGAATACAGTCAGCGAGGCTGTGAGAGTTAGAAGAAAGCCTCTGATTTGAAGACACCATAAATGTAGAGTTAAAAGGACTACAGCTGTTAAATTCTGCCTCTGCGCCCCAGAGGTAGAGCGTACGACATTCAGCTGCATGAGAAACCCTCCCCAGCCTACTGCCTGGATTTTAGCACTTCCGAAGTGGAATAGCATCAGTGTATGGGGTTAAGAGAGCAAAGCGCGGTGCTTAGAGCAGGCAGCAGCCAGGTATCAAAATCGGGGTTTTTTCCTAGAAAGAGCTTTCTGATGATTTCAAAAAAGATACTATCAAATCCTATGCCTCATTTACCATTTCAAAAGAGTATCAAGAATAAGGTACAACGTTTTCATTATTAGAGTTTTCCAAATGAAAAAATGAAAAGTAAGAGCAAAAATTGTGGTATTATAAAACATCTCAAAGGATTTATATGGCATTTTAAACTGGGAAGATGCATACAGGAGCTTTCAGGAATGGAAAATATGGACACTTCTTTGGAAAGCTTTGAGAAGAGTGAGAAGCTTTTGTTAACAAACTAATGGTTGTTCACTGGCATAGAAACAAACTGGACACACTGGCGTACTGAGGAAGATGTCAGATTTTCTCTGTCTCAGTGAAATTACTTCAGTTAACTTTCTCAGCATTTGATAAACTTTTTAAATGCAAGATACATGTAACATACCACTGAAAAGACCTGATGAACCTCTTTAGTACTGACAATGCTTTGGTAATCACAATATCACTTTGGCTCCCATACCTTCTTCATTTATCTGGTTTTGATTATACTGAAATGCTAATAGTTTAGCAGAGAACAAATTTACTGCTTCTTCAGTGAGTAACAGACAGCTTCTTTTCCTTTTATATATATTTAATATCTATATCAATTTTACGCACAATATTTACACACAAACACACATCCACACATACATGCACATATATATAAGTATAATTTTATTTATATTTACTATATCTTCCATTTAATTAGCTCTAATAAACAGTCCTACATTTGAAATTACTTTTCCCTTTCTTCATGTATGCAAATACAATCTGCTCCTGTATTTATAAGCCATTTCAGCTAGGCATAGATACTTAAATGTTTGAGTTCTTAACTTAATTGCAAGCATTTAAAAGTCATAAAAAAGCAGTAGGATTTGATCCCACAGTTACATATAGGCATCAAAATGTGAACATACTTTTTAATCAGGGAAAAGGCTGCACAGGGCAAAAAACCAGCAAACAAACAAAACCCCTAGGAAAAAACAAACAAACAAGCAAACCCAACAAACGAAAAGCTACGCCCTGAAGAAAACCTTCCTAAGTACCACAGCAGAAAAGTGCAGAGGAATGGTAAACTGTGTTCCAATGCCTACAACAAACAAGTCTACTCATAGAAGCCATGTTAGGATAGCCTTACTTTATTGAGGAGATTGTATCAATTTCCTTGTAATTTAACCTGCCTCTGATTGCTTTCTTATGCAACAGTCTCTCTTGGAACATTGCATCATGGAAAAAAAAGGTGGAGCAGTTACATTCACAGTCATTAACTACCAGTATTTTTTTAACTCCTCCTGCGTGACACTCCGTCTATACCTTCTGAGGAAAGAACACATTACCAAAATACAGAATTAGCAAAATTTCTAACATAATTTGCAACAAGAGTTATCACCTCTTGATACATAGAAATAAGTAAATCCCCTTTTCCATTTTCAGGTGCTGTGGAAAATGCCACTTCTGAGAAGAGGAGCAGCAGCTGTATATCTGTCCTGTGCAATTAACCTCTGCTTGTCTTGTGGTGAAGTAAAGTTGTCACATAAGCAGTTTGGTTCTCATCTCAGCTTGACCAGCATGTTGGTGCCAGTCCTGTAATTGTAGCAAACACCATCCCTCAGTGTTTGAAATAAACCAAGCAGTTGTTTAACAAAAAACCTCAGAGAGGAAAGAGGAATCTGTCTGACGTGTTTTCTATTGCAGAAAACAAATACCTTGAAACTCGAAGCTGTAAGAAGTCCAGTAGTGAAGAGCTTTTTGATCCTACATGCAGTCCAGTCCTAGCAGCAGGATTCCCAGACTAGCTCAGTACCACACACGTGAGCAGATGCGTTTTTAAGGCAAAATATATGGGCTTCCTAAATGAACATGGGCATGGGACTCATGATACAGATGATGATACAGCTGCTCTGATTCTGGAAATTGCTTTTTTAGGGCTCATGCAAGTATCTTGGTATAGAATGACAGTAAAAAGTATCAGCATACTTTTAACAACAGCTCACAGGTTCAGCCCTAGCATCACATAAAATGTGTTCAGATGCTGCTCTAAAAAAGATCAAAATCTCTCAAACCCCCTTCAGCTCCGAGTAAAATGTAGTCTTAATTTTATATTTAGGGTGCCTCATCTGCCCTGTACCAATTGCACCTTGGGATCTATTTAGGGCTCCTGGAAAGCAGCAGGCACTTCAAAACAGCCCATCAATCACTGCCTGTAGGTGCTGCCTCTTAGAGCTGAGCACAAAAACCACCCTGCCTTGATAATCTGGGCACACATCTGAAGCCAAATGTGGTGGATTCAAATCCTACGTTTTCCCACAAGTACTATTAAAATATCACAAGCCAGCCTAGGCAAGGTGCCTCCTCCTTCATGTCTCACTGCTTTTACCTCTTTTCCTGATTTTTTTCTTACAGTTCTGGGATAGAATATGAGTTTCGACCCTTGCTAAGAAACTTGTACATGTGTGCATTCTCCAGGTATTTTGCAATTGGTTACTCACTAGACAGGAGTCATGGATGAGGGTTTGGAGCACATGACCTCCAGAGGTCCCTTCTCAACCATTCTGTGATTCTGTGATGAGAAGGGATTTTACCTATCAACTTTGTAGTGGTTGCCTCTGGGAGCATTTGATGAAGCCTTCTCTCCTGGGATTGAGACTCAGGATTCTCTCACCTGTATCATACTAAAACAGGATAAACAGAGAGATACAAGTTGCCGAAATCACAAGGGTCAAAAGAACAGCAGGTTCAGATGCATTTTTTGGAAACAGGCATAATTGTTATGATTCACTGAGCTGGGAAGTTGGCTTCCAACTCAGGAGGTCACTCAAATTCTGGGTTTGAACTGTCCAGTTTACCCTGAGAAATGATACCCGAATGCTTCTGTGTAAGGCCAAAACCAGAAAGTATGTAAGTCTCCTCACTGTAGAAAATCAAGCAGTTGACCAAACCAGCAATTACTGCAGGATCCAGATAATCTCCACATACAGAGAGGAGGAGTTTGGGGCTGTTTGAAAAGAAAATCCTGCTTTGTTGAACTCAGTTGCAAAAAAAAAATCCAAATCCAAATATGATTTCACCCTACATTATACTATTGCCAATGTGGAGATTTTTTGGTTATAGATAAGGATCAGCCAGGGTTTATTGCAAAGTTTATTTTGCAGTAAGCCTGTAGCAGCAATTAAAGTTCCAAAACAGTTTTCACATACTAGTAATTTAAAGAAAAGTACATCTCTGAAGATGTAATTTTCCGTTTTTAATCTCTGTCCAAAGATATTCATTAACTTTGAGCAAATTCCTGTCAAACAGTTATAATTGTATGAAAAAGATACTTTTGCAGATATAAAAAAAGATGACTGCTGACTTTTTCCTTTCTCTTCTATAAGATAAGCCAAAAGAGATGACCTCTAAAAACTGGTACATAAATAACTACCCAGGAACTTGTTCATAAATGCACTATAAGATTAAACTGGAAAAAACTAAATTATAAATCCTGAATGCTGGGTAATAAGAATGCACAGTAGAAAGCAGCAATAACATATTTTGATTCCCTTCAGGTCACAACCTGCTTCCTAAAATGATACCTAAGGTCACAAAGCTAATACATGTTGAATTGGAGCTCATTTTTAGCTCAGATGTCAGAGCATAGGCGATTTCAGCCTCAATGCGAAAGTTGTAGCTATGTATAATATTACAAAAGTTCCTTTTAGAATTATGTCAAGCAACCTAAAAAAATTTTCTTACCACAAGGTAGGATAACAATTAGCAATAAAAAATCATTCTTTATATATAATGGTTCTATGTGCTATTCTAATATAGAATCAATTTACTTAATATATAAGATCTTCTAGGAATAGAGTCTTCTTTTGGTTTATATTTAGCATGGTGAGTGGGTATTTGATGTCCTTTAACATGTAGAGGTCTGTGTAGGATGATAATATATTGAAGAAAAGAAATCTTTGATCTAAATTACCATCCAGCTATACCTCATATCCTGACCACTGTGCACAAAATTTTGTCAGACTCATGCACAGAGAATATCCAGACATAGTTTCCCAGCAGTCAATGACGATCTTCACCAGGATAATTAATTATATATAGAAGATACGTCAATACTTCCTTCATGCCTGGCAGAATGTAGTTCTCTTTTTCAAAGAGGCAGTTTTAAATATTTGGCTTTACTTTGACATTTGTATAAAGGCACCATAATATTTATGGCATCTACAACATTTACAAACTGGGATTGGTTTTAAGTCTTTACACTTTGTGTATATTGATGTTCTTAGACTGACAGACCAAGTACACGATTAATATCTAGTTAATGATATCATAGTGCACTGATCTATTATTTTGGGTTTTACATTTATCTATATCAAAATAAGATATTTCTTTATGTACATTTTCTGGTATTTTTTATTAAAACCAGAATGAACCTGGTGTTTTTCCCTCCTTACACTTGCAGAAATCACTCTTTACAAATCCCAAATGAGAATACCATAGTAGATACTGGTAAAATGTCATTAGCAATATCCATTTGTCTCTTGTGAGAAGGAACTTCTAGGGACAGCAGTGGCTCTGTAAAGTATACTAAAAATAAAACTTCTCAAGCTCTGGTGGAGGCATTATCAAACTGAAATACCTGAAAAATTCTATCTTGGTTATCATGGTCAAACCTACCGTAACACCTGACACTAAAGGAAAACAATACCAATTTGTATCACTGTGGCTCGTGGAAAAGACAAAAATTGTGGGCACCAATTGTTTACTGGGAAGTTTGGAAACATCAAATAACTGTAAGAGCACAAGGCCCTGTCCCTCATTTATACCTTTGTTTAATACTGAGTAGTCCTTAGCAAAGGCCCAAGTCTGAAAAGAAATAAAGACATACTACTGTTATTTCCACAAAGTATTTAGCCCTTAATGGAAGATTTCTTATTGATTTCAATAACTTTGTTCATATGGGATCAATCCTGAAATGCTTGGCTCTAATGAGACTCCTTCCAACCTTGAAGTTAAGCATTAAGGTCCAGATCCTTGTGGGTATTTACGTGTTTAATTATTTTCCTGTATCAGAACTAGCCCATAAAGACACGTTCCAAATTCTTGGTCATAAAGGCATGACAGTTCCTAGATACTTCTTTTGCCATAGGCAGCCTGCCAAGTGGAAAGCTTCTTTGCTTCAAAACTTCAAGAATACTGTGTGTCAGTCTGGCATGGGGATTGGTCACAAAATTCAGATCATGTAATACATAGAGGCGTGATGTTTTCTTTTGGTGATAGAAACTCCTGGAATGCAGTATAGAACTGCAAAAAACCCACATCTCCCTTCTATGTTATGTCCTCTGTCTTTATGCTAATGGTTTCTGATCCCACACAAACACACGCACACACACACCAAAAAAA
>VYXC01009540.1:270496-305134 GCA_013397175.1 Platysteira castanea
AAAAAAAGTAAAACTTTTTCTAAAAATAGTTTTAAAAAGGCAACTACCCTGAGAAGGATTCTGACTTCAGTGGGTGTTAAGTGTGGGTGTCAGTCTTTTTCATATTCAGCCTGAAAGTTATTTCTTCTTCGCACAGCTGACTTTTTGTTCTATTGACTTACAGCAGAGGATTTGAATGTGTCGCCTTTCCTTATTGGCTCTTTAAAGACATTGCTTAATTCTATCAACAGAGGTCACTGCAGCTCCTTTCCTCTTTGGTGAAAGCATTCCTTTCCCAGCAGATAAAGCAGAATTAATGCTGTCATCTAGCAGAAGTTTAGTTTATCCATTAGAGATAGAAAAATTTGTACAGGAAAATTTGCACATAGGGGAAGGCTGGGAAAAAATCTCCAACAAACCAAAACAAACCGAAACAAAACCCTACCAATAAGAAAAACAACAACAAAAAAAATAAAATGAGATCATTTGAGCTTTGGAACTTAACCTAATTCATGCAAACTTGTTTATATGAAATTTTGAGCTTGGTCACTATATTTATCTTTCTTTGCATTACCTAGGAACAAGACGTGAATCTGATCTTGGCACCAGCTGTTCTATCTGCTCTGCAGTTCTTGGTAAATCAGTATCAGGCATTTTTACACTACGGAAAAATAAGAAAAAAGCTCCTGAAAAAGGTCCTTCAAATTGTTAAGACTTTTTTCAGCAGTCATCACTTTCATTTGAATCTATGTTTGCATACTTATGAAAATGATGAGGAATGATTTTGGAATATTTATCATTAAGTGGAATTCAAGACAAAGGGTCCATCTGAGGCAGAAGTAATGTGAGCCTTGCAATTTTGTATCACTAAAGCCATTACAGCTGACAGAGCCTAATATGCTTGCAGACAGTCTTTTAGAAATGAAGCCAATATGGGAGTTGTACACAGTGAGACACTGTTATAGATAGATAGATAGATAGATAGATAGATAGATAGATAGATAGATAGATAGATAGATGGATGGATGGATGTTTATATATGTGTGTATGTGCTTTGTGTGTACATGTCGAAATAGCTTAGCTTATTGAGGAGGAAGAAGATTTTCTCAATGATAAAGCAGTCATAATAAAGCCTAGCTTTTCTTTCGTAAGAGCCAAAAGGATCAGGTCGGTGGAATACCACTTCAGGCACAGAAAGCTGCATGTGTTCACCACTAAGGTGTCTACACATGGGGTAGGTGTCTGAGCAACCACTGGAGTCAGTGGAGGCTGAGCTGTTTATCAGGTCACTGCAAGGTAGCCATCCACACGTTCAGTCAATTTATGCCCTTAGTGCCATTGGCTACCTTGAGCAGATCCCCACAAATTTCAGCCCCAGGGGTTCTGTCCATCTGCCCTATACTTAGCTCAAGGGGCCTCTTTAACCTCTGGCTGCTGATCCAGGGAGGAAGGAGTTCCTGTGGTTCCTCTGCCAAACCTGTCAACTCAGATGGCTTGTGGCATCTGTGTATGACTCAGCCTTGAGTGTCTTCAGCCCTAAGAGATTTGTCCTAGTTCTAACACCTGTGCTAAACATCTGCAGCTTCCCATCCCCATCAGACCGAAATGAAAGAGGAGCAGCTTCCAAGAGTTTTTGTTCCATTTTCCAAGGGAAAAGTGTGTTTGCCGTAGTATATTCACTTCCTACAATGTCACCAGCTTTTGAAACTAAGCAAAACATGCAGAACATATGTAGTTTTTTGAAAGGAACAACAGTGAATGTACAAGGGGAAAATGAGTGAAAAAAAAGAGGTTTTTTTACATTACCTATATTTTTTTACATGTATCTTAAGTATGGCAAAGTTTTATGACATGTCTTAGGACATTGGGTGTCTGTAAGCAGCAAGTCCTGATGTCTGGCTTGAAGCAGTGCACAGATAATTTCTGTGTGAATTGTTTCCTTTTTTGTGGTGCAAGATGAATGAAAAGGTTCAGCCTGTCGTTTTGTTCCTTTCTGTAGGTTTCAGTCACCTGAAGCCAAAGGGAAGTAAAGGTAGACTTGGGGTCAAGGAACCACTGTCTCTTGTTCCTGCCATGGTTCCTGTGTTATGTGCACACACTGCTCATTTTTTTGTGCAAGTTTCTCCACTTTACATGTAGGATTTCAACACTGGCATAAATCTCAGGATGCCCTGACACTGGACTGTCTGTGCCTCGTCTTCACACAGCACATAGAAGACACCGTGCACCACAGCAAATATTATCAATATTCATCATCATGTAATATTGAAGCTGAATATATTTGGGTAGCTGACTTTCATTTACATAGTTTTCTCATCCTGTGCAAACTTCCGTGATGGGAAATTTACCCATAAGTAAAGTCATAATTATAGCTATCTAAAGGGTTATAGGGTTTATTCCAAGATACCCTAAAGAAAGTAAGAGCCCTTTTATTTTGACATTTGTGCATAACTCATTAATTTCACCACTTAACACTGCTGATGATACATTAGAGCAAGGAGCAAAAGGAGCTAGGCTTAGTACCAAATAATGAGTCCAAATTAATACCTGGCACAGGTGCCAGCAGTTTAGTTTCAAGAGTCTTTTATGATAATTTTATACTTAGCAGAATAGGTTACTGATGAGAAAGCACTGAGCAGATGTCTAACGATCTGACCTGTGTTTGCACATGAGAAAGGGAAGTTCCAGATGACTAATACCTGTGCCCACAGCTCACTGTGGCTATTGACAGATACTTCTTTTTTTCTGCCTTTGTCCCACAAGGACAGTAGAAAAATAAGTAAGGTATGATGTTCAGTTTGAGTATCTACTCCTGACCAGCTGTTCACTGTTGGTGTGGCTGCAATCCGCCCTGCCAAAGAAAATTCTGAAAATCAGAACTTGGCATTGTTTACTTCAGTCCATGTCTCTTTTCTTATGATTGAAAGGCACTCAACATTTTCCATGAGGATGGGTGGACTAGAAATACACAAGAATCAATATTAACTTTTGAAATTTAACACCTGTGAAACAGAAGAAGTAAAGAAAAAAGAGTTTCACTTGTGATTAACACTGAGACAGGTTCTTGAAATGAACTAGGCAATTTAGCTCAACAGACTTTCAGTCCTTTTAATTGATTCAGAATATTACTCATATAACCTAACACTTCTAATTTTAAGGTTCTCAAGTATAGGGAGTGTGGCAAAACAATAAATGTAATTGTCCTACCTAAAAAGCAAACAAAATATAAAGATAAAGTAATCTGCTTTTCCACTCTCAGTGTTTGCGTTTTATCCATATACGTAAATAGAAAATTTTAAAAAGAGTACATATGAAAAAAGGAAGCTTGAAAATATTTGTTGTTATTTTCCAGTCTGCCAGGGGCTTTAAAATAGTAGTTTCCACTCATATATGACAATAAAATGTGAGTTTTCTGGATCTAATGGCTGCAGAAAAAAAGCTTGAAAGTGTCAGTTCTAAAAACTAACACAAAAGAAAATAAGGAAAATTTCACATTTTTTTCATCTTCTGCTACTTATAAATTGTGTTTTTCATCCACAGCAATTTGACAATTTCCCCTGCAGATATCACTGGACCTCTTTCTCTGACTACCTCTCTCTTAAATTTTATCCTTCTCACATTAAACATCATCTCTATCAGCCTCTCCAGCCTGAAACTCTGACCTACTTTTCTGAATCTCATATAACTTTCCTTTGCTGCTCTGAACACATCTGAAATTTTGTTGTTTAAGCCAGTGTATTTCCTTGGCACACACACACAGCACTGAACTCCCGCCAGGACATTTTCTCTTTTCCATTGTTAAGACCCAATTATTATTAAGGTTCTTTAGAAATTCCTCTGCCCAAATTAAGGTGCAAACGAGACCATATGTGACAATAATACGGATTTTATTTGATGGTAGATATGAGAGAGAGAGAGAGAAAGAAAAAAGAAAGAAAGAAGTAGAAAATAGGTGGGGGAGACAGAAAGAGAGTGACAGGGACAGAATAAGAAAAATATCACCANGTGGTCTTCCCCCCTCCAGCCCAAACTCAGCTGGGATGGCAGCTGGAGGCTTTGGCCTTTTGTGGATGCATACCTTTCCTTCTGCCTGAGGTGACTGAACAATAAGTTTCCTTTTATCTAATCAGCAGTTTGATTACAGTCCAAAGTTCTTCAAGGAGGTTTCTGTGGTTGCAGCTTCTTTAAAACTTTATATCAGTGTTTGAGGCATAAACTATTTTCAGTCTCTGACAGCCATCTGTTGCAGCTTCTTCCCTCTGGCTTTGATAGACACATGCCTGCTCCATTCACTGGAGTTCTGAGCCATGTGACAAGGGGAGGTACCTCCCCCAGCCCCTGGTTCTGCATCCTTCACCAATGTCTTCCCCTAGTGAGACTCAGAAATTGCTTTTGGGTCTTCCACAGCATCCTTCCCTATGCTGCTTGCTGGCGTTATCCTGTAACCATTGCGTTTTTCCCATGGGTGCTTTACAGATGGCAGCAGCCCTGACTGCACAGGGGTGGGCACCACTGCCCCTTGAAGAGAGACCATAGCAATGCCTTCTTCCAGTGCACCCTGTTAACTGGTACTTCTGGAGGTCACAGCTTGGATGCTCCCCGCACAAGCTGCTGTCGTGTATCGTGTCCTGATCGCTGGCACTCCCCTTGCTGCTGCATCCTTCTCGCTAAGCTCTCTGAGGAAGAAATTCTCCTTTTGCTGCACATTCTTACTCACTAGAGACATTAGTTGAAAAGAAAGAGCTGCAGCAAGAGGAACAATATCTAACAGTTAATTACACTGTGCGGTAAATATGAAATATTGCCAGCTGCTCACAACATACTACTGACTTTGATAAATCCCTCCCTTTTTCTGCAATTTTTTTTTTTTTGCTTTGCTTGTGTGCATGACTTTTGCTTTACTTATTAAACCATCTTTATCTCAACCCACAGGGTTTTCTTCCAGTTCTCTCCCCTATCCCACTGCGGGGGAGTGAATGAGTGACTGCATGGGGCTGAGTTGCAAGCTGGGGTTAAACCACAACATGGTGTATCTCCTATTTTCTCTGCTGTGAAAGGTAAAGGCTGTTCATTATTATTCCTTCCTGAAACTCACCTGTCCTGCTCTATCCTCCTGCCCAAGGAAATAGTCCTAATTTTCTGAGCTCCTATTTCCTCTCTGGATTTTGAAAAATATTCTTCACTTTCTAGGCATGAGTTTCCTGTGCCAGTTCACCTTAAATCACTGTGGAATTTAAATTCCTGAGTAAATAGCACTGTACCAGCCTAAAAAAAAAAAGAGGTCTTGAATTAACTTACCTTTGTAAATTATCAGCACAAGGTTCCTGGATGTGACCCAGGTTAAAGAGTTTAAGAATGCCCACGCACAGTGGATTTTAATTCATGCCCTAAACCATTTCAGTTTTCTTTATGGTGAGGCCTGAAAGCCTATAGACATGGATTAAGTTACTTGTAATAAGATACTGCTGTACTTATTGCTATTTAAAACATAAGTAATGTGCTTCTTTCAGGAGAACTTTTTTGTCCACAAGTAAGAAATAACTATGAAAAAAAATAAAATGTGCAACTTTATATTTTGGAACGTATTTTATATAGGCATCTGCAGCATTGCTTCTTGGCTGGTGGCCAGAAAAGCCATTAACAGCAACTAATGGCACAGAAGGAAATTTTCTTCCAGTACTATTTACTAATTGCTAGGAAAGAAAACTAAATATAGACTTTGCAAGTTTAAGAGCCGGACTGCAAAATCTGAGAACACTCTATTATAGCTGCTCTACAGTTTTACACTCTCTGAAGTTCTGGGTCACTGATTTCATCAATGAGAAGATAAGGAATGAAGCAAAGGAGGGAGATTTGACTCCATCTATGCACTAATTCTCTTAGTATTTTATTATTTTTCTCTAGTCCTAATATAAAGCCATAATTAGAAACTGAATGTTTTGCTCCCTACTTCTGATGGGTAATTATATAATGCTCTACGAATTCTACAATATTTAAGGAATTTAGGAGTCAGTTTTGAGTATGTCTGTCAAACACACACTGACCAAACTACACAGACTCCTCTTTTTCATTATGTATGTCTAGTCCCTTCCAATGACACTCGAGACATCCCATTAATCCTCGTCTCACAGTTTGTCTCTGTCCAGTTCCCCCAGACAATTTGTTGATTAAATCTTCTTAAAGATGAAATGCTGAATTTGCAGCTCACAGTAATTCCTCCGTTAAAGCTGTCTCTCGTGAGCCTCCTTTGGAAGATGAGACACTAACCCTTTTTCACCTTCCTTTCAAATTTCCACATTCTCTCTGTCCCCAAGGACTGCCAGCAGTCCATATCACCCACTGGCCAGTTTTGGAGATCCTACTCCCCCCAATTCTGAGATGCAGAAGCAGGTTTCACACCTCTGTCACCCTACTCTCTGCACATCTGTGGCCTAAGACCACGTCATAAGAGTACTCATTTTGCCCTCAATTAAATATCATGTGGCAACTGTGTGGCTCACAGTGCAATTTAAGACCTGATTTTGTGTGATAACTCTTTCCCTTAATACCATGTTTTAATTTAGATTTATGATATGTCAATATAACTTGCTATAGGGCTGAGATCTGGCACAAGGCTTTTGTTTAAAAACTCTGTGGAGCACTTCCTCCTTTGGTGGAGCTGGGTTTATTTGTTGATTTTCAGGTACAGAACTGTATTTCATTGCTAATTCAGTATCGGTACAGAAGAGAAATCCTACCCTGTTTAATAACGTACCACTGTTTTCATAAAAGGAAGTAGTATAATTTCTCTGGCCCAATAAGGAAATACAAACAGAACTCAAGTTTCATAAAGCTTTGTACAGTTTCAGTATAGATGATTCATTATAACCAACTTAGCATAAAATCTGTAGACATGAGAAAATGGGTAAAAGATCTTGTAAGGTTTTTTCCTCTGGCAGTGCTTTTCAAATTTATTAGTTTATATTCTACCTGTCCTGAATCAGAAACCCTTTGTAAGAAATGTGAAATGATAACTTACAGAAATAAGTTCTTTTGTGGACCAGGACATACAAGTGCTTACTATCAATATAAAAAAGAGAAACATGCAGGTAGCACTGCTATCTCTAACTCTTGAATCTCTGACTCTTAGAGTATCATTTACAGACCTTGAGTTGGGCAGCTAAGCAAGAGCTGAGTGGAGGAGACAGGAGGAAACTTGGCAAAAGCATGACTGAACTCGGTGCATTTCTTAACCATAGATTTAACTTTAGTGCAGCTGTAATGGTAGGTTTATGGACTTTTGGACTCCAGCTCAACTACAGTGCCAAGACATGGAAGACAGTGGCAATGCTGCTTCCATTCTGCAGAAGAGAACTTCATCAGGGGAACTAGGTGTCTGAGACTTAGCTAAAATTACTCAAGACCATACTTCTTGCTTCTCCTGCTGCTAGGGAGACCCACCATTGAGAATGGAGCACGGGCACACAGAGCCACTTGGAAGGGAGCTCTGTAGAAAGGTTGGGAGGTTATGTGCTGTGGTGCACATCCCTCTGGTTATTTCTGCTTTGTTAAAGGAAAAGCTTCTCTGTACAACATAGAGGCAGACACGCCACAACAAGCTGGGAGAAAAACACAGGGCCTCTCTTTCCTGCTAGCCAGCAGGCTACAGGGTTAGGCTCCCTTTACCTTTAATCCCAGTTTCTTGCTTCCTATCTGCATTGCTCATCCAGTTGTAATGTGAAGAATGGTGTATGCATTTGGGCACACAAGGTGGGAGTGGGGAATGGAGAAGTTAGATACTTTACAAGGAAGCTTCCCACTTGCTGAATCACAGGAATATTGTGTATGTTCTTGCCATCCCATGCTTACCCATAAAATTCTGGCAGCACTCCTGCCTGAAAACTCCTCTGGATTTGTACATACAAGGATACCTCCTTTATTCATCCAAAACAACTGTGGGTGAGTGATAGGAGCCTGCATGCTGAAATTGATTTAAGTAGCAGGAGTCATGGACCATCACAGCAGCTGACTTTAGGCACTTTTGCAGAGCCAAAACCTGAGATACCAAGAGGTTCCCAAGTGCTGAAAATGTCCACTAGAAATCCTTTTGACTTAAGGTCTTGCTTAGGCATCTTCAGTGACATTTATGTGCCCTAAAAAATGCCTTTCTGTTTTTAACTCTTTCCTGGAATTGCTGTTTCTCCGAGGTCAAAAGCTCCGTGCAAGTGGAGGTAGTCAATCTGCACTCACGTATCAAGGATGCCTTTATATATTTCTTTCCTCTGGATCCAGACCATAGTATGAAACAAAGGCAGTGTAAGCTTCCACCCATAGCATTGCATGCACCCAACTACTGCTGTTTAAATCCAAAAACGTCTAAACCCCTACAAATATCATGTTCTCCTCTTTCCTGCAGTGTTTTGGTGGAAAGAAAGCTTGATATCAGCACATAAGAACTTGACTCTTCTCTGAGCCACTAAGTACCTTAATACAGCTCTTGTAAGTGATACAAGAACAAGTACACTGGTCCCCAGAGGAAAATCATAGTTTGGTTCCTATAAGAGCTTTGTTATTTCTTTTGAAGCACTGTGCGAGGGGCCCTAGAGATGCGAACACTGATCTTCTCTGCTCCTCATATAACTAATGGCCTGGCTGGTGCCACTGTTTCAGTCTCTTCTTCTGACTCATACTCCTCTACTTCTCTGACAGTGAACCGAGCCTTTGGCATTGGAGCTAGACTGTCTGCTCTGGTGAAGCGATGATGGCCGATTGAATTTCCTCTTCGACCTGACAGATTGGATGGGCCTGCTTGTCTATCCAAGTGTGCCATTGGAATCAGTTCTTGGCGGTGCTTTGCTTCGAGTGGCCGTAGTCGGGGCTGGGATCTCGACATTAATGGGAACGCAGCATCAGAGCCACTTCTATGCTCATCTACAGAAAAATAGACAAATAATTAATTTTTTTAGAGAAAAGAGAAATGCCATGGTATTTGCAAGGACAGAGAAAGGGTATCCAATACAATACCCTGGAACTGAAGCATTTTAAATAATTACTATAGAATTAGTAAGGGAGCAGTCAAGAACTAAAAATAGCCCTAATTTTTAATTTTCATCTCAAAGCTGATGTTTGAAAGATTTTATTTACCTTATTTCAGTTCTGAAACCTCAGAGGATAAGCACAGTCAGCTACCTTTTGGTGTCTCACAGACCTACCCAGTGTCTTCACTCCAAGGGTGAAGGACAAGAGTGAAATGGAAGGGTGTTCCTTTATGTAATTTGAATTTTCCTCAAATTTCACAAGTATACCTAGTACCATGGTTAAAAAGCATTTTGAAAGCCTCAGCAGAAAACAAAAATGTGACAAAGAAGAAAACTCTAGTCCATTAAAAATCATGTTTGCCAGTGACCTGTGACTAACAAGTGGGAAGGGAAGGGTTTCATCTGAAACCAGGGGTGCTTTGATTACTTTGAGTGGGTCAGATCTGCTCCTACCAGCTTGCTTTGCCGCAAGTACATTGTAAAAATTTGCCTGCAATAGGCCAATAACTGGCACTCTCATCCTGTTGAGTTTATAGAATATACCTTTTCACTTTTCTTAAAGCCACTTGTAGTCTAACTACAAGTAGTTAAAGTAAGAAACAACTCCTAACAATCTAAGCTAGGAAGTTCTGGGATATAAGCACAAAGGCCTATGAACAATAAAATAAGTCCAAATCCTGCTACAGTTAAAACACACATGTATTGATATTATGGTCACTGTGTCAAAATTTAACTAATTATTGCAGATCCATAACTATTAAATTATTTTAAGCTAATATTTATTTCACAGTTGGCACAGCAAAGCACTGCTGCTCATAGACCACATGGACATACTACACCCTAAGCAGGATAGGATTTCTCAGATTTCAAGGCCTTCTACTTAGCCCTTTGGGAGCATTACTGCTTCAAAGTATGAATGATATATGTTGCCAAAGAAATAATTCATAGAATCATGGACTGGTTAGGGTTGGAAGGACCCTTAAGATCCCTTACTTCCAGCCTGCCTTCCATGAACAAGGAACCTGCCACTAGACCAGGTTCTCAGCTCCATCCAGCTTTCTCATGAACACCTCCAGGGATGGGGAGTCCATAACTTGTCTGGGCAACAACAACCTCTCTGGACAATTTGTTTATATGAGTGGCAGAAAGAGCTGATAGGTGACTTCAGGATCTATTTGTGGTCATTTCTTAGTTACTTAGACCTCTTAGTTACGTGAGGCTCTGGCCATACTGTATTTATGAGAGCTAAACCAAGCTTGCTGGAGGATGCTTTCTCCAGGTCTTCCAGGCATAGACAGAAGAGATGACATTTATCTCCGCAAATGCATATGTGCGTATATGAGATTGTCACTCTAATTCCCCTCATACTGAGTACTTCTCTTCTTAGTTTCCAAGTGCAATTCACCTCATGCCAACAGTTTATGAGAGGACTTTAGGGTGGCTTTTTCCTGCTGAAGACACTTAAAGTGGCGTTAATGCTACACAATGGCCCTGAGATGGGGCCAGAAGCTGGACCAAAAGTCTACTTATTTGGATAGATCACAAGGCAGGGCTCAAATTCAGGCCTATCTAATAGTAAAAAAGTACTCGCATTCACTGTTACAGGATTTAGCTCTCTCCCCACTAAAATAATAGACCTACCTCCTATAGCAGCATTTGGTCCCTTGAGTGTCTGCAGTGATTTTTAGGTCTGAGATTGCTGTGTGGAACACTTTAAATCTTTTAGAAAGACACATATCTCCTGTGATGATGTCCTGATAAACAGGACAAAAAAAATTCCCCTTGAGTAACTTTTATTTTCCCCTCTGAGTAGATCCTATGGGTTTCCATTTTGCTATCATCATGTGAGGGTGCCCATACAAGACTTAGGATGGAGTCTTTAGGACAGGAACCAAAGACAGGGAAAGGAAGAGACTTGGGAAGCCCAGGGAGAAACAAGTGCAGGAAAATAAAGGAAAAAAGAGGATAAGGAGGGCCAGTCACTACATGTGTCCAGTAATGCCCTGCACTTGATCAACACAGTTTGTCCTGTTTTTTCGTCTGACTATACTTCTGAGTGTGTTCCTCTATCAGCAGCTCCCCATTCTGAGTGCTTGAGTGTGTGGAGGCCTGAGTGCCAGCAGGTCGAGGGACTGGGGTGCATCTGTCAGTGCAAAATTGCTGGCAATCAGCCAGCTAGAGTAGCCATTAAGTAGGATAAGAGGCTTGGGAACTGCCTATTGGAGCAACCACAAGTCTGGAGCAAAGACTGAGGAGGGCGGAAGGTCTGTAAGTTGACTACTGGAGGGAACAGGAGGTGCAGAGCAGTGACTGAAGAGACCATGGGATCCGTGGTTTGCTACTAGTAAGGCCATAATCTGGGCTGGGTACCAGAAATGTTTGCATGTGTGTGTCCCTCTGTGTGAGGCAAGAGGAGACCAGGGGATCCAGGAAATGTTTCCAGAGAAGACTGGCTGCCCAAGACCAGCTGCTGGAGGGTGGGGCAATACATGGGGTGGAGTGTAAGACCATGTCTCAGTGTGCATGTATTTTTGTCTGGGTGCTAGCAGCTGCTATGGGGCTGATCCCAAGTGCCACCAAACGCACAGATTTGGTCCAGGGCCAGCTACTGAGAGGAGCATGTATCTCAGGTCAGCTGCTGAGGATTCAGATAGCGTGTATGTATTTGTAATTTTTCACTAAAGTTGAGTCTATCAGCCTCATCAGCCAGAGAGGGGACAAGGATGAGGCCATTGGTGCTGTTTGCATTTGTGTGAGCACTGTGCCCTGTCTGTGCTGCTCTCTGTGTCTGGCTGTGTGTACACGTGCACTGAATTTTGATGGAGGGTTGCCTGTTGGGAATACCTGCTCAAGTCTTGGTACCTGCAGGACCTGGGGGCATGGGGCTCCATCAGTCTTACCAGGACTGGGCTACACGTTCAGCAATTCATAATAGTTTTGCTTACAGTTTTGTCTGTGGGGCTGCAGGGAACAGATAATCTGTGTTCTTGGGCTTGGCCAGGTGGAACTGCAGGGATCACAGGAATATTTGTTCAAGAGGGAGAAAGAGAAAAGTAGGAGGTGCTGGAACAAAACAGAAACTGCTGTAGTAATGATCATATAAACAATAGAGATAAAACAGAAAGGAGAAAAGGGTGTAGCTCACTTAAAGAGGCTGTGGACTTCCATGGGAGTATTCATGTAGTATTGTTAAATCCACCAAACAACTGGCCAAGTTTTCTTTGCTGCTGGAGTAGGATACAGAGTAAAGCACTTTCATTACCTGTAAAAGTAACATGCCTGACTTTTCTTCTAGTGGGCTGGCGTGGACCCTGAGGCAAGGAGAGGTAGCGTACTTCCGTGGTGTTAGCCTATGTAGGAGACAAAAGTGTGTTCAGTGCCTGTGATTGCCTCCACTTGTCACTTAGTTCGTGAAACAGTAAAGAGGGATGGTAAAGTGCTGCACCTTTACAGCCAGATTTTGAGAGATATGATCGTTGTTTGATTTGGATGGTTGAACTCAATGTCAGCTCCAACTGGAATGTCTGTCTGATATAATAGCCATAGGGTTTTTTACCATCATCAGAGAAAAATATGCTCTTCTAAGATTCTCGTTTCTTATTTCAGGTGAAAAATGTAAATCAACTAATCTATCCAAAAAGAACTTATTTCTCTACCTTAACCGTGATTATCTCAGCTATAAATGTCTGTGCTGTTCAACGCCTACCTTTGGTCAGACAAATCTCTTACTGATTGAGAGCCCTAATCGTCAACGTGCCAGACGCTTTGCATCAGGTCTTTTTTGATTACACTATACTTTGCACATGCAAAATCAATGCAAGTTACATTATTTTACTACCTGCAGCCAGAGTAGCTGATTTCTGACCAGTGTATAGAGATCAGACATGAAAACTTTGCTGTTCACATGCTAAGTGAAGTTCTTTCTTCTTAGCTGTTGCATGAGCACACTGAGGAAACTGTCAATTTTAATTATAGTAAAGAGCACATAAAAATGGGCATCTTTCCATATTTGCAGAGAAGCAGAGGCAATTTTACATAAACAGTAGTTAGATAACAGGTACCGGTCTACCCCAAGGCAAGCTGTTTCCCTTCCTGCAACTTTGCCTCAGGCTGTGTTCCCGACGGATGAGGATTTCTTGCGCTTGTTTCTCACTTGCGTTGGTAGGTAGATTGTGCCGGTTGTATGCTGGTGCCTGAAACAGAAAATGCACCCAGCTCGTTTTTGTTGCATTTGCAATGTTAATCAGTCTGGTCAATCACAGGGCCAAGGGGACATCTGCCTCGGCTCGATCACCAACTCACCACAGACCTCTTTGATATCACATGGTAAAATGCAGCCATGCACAAACTTCACTGCACAGAGCAAGATAGGAGGAAGCATGAACACAGCTCTTAGTCTCAGACCTCAAGGGCTGCATTTTAATGCCATTTTTGATAGATTTTTGCCTGCTCAAAGTGAAGGTATATAAAATATACCTATCAAAGAAGGCTATTATAATCTCTGGGCTTGTCCTCTCTTTGTCATCTCTTTTCTCATGACAGAGTTGGGACCTACAGATATGACGCAGGTCCCAAGAAAGAGCTAACTGGTGAACTTAGCTCTGAGCTTTGGTATTAATATTACTGAGCCTGGAGCAAGCTTCAGATGTGCACAGGAACAAAGAATGTATCTCCAGAATGAGATGCACAGCTGAGTTTCCTTTCCATACTTGGACGAACTACAAATTAATATTACCCTAAAACTAAGCATCATTTAAGACAAGCTTTTTAGTTTATTGCATATATCTAGTGAAATGAAGGAAATCATTATCTGCCTTAAAGAGAAAAATTCACTGAAATTGATAAACACTCTTAAAAAGTAGAATCTGGTCTCAGTCTCATTTGCAAGGCTCCTTGTAAAGCTGATCTGGTGAGCCAGAGCTTTTCAGAGCTGAAAAAATGTATTAGAAGTGGCATTATTTTCCTTCCAATCTTTCATTTCCAAAAGCACAGCATTCTCAATACTACACAGGAAATGACTGGCACAAATAATCATTACTGTAATTGATTTTGAAGAGAGAGAGTTCATTTCAGTAAGCTAGGAGATAACTATATATGCAAATTGTTGCTGGTAAGATAAGAAATTATTATCATAAGGATAATTAGCCATGGCAAATCAAACAACGCTAGGAATGAATATCATATTAATAATGCCACATTTCAATGAGCAGGCCCTAGCATTTTCTGGTACACGTGTGTTACACGAGTTAGTCCTGTTTATCAGCGTAATTTCAAGGTTACTTTAATATATCCTCTACCACTCATTGTGGGCGAGCACTCAATTTTCTATTCAGTGCCTGAGACTGGATTAAGTATATACCATACCCTGGGCTGCGTCAGGGTCAGTACAAATTTCTGCAAAAAAATATCCCTGCTGAGGTATTCGCGCGCCACTTTTACGGGGGAAAAAAAAACCAAAAAAACACGTAAATGTGTAAAATGAAGCTCTGGAGGACGTGGAAATTTTTTCCTTAGTTTTTTTCCTCCCGTGGCGCGGGTAAATGCCGCTCCCACGCAGGGCTGCGCAGTGTTTGCTGGCGCTGCTCCGCCTGCCCCCGCAGCGGAGTTTCGCTGCTGCCGGAGCCCTGCCAGCCCTGCCTCCCACAGCCGCTGCCCTCCCGGCAGCCCGGGGAGCCAAGGGAAGGCGGCTTCCCATCCAGACAGCTGTGCAGCGAGGGAAGCCTGACCTCTACAGCTCACTCACAGATTTTCCCGGCTTTTCGCGCTGCCGTCAGGCTGAAAAACCGATGGGAAAAAAACAACCCAGCTTTCATTTTTTCCACCCAGATCAGTGCCCAAGCCCGGGGTTCTTCCCTCCTTGCCCTCCCCGGTCGGCTGGGGCGGCTGCGGGCCCCCAGCTCCCAGCAGGTGCCCCGGGGCCGCGGTAGGGGGAGGGCAAACACGGGCTGCGGGTCTGCAAACAGAGCGCGGCTGCCGGCGGCTCACACACCCTTTGTCGCACTTGGTACAGGTTGTGTGCCAGGACATCTCTCATGGACTCCACCTCTGCGGGGGACAGCCTGTGCGCACGCTGGTTCCTGCCGCTCCTGTAAATAAAAGGGGAAATTAAATATGATATTAGTGAGCTGATTAAATACTAATCCCATGAAATAATGCACGGTCTATTTTTAGTGCTGGAACAGAAGGCTACGAATAGCCTTTCAGTGACCAGCAACACCTGGAAATCATCCAAAAATGAACAGAAAAAAGGTCGAATTTTGCTCTTTCATGGGTTTTATCCGTATGATGGGTAGTCAAATGGGGCCCTAAGCCCTCATACAGCTGGCAGCAGAAACTCTCCTTTCTTAAACCTCCATAAGGAAGTTCCTGTTTAAGGATTAGATTAGGCCATAACCAACTCAGGAAAGCACTGTAAGTTTCCTCCTCTGTCTGAACAAGGACCTCAGCATGGTCTAGCAGTCTGGGCCTTGTCATCTAACTGGTTTCTACTCCTTTGAGAAAGTGAAGAAAATCCTTAAGGATGAAAGAGTATGCTAGTTGTGAAGTCTGAGAGACCTGCCCCGTGGTGAGGAGGACATATAGAGTTTCCGTTCTACTGAAACTGTTTCTCCATTTGAAATGAAAGAACCACCTAAAAGATAGTCATCTTTGTGTTTTTAAAAAACTTGGACAAGCCCACAGTCACCTGTAGCTGCCTGGCTTTTTCACTAGCAAAACAGTGGAGGAGGGCTGCTGTGAAATGTTATCGGGTTTCACTCTATCAGTCAATCACTGTGAGAGTTAGTATTCAGATGAATTCCCAGGAAAAGAAAGGGAAATAGATAGTGATCGACCAGGATGAATCAGTCAGGGTTCATCTTGTTGTTTCTGACTTTTTCCTTTCTCCACTTTGCTTTCTTGCCTCTTAAAAAAAAAANAAAAAAAAAAAAAAAAAGTGATTGCAAGTGTTTGTTTTCAACATATTTTTGATGTCCTTAAAATGTTGTCTGTAAACTGTGCAATTAAAAATCGATGATGATCAATGTAGAGTATCGCCAAAGATTTGTGTGCATCTGTCTCATATTTCCTCTAAAATAAATTTAAAACTTTTAATTGCAAAGGAAGATGTATTCAAGATAAACTGAGATTATGATGTAAACTTAGGAAAAAGGTTGGAATTTGCAATTACATCTAGTTTAACAATATTACCATTGTTTTGTTCTACAATCTAATGTGAACATCTTGGAAACTTGTAGGACCAATCTGAACTGCTTGGATTCTATATTTTACTGCCTCTAACCATCAAGTAGACAGTGATCCCTGGTGTTCTGGCCCTGTCCAAAGCCCCTGGAATATAAGTTAATTCCTAATATATTTCAAGGTTTTGGAATGTGTTTTCATTCTGCCATCAGACTAAGACTGAGATCTGGCATTTTTTTTGTAAAGTAAAACCAGAGAGAAATTAACAGCAGGTTAAGGTGTAGTATTAGAGCTAGGACTGGGATAAGCAACAGGTGAAGGACCTCACTGAAGCATGAGAGACCCATGAGTCTGCCACTGAGCTGCTGGCAAGTCAATGTGACAGAAAAGGACTGCCTTTCCGGATTTGACCAGAAATCTTGTCTTGTCCCTGACAAATTCTTCCCAACAAATGTTTAATTGATATTCACAAATTCTCAACAATTGTAGTAACAACGAAGTTAGTTATTTACCATTAGGGAAAAAAAAGACCTTCAGCACTGCCCAATTCCAGGCTGGCTGGGTGGGTGGGTGCATGGGTTGGTTTGTTCCTTTTTCAGTTGCTTTCAGTTCTCAGAGATAACACTGAGAGGATCTGAGGATGCCACCAAGTTTCCAGGCTTGGGTGTACTGCACCTTTACTCCAACTGGGTGTGGTGTGTCTCAGACTGGGGCCCAGCCCATGTATGCTGCCTTCCACAGCAAGGAAACCAGACTCCCTGCTGTCAGCAGCCCTCATCTGATGTCCCTTTGGACAACACAGAGACCCGAGGTACACCTGGGAAAATATACACAAGCACAAGCCCTGGGGACTGTCAACAAGTATTGATCTCTAAAACACAGGCTTGGCTCATTTGTGTAATGCAAATGGAACTGGAATAGGTGCTGCAGGTGGCTTTGACATCACAGGGAGCAACTGTATCCCTGCTTTGTGCTTCACTGGATGTGTCCACAGGGTCTTTATCCCTTACAATTGGGAATAAATAGGGGAAAGCATCTAAACAGGGAAAAGCTTGACTCCACTGGGGAGACATCAGATTATCTCTTTGCTTTTCCAGCTGCATACCTGACTTTCTCCACATGCCAGTACAGAAACAGCCAGTTCTAAGTCATTTAAAACCTTGTTATTTTACTCTTAAAGTGGATTAAATAGAATAAATAAAACTCCTTGAATTTCAGTTGATCTTGGGTAGCAAGAGAACAAATAGCATGAAGATAATCTATATTGTTCTGAAGCACAAATAAAAAACCGTCATTCTTTTCATGAGATTGGATATGAACCCAAACAACTGATAACAATGCATATATATGATAATAAGGAACAGATTGCTTTTACATTTTGTAAGACAGTAAGAAAGGACTTTCAAAAAACCCCAAACATGTTTGGTATGTTACCAAACCCATAAAGTAATCCTTATTGAAACAATTTCTTTGTTCTTATTGAGTCTTCCAACATGTTACAACAAAGAACAGCACAGGATACATATTTGTGAAGAAAAAAAATTGATATTATAATATGCCATGAAACCTGTCTCTCTGTGATGACTTCCATGACAGTATTTCTTTCTTCCTTACATAAGGAGATAGTTGATACTTGATACATTGATACTTGATACATTGATACTTGCACAAACTGTGTAATATTAATTTTTTTATGTTATAGCTAAACTTCTGAACTTTGTGAACTCTCCATTAATCTTCACTAGTCCTGTGAAGGAATAACAGTATTGGGCGCAACTGTCTCGTAACTGTACCACCACAAATGACAACACAACACTTGGTTCTGATCTGTACCATATTGATGTATTCTAAGATTTACCAAAGTCAATACTGCAGCAATATGAAGCCAACCTTAAGTAAACTCAGTATCAAACCATCTTTCTCTCTAATGGTCATATTTCCTACAAAAAACAGCCATAAACCCACAGTTTTGATGATATCTCCTACACTCTGCTTTCGCCATTTCCATCCTTATTTATAAGGCTTATATTCTCCAAAACATCATAACCAAATGCTCTGCTTTCATTGAAATGTGGATTCTTTTCTGCATAATCCATGGGCAGATTTTTTCACTCTGCACTGGAAATACTTACTGTAAATTGGACACCCACTCCACCTGCAGGAATCACACCAGCATGAATGCAATCCTGCTGATTCACAGCGTTGGAGATCTGCTTTGATTCTTATAAAGTAAATCTCCTTGTGTGCATAACGGCTGCAAAACTGATCAGAAGTGTGAGTGAGAGTTTTCTGACTACTCTGGCGCTGCTAATAATGCTTTACGTGCCATACACTGGAATTTTATTTCAAATCTCCTCTTGTTCATGGCCAGTTTGTATCCTCAGTGAAGACTGGGACTTTGGGTACATGCTGTCTCAATGGTAGCAATCAGACAATTTATAAATGCACTTAGAAACCTTTTACACAGGTTCATTTAATTGCTATAGGAAATGGCAACAAGAACTGCTGTATTGGCTCAGATCAAAGATCCAACAACTAGCTCAATATCCTGTCTCCAGCAGTGCTCAACAGCAGACACTTATCAGTGAACAGAGGTGGGGAAATGTGTATGTTCCTAGAACACTCTCACAGCCTGCAAGATCAAAATGATTTTGAGCCACAGGCTGTTTTTTTGAAGTTGACACTTCATTTTTAAAAAAAGGCTTTCTCATCAGAGGATGATGCACAGTAAAATTCAATTATAGCCAGAGTAGAGATGGCAAAAATTAGTCCATCATATGAACTGTTTATTAAAGAATATTTTTCAATCTAAATTCCCAGCTCAGGAGAGAATTTCTGAATTATGCTGGAGCAATATTTCTCATTTTCTCTCTCCCTCGGGAAAAGAAGAGGGATGTGGTTTGTTTGCCATGGATTGTCTAACAACCTCGCACATTTTCTCTTGGCTCAGAACAGTTAAGGGATTACAGCAGACAGAAAGGAGCCTGACATAAATGCAGTATTTTTTAATATCATCCATTCAGCAAAGAATAATTTAGAGAGAAATGGGCTAGGCCTTACACTGCATGCTGACATCAGTACAAGAAAGCAGACTGATCTTGACATGATTAAGTCAGAGTTTCAAGAGAGATTTTAATTTAATATCCGTGTGGTATTTGGATTTTCTTTTATTGGTAGAGATCATCATTCAAAAAAGATAATATACTGGACCTTCCCAGAGGCTGCTGCAAAATGGATTGTGGTTTAAGGACACAACAGGAAAGAGCAGGCAATAGCAGCAACAGTGGTCAGCAAGAACCTGGGAAAGAATTTATGGAGGCAAGTGCCTTCAGCAATACCTGTGCTCTGGGCAGTGTGTTGCAAGGTGAGGATGAACACATGCGTGTCAGTTATGGTGTGCAGGAGGGAAGATTTGTGCAGACTCTTCTAGAGGGTACTTCCCTCAGCTCCCTCTGGAGATCCTACCAGTTTTATCCCCTGGTCTGTCTGATGTCAAGTTGCATTACTGTTTGATAGAGTCATAGAATGGCTTGCATCTGGTTCCAAGCTCCCAACAATGAGCAGGGACATCATCAACTCTTGAGATCCCACCAGTTTTGTCCCCTGGTCTGTCTGATGCCAAGTTGCATTACTGTTTGATAGAGTCGTAGAATGGCTTGCATCTGGTTCCAAGCTCCCAACAATGAGCAGGGACATCATCAACTCTTGCCAGGTTGCTCAGAGCCCCATCATACCCAACCTTGAATGTTTCCCAGGATGAGGCATCTGCCACCTCCCAGAGCAACCTGTTCCAGAGTTTCACCACCCTCATCATAAAAAAAGTTCTCATACCTAGTCTGAATCTACCTTCTCCTAGTCCTACTGCTTTAAAGCCTACTAAAAAGGCTGTCCCCATCTTTCTTGTAAGCCCTCTAAGTACTGAAAAGTTGCAATCAAGTATTCCCANAAGTGCTGAAAAGTTGCAATCAAGTATTCCCAGAGCCTTTTCTTCTCCAAGTTGAACAGCCCAAACTGTCTCAGCATTCCCTCACAGGAGAGGTGCTTCAGCCTTCTGATCATCTTTGTGGCACTCCTCTGGACCTGCTCCAAGAGGTCCAGGTCTTTCCCATACTGAGGATCCCACAGCTGGACACAGTACTGTAGGGTCTCACAAGGGCAGAGCAGCAGGAGAGAATCCCCTCCCTCAACCTGCTGGCCATGCTACTTTTGATGCAGGATATGGTTGTCTTTCTGGGCTGCAAGTGCACATTGACAGTTTATGTCCAATATTTCCACCACAAGTATCCTCAAGCCCTTCTTGGCAGGCTGCTCTCAATGTTTAACTGGACAAAATTGGTTTTTCAGGAAATACCAAAATATGGCAAGATGGTTTACGGGATTGCAAACTGGGGTAGCAAAAATTGCAGATGCCACAAAGAAATCTGCTCTGAGCAAAAATTCATGATTGGGATAATGGAGTCAGGACCTGTATGCTAAGCCATCCTGCAGATCTCTCAGCACCTGGCAGGCTTTAACGAAACCCACTGGCCAGGGAAGTGATAAGTACATCTGTCTTGAGTCACTACTGTGATTTAAAGCAGCCAGAGTGGCTTCTGTACCTGACTCATGACTCCTCTTCAGGAGTGCCTATCATTGAAAAGAAACACAGAAAATGTCCATGGTTTTAATTCTCACTCTCTGAGCAAAGTGCCAATATGATGAACACCAAATTCCACCTGCTCTTTTCATAACTGTCTTCTTTTTGCTTACATTTCAGTTGAAGTCGTGGAGTACCTTGGGTACTGCCTCATTTTTGTCCCATTCCTTCCTGTCCCTACTCTGCAAAGGGTTGGGAGGTTGGTACTCACTGTAAAGAAGTAGTGGATGATTTTGAAATTTTCATGCCACTTTCAGCCATCTCGATGGCCAGTTTTATCTCCATCTTCTTGTACAATGACACAAGGCTGGATTTGGGCTGGTGTTCCCGAATTAAAATTTTCTTCAAATACTTATTGTCAAACTTCTTAAATCTGCAGAAAAGATACCGAAATCAAAGGGTAAGAAAGGAAATATGTTTTCTTTTCTGTAGTACAAGCTGATCTTCATTCAAATGCACACATCTACAATTCAGTAGTGGAAACTGTATACAAATTAGAGGCACCTGTGGACTCCTGAAGGCCTGGTGAGCAGAGACCTTTAGGGGGATATTTGGCATAGTCTACTGGTCCACAGAGATTGCAGAGCCCGCTAGACAAAAGACAGAAACAAGCTGCAATCAGAGCGAAAAAAGAGAGCAGTGTGTATGTTTGCATATTACACTGCCACATTTGTCAGAAAAGAATATGGCCAGTCTCCACGCTTTTGTACGAATGTTGTATTATAGTAGGGCATAACAGCAGCAGCTGCTCTTACTGTAATCCTGGCCTATTCAGCCAGCCACCAATGAGGCTCTAAGTGGCCCAGCAGTTACAGTAGTTAGGGCCCATTACGTTGCTGATAATTTTGAATCCTGACAATTAGAGCAGAGAAAATACATTTCTTTGTATTCTGAATAACAGAGAAATTGAAAGGACCCCAAAATACTATGTGCTTGCATGCTGCAGATTGTAAAATACCGCTAATGTGTGTCATAATTTGAATGTGAATGTGTGCGTGTGCCTTGTAACAGGTACGTGCTTTCAGGCAGACATTTAGCAGAACAACAGTAGATCTTCAGCAGAGCAACAGTTCTGCGCCTTTCAAAGGAACAGTTTACCACAGCAAGGTAAGGTGCTCCACAATGCTGGGAAAAGCACTACAGGATTGGTATCTTTTTTTCCTTAGCAAAGGCCATTTTTTATTCATTAATAGCAGAGGTAGGTACACAAATGTTTGCAGGGGATTAGACCTCTTTATATTTTTCTGTGTAACAGAAAGCTTCCTGGATTGTCATGGCTTAGGTAATTAATTCTGGTACACAACTTTAAAGTTGCATGCAAAAATTTAGTGAATACTTTTAAATACAACCTTCTTACATAAAATGTCTTCAGACACAGTGTATTTTTTTAATCTGTCTGTGAACCAAAACACTACATTTATGGCTAATTTGGGCAAAATTCTCTTTTCGGAGCTAACAGGTAGATGTGAGACGAAGGGATAGCATTTACTCACAGGTATGTGTAAACGCAGCTATTTCAGTGGATTTACTGCTCCAACAGACATTCGTTCAGTTTATTGACTGCACAGGCAGTGATGTGGTCCCAGCAGATGGGTGTCCTAAAGCTGTCTCTGTACTGTCAGAGCCAAGAAGGCAATTTAGTTTTGGGGAATGCCCTAGTACATTATATCCTTACTCCCTGTTGGCACAAGAACTGGATGCAAACTAGTAACCCTCTTCCCACTTTAATTCCTTTTTTCCATAGGGAGAAGCCCAGTCATGAAAGGACTTGTCCCAGCAGACACTGTTGGCTGGATTACTGGAGCCCAATACTGAAAGGTCGGGCAGGATTCCAGCACAGAAGCCTAGGCATAGCTGGGATAACTAGGGATAACTTTTAGCCCACAGCATCATAATAAGATATTTGGGGGAGAGAAAAATCAGCCTTTCCTTACTGCCCTTCACATGGTGTGGTGGTGGCCAACATGTCCATGGGGCTTCCTGAGGGAAAAGGCAAAGGGAACAGCAGATCCATCTCTTCTGGGCAGTGCTTGGAAGAGCCACAAAGCATCACAAAACCACCTCATCCTGCTTATGGAAGAGACAATGCAGGCCCTGCATTTCTGGGTAAACACTAGCTTGAGAGTATCTGCTTATGCTACTGGATATTTAAATTCAACCATTCCCTTCAGCACTCCTATTTTAGATATTGCTGAATGCAAAGACCTGTAAGGACAGGTGAATTTATTTATCATATTACTGAATATTATCATATTACTGAATCTCTACACACCAGCAAGGGATCCTGTTTTCTGTGGACACTCACAGCAAAAGTCAGTGAAGCACTGATACTATGTGTAGTTTATGTTCCAAATCCAGAGTTAATGAAGCATTGCCCAGGACCTTAGATTTATACCAAAGCTATGTGCACAGGCTGATGTTGTAGCATGATTTCCCATGCTATGTCTTTCTTTCTTTCTTATTTATTTTCTGTTTGTGCAGATGCAATTTAGCAGGCAATGTATGAGCACTGCACTCTCAAGAGTTAATGGTTACTCAGGAGTTCACTTTTTAACAAGAGATACGGCACAGGGCCCCAGCATTTTAATTTCCTCTTCTATTTACCTCCTATATTTTACATGGTAGATAGGTTATTTTATTATATTAGACTGCAGTAAGAGGTACTTACTTATCTCTCAGCTGATAATGACTCCAATGCCCACATATGTCTTCAATACCAGCCTTCAAGTGATCCATCAGCTACAGAAAAAAACACAAAAAAATTTTAAGTGGCCATTATGAAAAAAGAATGTTACCACATACACGCACTTGTTGACATGGTTTGGAGATTTATTTTTTATTGGAGCATGAAAGTTAATTCTGAAAGAACATACATTTCTCTAAAAATCAAGTCAAATATCCCACTGTGGTCACTTGGCTGCAGTGGCAGCATTTTGAGGGAGGCAAAAAATTGTCAAGTCCTTTTTGTCTACCGAAAAAATAATTTCATAGTTCTGTCAACCAAATGTGCTCTCCACATGTGTGACCTCCCTGGGAGAGGCACAAGGGCAGGTACCAACACCTTCACCTTGACTGGTAAGTTCTCTGAGGATTTTGCAGAGTAACATGAGACTGGTCACTGCTAACTACTATTACTTTCAGTCATTTTTTGTGCATTTCTGGCATTATAGAGACAGAAAAAGGCCAATTTTTACAGACATATTGTCATAAGGGGTGCTTTTAAATGCAAGGTTAGGTGTAAGTGTTCAAATAGTAAGAATTAAATTCACTTTAAATTCAAAATCAGTTAAGATGCTCTAATTTTGCTAATGTCTCTGCATGAGCTTCATTTGAGGCATAGCATTTCTGTTAATTTCAAACATGTCCGCTATTGTGAAATGAAAGAATGTACATAATTTTTCTAAAACATTAAATCAGATTGAGCAACTGTTCAATCTGATTCAACGTTTTTTTAATATAATTTGCTGTTATTTTATATAACTGCAATTTGAAACTGAAGTAAATGTTTGAGAGGAGAAAAGATCACTACTCAGAATAACTTGAAACTAAATTCTCAGTCCAGGGGTTCAACTCAGTTCAAAAAAAAACCTGGATTAAAGACTTTTAAGATTTCAGTGTGTTTAGAACTGTTAAAAAGATGGCAACAAATGTATCTGACAAATCCAGCTAGGAAGGATGGTACGGGCATTTTGTAAACATTTCTTTTCTGCTTCTATTCCCCCATGGTAAAAGTACAATAAATAAGGGACCTACTACACCATGACACTTGTGGAATGATAGTTTAACATGATAGTAAATGTGAATATAAATGAGATGTAATACTTTAGAAAATTATGCCTAACGTTACCTCCATATATTCTTAAATGCATTGAATGTACAAATCCACTAAATGCCAGACTTCCAAGCACCTCCCTCTGTCCAGCTCTTTCAGAATACCTGTTCTTTTATTTTTCGGGATACCAGTTACTGATACAAAAAACTTACTCGCACATGAATTTCTTCATTGATAGATTCCTTTTTGTTCGTCTTTTTAACATCCAGATATCTGACCAATGGTCCAATTGTGATCCCCTGCATTTGGAATAATGAGTTGAATTGTTAATTATTTTTTAGGGAAAAATAGATAGAAAGCAAAAGGGGATAATTTTACTCAATTAGGAAAGCTGTGTCTTAGCACAGAAATGAACTATTATTTGTGTGGAGAGCTATAGAAGAGAATTAAAAATCAATAACTTTTTTTAAAAAGGGTTTTTTAAGTGAGATGATATTTTTTGGCATATTCAAATTATGTAAAATAACTGACTGACTGGCAATCATCTTCAAAAGAGGACTCATTTGAAAGAAAATACTATCTTTGTGAGGTCTTGCAATCTTTTCTTTTTCATTTTGGTAAACGAGACCATTTACTTTAACATTTTCAGAATTAAACATTCCAGGGGGTTTTCACTTAGAAATAGCTTTCAGTTTTTCTTATTTCTTTACTGCACTGCTACCACTTTAAAAGGAAAGCCATTTTAAAAGGCAAAATAGAAACAAATTGATTTTTTCTGAAACATTCTGGTGGAACTTAAGTCCCTTTCTTATCACAAGTGCATAGTGCCCCACTGGCACCCTAAAGGATCTGAGACCTTGGTGTTGGAAAATACAAAATATGGGATGCAAGTTCTCTAGAAGTTTCAGTTCCCCCAGGTACAGCAGTAAACAAGATGGAATAATCCAAATATCTAAAGTAGACACCTATACTTACAAATGTGACTGATTCACTTTATTTTTTTTAAATATGCTTTTACAAAGGATTTCAAAATATTTCTGTTTGGTGTCCAAGACAGAGAAACATAAAAGTATAAAATTCAAAATCCGTCATAGAAGAGGTGTACTCTTTTTCTGGTCAGTTTCAGATATATCACTAAAAAAGAATGAATCAGTGCTGAAATGTAAAGCTAAAATACTCCTTAAATTAGAAGAGCCAGGAAATGCATGTGGAATGAACATAAGCAATTTTGGACACCAAGTACCCTCTCGCCTGAATATTTTAGAAGATACATGTTTTCAATACAGACTTTTTAATAATACCTAAAAGCCCTAAAAAGGCTAATTACACAGTGCAGTGCTAAATCTGGCCCTAAGATGCAATAACTTGTCCTAGCCTAAGAGGAAATTCAATGCAATTTTAACTATGAAGCTTTCAGTCACCTCTATTACAAGAAGGTTATCAATTAAGCAATATACGTACTTGAATGAACACAGTGAAATATATAACCACAAGAGTCGCAGTGATGAATAGGTTTTTTCTGGGGAAGAGATTCATTGGAAGCAAAAATGCAAGAGAGAAGCTGCTGGCTCCTCGGAGGCCACTGTAAGAAATAATGAGTTGGTCTTTGAAGGTGAAAGGATATGTTCGGAACTTGTTACTGATGTAGAAGAGAGCAAAGACACCTAGGAAGGGAAAAATCCACAGCTACTATTAATCAAGAAGAAAAAGAACATATTAAATATTAAAAGCAAATCAATGTCTTGGCTTGGGGAACTGTTGACAGCCCGAGTATTTTTTCAGTTTTGGTTTCTTGCAGCTCCTCTTTGACACTGCTGAACTTGGCTTGTGTGAAATATCTCCTATAAAATACTGCGCTTTCTAACTGCTTCAGGATTTTAATTCGTTAACGCAGTTTAGAAGAGAGATTAGGGGAAAATATTTATTTCCTATATTTATGTTCCATAGTTTTCTCCAAAATGTTCTGGAGACAAGAAAAATGACTGGTTAAGAGTTTTTCCTGTGCCTTCCCTTGCAACGTTTCCTGCCTTCTGCACAATATCTGCCTAAAGTGTTTGAATGCTGCTTTACCAACAAGTGCTGTGGACAGGTTACCAACAAGTGCTGTGGACAGGTTCACTGAAAGCCAAAGAAAAATAGCATTTTCATTTTTAATCCTCAGGTTTATTGTGTCTCTAATTCTTTGTTTATTTGTCAAATTTAATTTTAGTTTTAATAAAATTTAAAATTAATAAGACAGTCTGAGGCTGTCTAAGGACTGCAACTTTTCTTTCTAGAGCACTTTAAGCTATTTGTTTGATTTCCTCAATCTTCTTCATCTTCCATAAGAAATACGTATCCCATGTTTTATGTGGAAACTGTTAAATTACTGACATAAAAGCTGACAAATCCTGGATAATTACTGGCATTATTTTACACAGCTGTCACTGATACACTCAGATTATTAGAGGTAAAGCCAGTAGCAGTATCCCGTTGTGTGGGTTGCTGGATACCACTTTATGCAAGACCTTTTTTGGCTACTTTTAACTATGATAGACATCAGGTACTCAGACTAAAACAGCATATGTGAGGTATCCCCCTCAGGCCAATTCTCTTTACTTTATTCAAGCTTCAGAGAAAATGATGCAATCATTTTAACACAGAGATTTAGCAGAAAATATTTTGGCCTTCCTCTGGAAAGCTCTAGCACTCCCCTTGGTGTCTGAGAGAAGGATGGACGTGTGGCTGGAAAACAGCTTTTATATCAGGAGAGCACTGTTTCTTTCTTGACTGGAAGGATATTTCAGAATGGAAATAAAGTCTTTAAAAATTTAGAGGCCACACTTGGTCCAGATACAGCAAGAAAATATATAATTACTTTCTTTTTTCTGTCAACCCACAGGAATCATACCACCACTACTGCTGAGTACTAGTGCCTTCCCTATATAATAAAATTGTTCGGATGCACATACTCAAAGCTTCATAGGTTTCCCCTTTTTTCATTTTCTTCTGTTCAGTGTCTTCCTCCAGGGCTCCCAGACTTAAAAGTCAAAGGTCTTGAACTGTATATTAGGTTTGAGGGTCAAACCACCATCTTCTTCCTGCTGTGGTATTCTTTTTGACTGAGGGATAAGCAGCCTAAGAGATTTAAGAAATAAGACCTTAATCTCAGATGTTTGATGCCAACACTTATCTGGTCCCAAATGTTTGAATCAGTACTGTAGGCTGGAAAAGAATTTTGGAGTTCATCTATTCCAAGTCCCTACTCAAAGCAGAGCTAATCAGGTTGCTTAAAGCTTCAATCAAGTCCTGAAGGCCTTTAAGAATGGAGGGCTGGGCCGCTGTTACAACAGTGGGTGATTTTCATGTTAAGACACGGGTTCCTACTGTCTAATCAGAATTTCCTGTGTTACAGTTCTCCCTTGCCTTATTGCTGTGCAACTCTGGGAAGTGTCTGGATCCATCTTCTCTCTCTCTCCTCTTCTCTGATAGGGTATTTGTAGAAAGGAGTAAGTTCTCTCTTGTGCCGGATCTTCCCCAGGCTGCGGACTCAGCACTCTCAGAAATTCCTTATACTTCCAGTTCTCCAACCTCTGACCAGGCTGATGGCCTCTATTGCACTTGATCCAGAACAATCATATTCTTTGTTACTGGGGAGCCCAGAATTGGAGACAGCACTCTGAAGACAGCACACATTTCCCCCAGTGCTGAAGAGTGGGGAAGAAACATTTTGCTGGATCTGCTGGCTACACACATGCTAATGTAGCCTGGGACACAGCTGACTTCTTTGTCATAAGGACATAATTTTGGCTCATGTTCAACTTGCTCTCTATCAAAGCAGGATTTTTCTGCAGAGCAGCTTACAAGACTCCAAGCCCATACTAGTGTATGAAGTTACTCCAACACACATGTAAGTCCTTGCATGTGCTCTTTTTGAACTTCATGAGCTTTCTGTCAGTCCGTTTCTCAGCCTGGCCAGGTCTCTTTGAATGGAAGCCATCCAGAATATTAATTACTCCTTGCAGTTTTCTGTTTCAGCCACAAAGCCATTTGGTGTGCACTCCATTCCTTCCTCCAGGTCATAAAGGAAGATTAAAAACATACTGGTCTCTGTACTGAGCCCCACGGGATGCCATTAGCCACCAGCTCTGACTCTAAAGGGAATATAGACAGGGGCTGGTGGCTGAAGGAGGTGGTGGCAGGTGCCCAATGTAGAATTCTGCCCCACACTGTTGTCCTTTGACTAGAAATGAATCATGGAGGAACTAACCTACTAACTTAGCCAATGTTGTTAGCTTAAATGTCACTGTTCATAATATCTCCTCCAAGGCCACCTGATGGAATATTTGGATTTCTCATTTTCTTTAAAATTATAAATTACCCTTACAAAAAAGCTACTGAAATTCAAAAATAATGTTCGTAGGATGGCAAATTCAGGCACTTACACACAGAAGTTTAAAAATGTCAGAAATAATATTGCCTGCATGATTATATTTTTGGCCCTGCCATGTGTGTTACTTCAAAAACATCTTTAACCTCAAAAGCATCATTCACTCATATTTTTTAACAAAACTTAAGTGACAAATAACAGTGGCTGAATTGAGTGGGTTTCATAACTAATCACCTCTCCAGGAGTAAAGGCGTTTACTTTCTTTTGCATCAGTTGTAACTTAACTGGGTGCCAAGTAGTATTCAGGCTCAAAAAAAGGATGTCATAATCTCATGGGCAGCAAGTCCCAAACAGACCCCTATAAAGCATAGGCACACACATCTCTGACAGTCATAGTAGATGCTGAAGAAGTAGGAGATGAACAAAGCTCAGAAAGTGGCAGGCCTTGAAAGCCTTTCATAATTAGCATCTCCTGCACGGTCTCTTGAAGACACCACTAGAGGGTTAGTTTGACCCAGTAGGCCACTCCTTCTTTTCTTATGTTACCTAGAAAGTTTAGCAGGACAGTACCAGTAGATAAGGGAGAAGCTGGCGATGTGTTGCCTCTCTGCTTCCACAGTTGCAGTGAACTGGTTAAAAGGCACAAGAGCCTCTCTTAGCTGTGTAAGAGGACTGCTGCCACCTCCAGAACACCAACGACCAGCCTCCTTATTGCTTCTCCCTTTTCAACATTACTTTCAACCCAACCTGGACATTAGGAGAAAATGAGAAACTGTGTCCCACAGCTCATCTGACATTATCTACAAACTGCCCTTCCCATGCTAGAGGAATCCCAGTCTCACAGGTCAGGGAGTAGGAGACCTTTGCAGGAATGGAAGATACCACGTGCAAAATGGAGTCGTTTCACATGGACACTATTTTTTAGCAGATTAAAATTTCAGACTTGACTTGTGAGGAGCAGTAGCTTAGTGTGGTTGGCCTACATGTGGTATAAGTCCCTGTTCAGTTATCTATCAGTGCTAATTTTCACCTTCCCTCTTTCTGTATGCCTCTAGCACTTCCAGGTTAGGACCTGCAGTGTTACAGCACTAGAAGTGTGATGATACGCATTATCTAATTAGTAAGTTAATGACACTGTGTGATGAAATCATTATGAGGCCCACTTACCCAAGGGTATATAGTAAATGAATATATAAACACCTCTATAAGCATAACCATGATAATATTTTAATTTTGCTTAACAAATTCCATTTTCACCTAAACGTAAACTCTGTGCTTGGAGTTTCACATTTGTGGGGGGCTTTTTTCCCCTTTTCTCTGTGTGTAGATCTGTGAAATTTGCTTGTCACTAATATGAACCTAGTAAATTTGTTGTTAAACCAGTTGTGCCCGTCCCCGCAGACTTTTCTAACACAACTTTGTACCAAAGAATTTTTCTCAGAGGTGCAGAGAAGGTGATGTACAAAAGCTGACTTACTCAGTGTACGCCAAATGAGGCAGAAGAGCAGAGTGAAGCAAATAAAGGCCCAGTTCCATTCATGGTTTTTCCCCACTGTAGACACTCCCATGAACACAAAAATCAGGGTCTCACTTATGCTGCTTAGCATCTTCATGAAATATTTTATTGTGGTATAAGAATTCTGGGAAACATTCTCCTCCACGTATTTTTTCATTGTCACTGCACATGCTGTCATCCTGTATCAAGCAAAACATAAGAGATCAGCCACAACCTGTTCTTCTTTTCAGTCAAGGACAACATCAGCCACCATTACCTGCACTCTCCAACACCAGATTCTGACCTTCATCATAACAAGAAGCATTTTATTTCTTCAGTAACATTAGCTATTTTATTAGATAAAAAAGCATCTTCATTCAAGTTTACAAATATATTTTGGATACAGGATAAAGGAAGCAAACTAGTCAGCCTTCCTGACAAGGAAGTAAAGGTATCACATTTCAGTTCAAAGTCCATTTTATCCTGAATGCCTAACATGGAGCCACCAAGCACCAAATATTTGTCTCAAACAGCACGCAGGTCGGTTTTGTACCAGCCTACAGGTGGATCAGTCAGACATAACCTGCCTCTTAGTCTCCCTTGAGGTGGCAGTGGCAGATCATGGTAGCCCCGTGCCAGGGCCAAAGCTCCCATGGCTCCCTGGCAGCTGGCTGGCAGATCAGCAGTGCCAGGGCAAGCTTCAGGACTCTCCAACCACAGCAGCCCATTCTTGTACAGCAGGAGAAAAGTCAATTATCCTACAGAGATGTCCTTCTCCCTTTAGTTACCTGGGGTGTGAAGAATGTGCCTAAGGCACCAAAGGCATGTTTTCCACTTCTTCACTGTTAATGAAGACTAGAGCCCGTTTCAGAGGCATCAGCAGCCACCCGGCACAGATGCTGGTGACAGTCACATGGAGCAGCAGTCTTTGATCAGCCCTACTGAAGGGGATTCCCTTTTCCCCTCTGCATTTTCCATAGGTAATACACAGATTGAGTCCTATGCTAGTAACATATTCTATCACCCATCTAGTCTCTACTGGTATGATTTTAGTCTTTGGGGGCTTCTTGCAATGATATTTTTCCAACCTTGTGAATTCAGAGAATGATGACTGTTCATTAAATAACCCTCCTCTAGTTTCAGCTCATTTAATTTCTGCTGAAGAAATCTCAAGGGTATCCTGGTGGAGCTGAGTCATTTAGCACGTCCAAGGATACCTCAAGACAAGGCTATTAGGCATTAATGATTAATACTGCTGACTTTCAGAAACACATACATAATAGACTTTCATGATCCAAGTGAAAAATGAATGAATCCTCAATAATTCAGAAAGGTGACAATAAGTTCCCATTTCTAAAACAAGCAATAATTTCCTTAATGAAGCAGTAAGAATAATAAATCCCTATTATATTAACATTGTTGTATTACTAAAAATTTCAGAAGCCTAATGAAAATAAGAAGTGAAAGAAATAAAGAGCTATGTATTCTAGTGCAAGGAACAGGCAGGGAAGCAGTATTTTGGGCAGTGCAGGTAGGAAAGGGTCCATATGGTATTAGTGCTCACTGCATAGTAGATCTAATCCCGCTCAACAAAAGCTGCCAGTCACCTCAGTCTGAGCATATGTGTTGGATACACAAAACATACTACAAGACTCATCTGTTTTGTCTAATTATTCTAGATACTCTATTTCCTGTCTAACTAATTGTTTAAAATATTTAAATATTCAAATACTGCTCCCCAGAGCCATCCTGAGAAGGTTGTTTTTACAAAGGCAATTCTGCTCTGAAGCTGAACAACCCAGGCTTCTTCAGCCTGGAGAGGAGAAGGTTTCAAGAACATCTTATTTCAATCTTTTGACATTTAAAAGAGACCTGTAAGAAAAATGGGGACAAACTTTTTAGTAACACCTAATGCAAAACTACAGGGGATATGGTTTTAAACTAAAAGATTTAGGTAGATTTAGACTAGATATAAGGAAAATCTTTTTAACAATGAGAGTGGTGAAGCACTGGAACAGGTTGCCCATAATGGTGGCAGATGTCCCACCTGTGAAAACATTCAAGGCCAGTTTGGACAGGGCTCTGAGCAACTTGATCTAGCTGAAGATGTCCCTGCACATTTCCAGAGCATTGGACTAGATGGTCTTTAAATGTCCCTTCCAACCCAAACCATTCTGTGATTCTGTGAAATGAGAGCTTCACAAGTCGAGGTGAGTAAATGCAGCTGTTTGGTCATCAGGAGCCATATGCGTGTATTTGTTAACTTTAAACTGGTTTGTCCGCTATGAAGGGAAGGACTTTCTGGAACACAAGGTCCTCCAAGACCCATCACGAAAGCTCAGAGCCAGTACAGGCCATGCAAAGCTGCTGCTACCCACCAGCTGTGCACTGAGCCTATGGCAGCCAGAAGCACCAGCTGGAGCATTTAGCAACATGAGGTTCCCCTCTCCTTATGCTTTACCCTGCAGATGGGCTGTTTGGTGTTGTATCCTTGAAACTCACCTGCCAGAAGTTTCTCCTTAAGTCTCTCACTTCCATCCCTATTCCTTCCTTTCTCTTCCAGCTGCTTTCCTGCTGCCATCCTCTTTCCTTCCCACAATTCTCACCCTTTCTGAATTTACTCCAGTCAAGAACCTGCCAGCTTTCCTTGTGCACCAGGCACCCACACCATCACATACTCTGAGGAACATGTCCCCAGCATTACAGCACTACCAAGCTATCCTGACCACAAAAAAATATATGATTGTCAATATTCATATACATGGCTATAAGTATGCACATGTAGGTGATGTTCTCTTTCACCTGGTTTTGCCCAGTTTCAATCCCAGTGATGCTGTTCAAATGTAATGTAATTCCATTAAATTGTGTTAGAGCTGATGTTCACAAAGAAGTCAGATGTCCTTTCTTATGTTTTCCATGCTCATTGCTTTACGTCTCTCCTATAATGTGATCGTGAAACTGCTTAGAAATAAATACAGATAAATTGATGTATTATCAAATCATTCTCTCCTGCTGCTGATCTTATCAGAGATAACAGACAGATGGTGGCAGCACTGTCCACCCACAACTGGCAGTACTTTTGCCACTCCTTAGGAGCATATCTGTGCCTACACTGACTATGGGTTTGCTTTTCCTAGTTACCACTGCATTTTACAGATCTCTAGGAAGCTGTCCACTGCCTCTCTAAGCCAGAGACTTAATGCCTGTGTTGTACCAACCTTGACCAAACCACCACAGAACAATGCCACTTCCTCAAAGACATCATCCAAAAAGCCAAAAGGAATACTCACGCCAAAATGCCAGAGATGTAAAGGGTTTCAGCAGACAAGTATGACAGGTAACTGAACATGAAGACCAGCAGGGGTTCAATTGAAGAGACGTTGTGGGTGAAACGGGTCATGAATGCTGAGACAAATCCAAATACGATGCCAAACAAGACTCCACCCAGCCCCACCACGAAGAAGCGAGCAAAGCCAGCAAAGATATCGATGGATTCAATTTCTTCATACCTGTGCATCTGGGTGAAGGCGATGAAGATGTTATATAAAACCTACATGTGAAAATAAGAAGACAGCAGTCAGGCGTGTTTCTGAACCTGGCAGGCTTACTCATTTCATAGGTGAAACAATGTGTGTGTCTATGTGTCTTTGTACGCCTGAAATTGCTATAGACATATCAGCAAAGTAACAACTGAAATCTCAGATGGTTCTTAACAAGTCCCAGAAGTAAGGGTCTGTTAAGTGCCCTGAAAAAAGAGCAAAAAAAAGAAGGGTAAATGGCTGTGGAATAGAAGTAAATTACTGGGGGCCTACATGCCACTGAATAATCAAAAAATACTCTCTTTTTTTGTTTGTTTTCTGAAGGTAAATTTAATTTTTGGTCTTTGTAGCAGAAGTTAAAAGCACAGCCAGGTACCTTAAAAACCCCAGGCTCTACCCTCCACCTTGTCCTTCTGACTCAGGATGGGGCAGGGCAGGGACTAAGAATTACATATTTGATTTAAATCCCATTTAGGTTGTCTATAGGATCAGTAGACTGGACAAACTTCATTAGATGGACTCAGGAATGTTATATGTTTTTCAACAGCATTTGAGACATAAAAATCGTGAAACACCACTAGGAATGGAAAAGAGGGAAGGTTTGGGAAGGTTTGGGAAGGTTTGGGAAGGTTTGGGAAGGGAAGGTTTGGGA
>VYXC01009540.1:305837-361363 GCA_013397175.1 Platysteira castanea
AGGGAAGGGAAGGGAAGGGAAGGGAAGGGAAGGGAAGGGAAGGGGAGGGAAGGGGAGGGAAAGTGGTAGCCTCAGTTTCATATTGTCTCTAGCTAGATAAATAAAGCCTCTCTATCATCATGTATTTGGAGTTTGATGCCACTTAACCACCTCCCCAAAGAACAATCTCAAAGTAAGAACCAAATTCTATGACACTCTAAATGTTCTAAAGACCCTGCACATATACACATTTTGACTAGAAAGCTTGAAATTAAAAAAATTAAAAGAAAATATCAGATTAGAAAAAAGAGTGAATTTAATGCAAATTATAATTTTATATAAGGTATTATATAATTTGGTCTGTAAAGATAATATCTTCAGTTTAGAGCAGAAAACTTTACCATATTTCTATTATCAATTTCTATTCTGCAGAAAATGTTAACGAAAAATTTTCAGCATATTTCACTTTCATTCATCTTTTAGAAATTCATAGAAAATTTCCAGAGTAATGAGTGGTGTAGTAATAAAAAGGCTTTAGAAGTTGCTGACAATCAGTTAATATTAACTCCTGTCAGATCTGTTTACAGTGAGTGTGTAACACATGCAAGTCACCTTTCAGTTTTGAAGAGAATTTGGTAAACAACTAAAGACACCAGCTCTCCAAAGCTGTTGCACTAAAGCATTAGTCAAAAACAATAAATAGACCAAAGTCATTTGCATTTTATGGTTTTCTCTGGTCTTTCTTCTTCATCTAGTTAATTCCAGAAGGTTATTAAGAAGACTAAGGCAGGTATTTGCAGGTAGAAGAGTCAAGCTCATTAGGATAGTAATTACTACTCAGCTACTATCTAATCTTAAATTGCTGCTGGGGACATATAACCTTGAGCTGTCACACACTCTGTTCTCCAGGAGGGTCACTGCTAATAGTTCTGGGAGACCGACAAAGCCAGACAAAATATTTAATTTAAGAAAATACGCAGAACTACTTTTTTCTAATGCCAGTGTATGGAATTCTTCAGTGGCAGATAAGGAAAAGAGGGTTCATATCTCCACAGTAAGCAGAACTCACCCTACCTACCTTATAGCTTTTAATTTCTGAGCCTGTTTTCTTTCTGTTTCCCTTTCTTGTAGACTTTGACCTCTTCCTAAGACTTGTGATTCTTTATAAATGATACCATGGCATGATTCTATGCTGACTTATGAAGAAAGAAAGTTATTCTCAGCAAATAACTTAACAAGATTTTTTTCCCCTTTTCTAGTTCCTAAAGTGTCTATATGATTTAATTGATTTGGCATCAAAATGGAAGTTATGGAAATATGACATCATTTCCAATTTTTTTGTAACATGCTTTGGGGGAGCAAACTGTTCTGTACCACAACCTGCACTGTGTCATATAAGTAAGGCTCAGCTAAGTTACATTGCAATGTTTATGCCAGTAAATGGGGTACTAGAATTCTTTTCATATTAGGAAAGCCTGAATCAGATTAGGAAGCTCTTGCTCACAAAAAAAGAAGGGATGGATAGATAGTGGTGTCATGTAGCAAGTCTGAAAACGTCATGCTTTGGGTTGTTTGGAGAGGAATTTGTACCACTGGACAGGTCTTAGAGCCAGGAAGAGGAAGAGAGAGCCTGACACTGTTGCCACAGGGAACTCTGCAGGGATGCTCCATGCTCCAGCTGTCTATGTACAATTACTACACATCCACATCAGAAGCATTGGAAGAAAAGATTTTCAAGTGACTGCCTTAACCAGCAACACAGGCTGTCTTGATAATTCTTTCTTCCCACCCTGCTAATTCTTTCTGACCACTGTAGTTAGATTTACTTTTAGCACAGTGGAACAACTTTTACAGTGGGAGCAGAGAATATCTCCATCCTCCTTCCTGGCACCCAAACCAGTGGCCAAAGTCTTTCTCAGTGGCCAAAGTCTTTCTCAGTGACTTCTAAGAGGCAGTTTCAAGTCTTCTCAAATAAAAAAATTATTTTACTTAGGTCTTCAACATATATTAGATTTAACTGTTCTGCTGCATACAAAGAAGAGAAGGTTCCTTTAGAGAATATAGTCACTGCCATTCATTTTGAGTACAGCATGATAGATAGGTGTTCTCAGTATTTCTAAAATCAAGCCTCAGAGATTAAGCAGTCAGGAAATATTCCATTTCCTGGTGCATACAGGTGCTCAGCTCCTGTTTAGAAACAAAATTATCTGTGTATGTGTGGGAGCAGAGCTTCAGATGCCTGAAACACTTCAGAGCAAAATCGGGATATTCCACCTGAGTTCAGGTTTGAATAAGATCTGCACTGGATTTACAACACTTTTGAACAGGGCTTTGAAACTCCTCTAATACCCTAGATCCAGCACCATTGACATCTGAAGTATTCTGATGCTAACAGTCCCCTCAGAAATAACTGGGCAAAGAAGCAATTGACAGGACTTGGAGCCTTCCTGTTCCATCCACAGACATGGCCCTACTGAGGGGAATAGGAAAATGTACCAATGGGTAAAAAGAGTAAATTATCCACTTTTCTCCCAGCCCCTTAAGGCAAAGTTATAACTTCTAGATTATAATTCTAATTCTACAGTCTGTTATTTTGTAATTTTTTTCTCTATACCAGGATATTGAACTAACTATAGGAGACAGAGCCATTGTTGCCTCAAATGTAACACGCAAGTTCAACAGAACTCATACCAGTTTTTCCTGCTGGGGAAAAAATGTTCAAGCTGATAAGCAGGCTGGAGAGAACCAGGAGATATTTGTATTTAAACAATAAAAAGATATGTATGCTTAATATATCTTGGTGATACTATCTTTTTTAAACACTTAGAGTTAGTGCTAATGAAACTGTTAAGAGAGAAGGAGAAGGAAATGGTAAGAGAAGACACCTGAGATAAACAGTTTTAAAGTCTTGAAAAAAGGTGGGATATCAGAGAGGAGAAAGTCACCTACTGGGCTCCATTCAGGTGACAAATACTTCAGTCTTCTTAAGCGTGAAGCCAGGTAGAGATTTTGAAAACTCAAATGCCCAGAAAGGGGCTGTATGGTGGTTGATGCAGAGATGCAGTAGCAGGAGCTGACAATCTGATGGCAAGGCAGATGCTCTGAGATGAGCCCCAAAGATGAGAGCGTGTCGGGCAACAGGAACTCTCAGTGGTGGACCCAACATACCCCATGTACAGCCCTTTCATCTCATTTACTAACACACCCAGTGCTGCTGAGGAGTGCCTAAGTCCACTGTTTTAAAAGGCTTTCTGTCACTGCACGTTTATACTCTAACAGGATCCTGACTGGAAGCTCAGGTAAATACCACCAGGAGTTGGACCCCCGCATCATAAACAGCTGGGAGAAAAGGAAGGGTAAGATAGTGAGCCCATCCAAAAAAAGTGTGAAACAAGCTCTTGCAGTGTGAAAAAGAGGTATTACATTTTTGAGGTCAGTATTTGAAGGAACCAAAAAGACAAGTGTAAGCAATAGACACACTGGGGATTTTTCTGTTTAAATGGTAGCACCCAAGTAGTTTGCATGTATGTTGTCCTGTTTTTTGCTAAGCCTTCTGTTTTAACCTTGGAGTCAAAGAATTTTCACACAGTTTCATGTAAATAATGGTCAATGTTTATTTAACCATCTTTTCTGTTTTTCATTCCTTTTGTGATAAGAGAAAGTTTGATGAGCATCCTTTTTCTCCAGTGGGATTGAGGAGGAAGTGACATGTCCTCCAATCTCTTGTGGAGTTGAGAATCCTATAAAGTATGATAAATGTAAATAAAGTCTCTCTTTTCCCTCTTTTCTGCTGAACCTAGCAGGTGTGAGTGTGTCCTTTATTGTGCTTTCACCGGCACATATGTAAATTAAGCATCACTTGTCCCTTAGTTCTACATCAGCCCTTTATCTCTGATCACCAAGAGAAAGGATTTATGATCAATGGGCTCTGGCTGCAAGAAGTTACTTTTCTGCTTTTTCTTTTCTCAGTTCTCGTAAATTGCACTTCTCCCATGAACCTTTTCAGCAGTGAACTCTGTACCGATTTTACAAGTCCAAGTTGGGCTGTACCTCATGTATAGCAGTATCTGAATAGTTTTTATGCGGTTTAGATTCCTGTGATTTAAATTCTGTAAAGATCTTATCTAGTGAAACTCCTTAACCTGCCGTTAACTTGTACCACATGAGCAGTCTAGTTGGTTTCTGAGTAATAAACTTCCTGCTTGAAATTTCTTCCTTGAAAAACATGTGTTTTAAATGTTCTTGTCACTTATGCTTACAGCTAGAATTTCAGGTTGCTCCAATTTTAGCAGAACTAATGAGATAGGGGGAAAAATATTAGCTAAAGGCACTCTGTAAAAACACTCATTTCCTATTACAAAGAAAACAACAACAAAAACAACCAAAAACAAAAACGTAATCAACCAAACAAAATCTCTCTTACTCAGGAAATATTGTTTCCGGATATTTATAACAAGACAGCCAAAAAAGGCAAACATTTGTCAGATGTCAATTTTTTTACTGATAGAAACAGAGTTATGTGAAGTTATTAGTGGCATTTGGAATTCCTGTTTAAGGTCTCTGGTGAAATTTCTAGAAGGGCCTGGAGGACAGAGTGTGGCCTCTAGAAGCTGTCCACATCTGGCTTGCCTTTTTTTCCAGAGGACTCTCTCATGTATATGAGAAAGCAGAGTCCCCTGTATTTTTACCCTTGCCACCTTCAGTTTTCAAGCAGTATAATTTTCTATTTATTTGCTTGCACAATGTCAAGAATATTCCAAGGTCCTACACTGATCCTACCAGGAAAATCAGCTGTAGCTTATCCATTCACTTCAGTGAGTGCGAGAGCACATTCATATGTGTTTCCCTCTTCCAGCAGCTCTAAAATACATGCTTTTGAAAGAGGTAATATAAGATGTAATTTTTGCATGCTTTAATATCCCTTGTGTGTAACTGAGTGAAGTATTCATAAAATAAATAATGCATTAGGATGTCCTTGAAGCTGTTCTTATCCTGTGCCCAGTAACCCTACAAGCCACAAGAGTCCAAAGAGGGGAAGACAAGGAGTGGAAAGAAACTCACCACAGTTATGCCATCATTTAGCAATGACTCTCCAAAGATCATCATGTAAAGCTGCTCATTAACAGAGGCTTCTTCAAAAACTACCAGAGCTGCCACGGGATCCACTGCTGAAATCATGCTGCCAAAGAGCAGGTTCTGCAGCAGGTCCAGGTCAGTCAGGCCGAAGGCTTCGATCTGACAGATTCCATAGAGGGAGAGGCCAATCCCAAATGAGTTTAGCAGAGCTCCCAGAACAGACCACCACAGAATGGATCCAAAGTTTTCGAAAAATGGGCGAGTTGGCATGAAATAACCCTCCTCCAGGACAATGGGTGGAAGGAGATACAAGAAGTAAATACTAGTGTCCATCACTGGTGGAGATTTGTGATGGGAAGCAAAGATGATTGCTCCTACTAGTGCTCCAATGGCAATCAGGATGCAGCTTTCAGGCATCAGTCTTGGTAATCGGTGATAGATATGGAAACCTTGAATAAAACATTAGGGGATTATTCAAGTTTAAATTACCTGATGTCACACAATTGTCTTGCCTTCGTTTGAATATTTTGTCTTCAGCCAGACAGATTTTGCTCTAAGGATTATGACGGTAAAAACAGGCAGTACTCTTCCTTTCAAGACTAAACATTTCCACACATCTATCACTAAAGCAGGGCAAGAGTTTGATCCTGAATTTCTTCTTTTCCTGCTGCCCAGCTCCTCACTTCTGAGCAAGCATGTCTGAGCTTAAGCTCCACTTCTGGGAAGGCAGAAACCTCTTTGAAAAGATCCTCCACAATTTGGAAAGAAAATATTCTCCAAGAATCCTTACTTCTCACCTGTTACTGGCTCGCCATAGTCACTATACAAGGAACTGTGTGATCATACTGGGAATGAGACTAGCCTGTACTACAAACGTCAGGATTTTTTAAAAATTTACAAGAATGAGGATGAGGCAGGCTAAGAAACCTTTAAATCCAATGTCTGTTACTCCATGCTTGAAGCTAGTTCAGCCTTCATCTTGCACCTCTAGAAGGTTCTGCCATGACTGTATTTCTGTGACCCTTGAACTATCAGTCTTCAAACACAAAGGAACATAAAAGTATTTTTATGAAATTTTCAATAATGTTTTTAGGACACTTTTTTTTTAACAAGAAGTATGTTAATATTATAACTCTACTCATCTGCCTTTTAATTTAAAAAATCATTTTCCAGTCTTCTGCCAGTTTTCCAGAATAAGGGGACTGTTCTGCCTTTCAAGGTTTTGTAACTGTTGCCCACCCTTAAATCTTGAAATCCAGAAAGAAGATCACACCTGAATAAAACACTGAAAACTTTAACAGTTTGGAAATCTTCTTCCCTGGGTAACCAGATTATTCTGACTAACTCTTTCTTCCAATTGTATTTGAAATCTACAGCTCCACACTTTTCCTCAAAAATAATATTATTTGAAAACTTACAGTAAAAGGAGCTGGTCCACCTGGGAAGAATCACACAGTTCTTCTAAAGTATCTATTTCTTGTTCAAAACAAGAATATTGTGTAGATGTGCCATATGTCAAGTCCTGTGTTTTTATGGATGATAAATAAAGAATTTGGTTGATATGTTTACTATTAACACACTGCTGATGCCATAACAAATTTTATTTGTGAAAATTTTGATTGATATGTTATCAGTGAAGACATTTGTAGGAATTGGATGGAGGGCATCAGCTATAATGAAACTGGCAAATTATGGTTAGTGGTAATGATTTTTGTCAGCTGGGTGACTATGACATGAAAAATGTTTATCTTCAGGCCACCTCCAGAAAAACATCAGTCTCACCTACAAGTCTTTTCTAAGGAAATGTTTGAAAATCCCACTGAAAGATCAGAAGAAAAGGGAGATTTTATGCGTGCAACTCTTTACATTGTTACCATCTTCTTCATTTATTTGACATTGCTGTATTAATTCTGAATGGTCAAAATAATTTAAGCCCAGCTATGAAAATGTGTAAGACATGATGAGCTTTTTTTTTTGCTATGTTAATTGCAGTCCCTACTGCAATTACTGCTCCATAAGTTGTCTTTCCCCATTCAGACACCCACATGGAGGTCTAATAGAAGCTAGATGCATTGATACGTGTTCAAAAGGTACTTAGCCTACATCTCTGATGATCCACACCCTGAGAGACTCTCAGTCTCTCTCCTCTGATATTACTTTTCACACCAACTTTAAAGAGCAAATATGTAAAACAAAGACTCAGCGGGAAATGTTTCCTCTTATTCACACAAAGGAAGAATTCTTTACACTTTCTCCCCAAAATTCAATACACTTGAAGTCTCAGTCTGGTGTAACTGATTTCTACAGCTGTGTCAGGTTGCAAATTCCAGTATCTTGTGATGTATAAGAACTATAAAAATGAATGGACAGCACTGTGTCAGAGAGCTCTGTTGCTACTTGCTACTTACAACCCAAGAGACATGAAGGTTAGAGGTCAGATGTTAACTTAAGATGGAATCATTTTAAGGTGGAATTTTGGCATTGCCATGGTAACGAGCACAACTGTTCTTTTGAGAACAGACGCTGTAAAATCAATCCCAGCTACAAAATGAATGAAAATTACTTGGTTACATCGAACTTTTTAAACTTCTTTCCAAGCTAGGAGGACCCAAGATCCCATTTTCTACTTACCTATTTTTGCAAAAGAGGCAAGGAGGATCCAAAGGGTAACTTCATAGGGAATTTGCACATAGTCATAGTCCAGTGTGAGAACATGTAGCCTTGTGTCTTGTGAAGAGTCAACAGCACCACCGGAGTCAGGTTCATTGTGAGGCAAGGACCTCTTGCCCAGGCTGGGCTCATCCACATCAGCAGCAGGAGAACAGGATACCATGTTCAACAGCAACAGCAGCAGGTTGGAAAGCTTTGCATGTGCAAGCGTGGCAGAGCCCATATTGGGCTGTGACGATTTTATTATGGATTTAGCATGTAGTGGGTGCATGAAGGTGTGCAACAGTCCCTTCTGCTGATTCACGCTGCTCGTAGCCACAGCCACTACTTCCTCAGGACTCTTTAATTTGCCTCTTAGAGGTCATTTTATATTACAGTCCTAATGTGCCTGTCCCGTTCCTTGCGTTACAGACAGACGTGGAGTTTGTATGAAGATACCGGTTGTGCAGGTTCCTCTGACCCAGAAAAACCTTGGCCACAGCCTGTTGAGGAATAAAAAAACCTTTCCAACTGCGTTATTTATCCAGCCTCTCTGATTTTTCCACTGTCAAAAAAACCCCAAAAAACCCAAACAAAACAAAACAAAAAAACTTTCAGTGCTCACCATTCAGGTAGCAAGCGCAGGACGAGGGAATAGCATCAGAGGTGGTGGCAGCCTGGGCAGGCAGGAGAGCCTGCTTCGTGCCTCCCTCTCCTGCCCTCGCTCCCCGGCTGCCTCCCCTGCTCAGCTGGCACCTCGGGCACCACACCTGGCACTACTCACTGGTCCTATCGCACCTGGTAACAAAACTACTTGGTGTTTAAATAAAGGGACTGTGCAGGGCTCGCGGTAGGGACATCTGGTGGGGGACTGAGCAAGTTACAGCCTCGTTTGGAAAGGGACTCCCTCTCCTCCCTCTCTTAAATGTGTATATAATTTAGCAGGTAATATCAACATAAAGAGGAAGGTCTGAGTCACACCACCTGCGTAAAGCTGGATCTTGAGCTGTCTCGTATTTGGCATTTGTTTTACTCACACCAGTAAGGCGTTTACTGGGCAGACACATTATCCTCCTCCAACACGATATTCACTCTTCTGGAGCAATTTTTTTAAAAGGTCATCATCTTCTGTCCTGCACAAAACTACCATGTTTAGTGTAAGAATAACAGGGTGTGCAAACATCATGCTGTTGATTAGAACCTTCTAAAGTCTGTATTGCTTACATTAGAAGTGAATGCATTTAATTTACTGACAAATTATTCAAAATATTCAAATTCAGCAATGATTTGATTACGTTAGAAGATAGGGCAGATAGTGGGAGATGGTGAGAACAGATTTGATACCCTAAAACAACTAGTTCTGAGGACCCTGCAATTACACTGAATGTGCTTGGGGGGTATTCCTTCAGACCAACTCACAGACCAAATGTTCCTTCATGGATGGAAAATATCTTCCACTTGACTTTCTGTGGAAGGGATCTAGTGTGTGCAACTGTAATGCTCTATAATACAAAACAAAAGGCAACGTGTGGTGACAACTGGGAAATTTGCATCAAAACTATAATGATCTAAACCAAATCTCCAATACAGGTGCAACTGCAATGTCAAAATTTTCTGTGGTACAAACAGTGATGTCCTTTGACGTTCTGATTGTACATGAAGAACTATCTCTCGGCCTCACAGTAGCATCAGTCCTCCCATGAAAGCTTTGAACTCAATACAGCATTAGGTTGATAATGCTCAGTTTGCTTGCAAAAGAGTCCTTTTTTCCAGAATACTCATCCCGTTAACAGCAGTATTTCTTGGAATCCCTTTCCAACAAGGAATCCAGCAGATGAGATATTCAATTAGCATTATAAAACAAGAATTTATTAACTTGAAGGTCAAATGAAGTGAGCAGAACAACAGAGCAGAACAACAGAGCTGGCAGACAGAGGACCGCAAGTTTAGAGTCCCTGGAAGTCTACTATCTGTGACAACCAGCGCTTTGATTTACACCTGCAACACACCCATAATGCCAACAGTTTCATGCCCAGGTTCAGTGGACATTGAGTGACCAGCACCAGACAGGATGAGCAATGATCAGGTGCAGATGTCCCTGAGGGTGGAATGTTTCACAACTGGTAGAATTCTTCCTCTCATTGAAGGAAGGATGGAGATGCCTGGGATAAGCCTACATGGTGGTCTTTCTTTTCTGAATCCCTTTGGCATACCCAGTTGTAGCAGTCTCCCATGGTATTTTCTTGGTTCACACTGGAGGAGTAACTAATTAGAAAAATTTAGATACGTCCCACTGGACTGCATCAGAAAATTAAACTGCAAGCTTCTTCTTGAGTTCCCTTCTTTTAATCTTTTTCTAGAAAACAAGCATAAAAATATTCCAGAAAGAAATACAGTGCAAAGAACATTGTATATCTCAAAATCAGAGCAAAATAGTAAAATAAATACAATAAAAATTGTAATAAAATATTAATTTATGAATGATAACTCACATTTACAGTTGTGTGCAGCGGCACAGTTTTGCTGTGCACTTTCACATTTCAGTCCTCCTGACTGTTTTGGAGGGAGCTATTACTGGCTGTAGTGACAGTTGACAGTGGTCAGACGATATAGAAAACATCTTTGAAAATCATGTTACCATTCCTGATCCTGATGTCATCCCCCCATGAAATTTCTCCTATCAATATACCAGTCTGAATAACCTCTGGGATAAGCCCTTCAGGCTGCAATTTCCCAGCCTCCTAGTGGCTTTCACTGGCATGTGGTAGTGCATGTATTTCCAGAACTTCTTGTGTGGAGCAGCAGAAATGGAAGATTTCCAGGTAACGACTGGTAAAATCCGAAGTGCTTTCCTCACTACTGGAGGCAAAGTCTCTGGCTCTTGGAAATCCTGGAACTTTATCAATACTAGTTTGATCCTTTTATCTTCCAATGCACAGTTCACCGCTGCCTGCAGTTCAAAGATGCTTGGTCCACTGACATAGGCTGGGCTCAAAATAATTATTACCCGTCTGCTTTGTTTAATAGCGGTTACAACTTCATCTGTGTATGCTGGAGAGGAAACAGTGAGAGTTACTGCGTTCTACAGTTGCATTTTTATCTTATCAGTTCCTTTATCAACAGTTAAAACTCAGAAATAAGGAAAGCCAAGAGTAGTAATGCTGAGCAATCACAAAACCCCTAGAAATGTGTTGGCTATCAGAGGGTACCATGGCTGTCCTTAAACAACTGAAGAACACAGCTTTCTGCTAAGGACATAAAGGGCACAGCTGAGACCTCAACACACTTAAACAGGGTCTCAAGGGACACTTGGACTTGTCTTTATTTCTCCCAGGAACAAATACACAGGGCTTTCTAATTACTGCAAGTGGCACTAATCGAAGTTGCATATAAGGTAACTACTGAAATATTTGAGGTCTTCTTTCCAGAGAACAGAGTTTGCTTGCAAAGAAATCCTTGTACAAGAAATTTCATCTCAGCCTAGTAGCTCATGGTGACTTCATTGCAAAGTATGTATGCCTCAGACACAGGGACCAGATACAAAGATCAAAACATTATGAGACTTGAACATAAATTCCAGTACCAAATTTTATAATTTTTTGCTCTGGTGCATAAGGCTTTTTTGGAAATTGAAATACAATTTTATAAAAACTGAAGATTTTCTACCATCCCCAGGGACCTTACCTCCTCCTGGAAGAATATCTCTTTCAAGAATACATAACTTGTATCCATATTTATTTTCTAGTGTATCTGGAAGAAGTTCCAGGGCAAATTTTTCCTCACTAATTAAAGCAGAGTCGCTTTCAGAAGAGTTTAGTTTTGCATAGGACACAAATGCATCGAATTCCTTTCCATCTAAAATAAATAAACAAACAAATAAGCGAACAAACAAATAAATAAATAAATTACATTCTATACATTAACAAGTCTGGCTGAAGCATTCAGCTTCTTTCTTAATGCTTGGTTTCCATCTATATCTATTGAAGTAGGCACATTACAAACCTAAAATTATGACCTGTTCATGGATTACAGCTATCCAGTCACCAAAGACAACCTTGCTCCTCACTGTCTTGCAAATTTTGTAGACATATGCTAGCAAAGCAAACAAGGAAGGTACTGATGTTTAGTGCAAGGTAGTTTAAAGATCTGGTCCCTTCCAGGCAAAAGCTGTGTGGTAGGAAATGATTCCCAGTCTTTTCTCTCATTTGCCCAAATGCTGATTCAAAAAAAAGTTGTCAATGGCCAATCTTCTTTTAAAATAGAATGAATCTTAAAGGAAAAATGCTCTTATATATTAGCTGCTTGCACAAGATATGCTGTTTTCATACATTGTTATGACTGTAAACAGAGAGACTTTTGTAAGGAGCAATGGACAAGTCTGATCAAAATATGATCTCAGACACCAAGCACTGACCAGTTATTGAACTTTAATTCTCATTGAAGGAATGTTTGTATGCAGACGAAACACAGGTAAAGAATTTTTCTTAGCTTTGATTACCCTGGTACCAATGTCCTGAGTTAGGCCCATTCTTAACTACAAGGCAAAAGCAAATTGTATGTATTTGTTAGATAAAATTCAAACTACATGTGAAGGAGAATTCTGGTGAAAGCAAAAGGAACAGTAGACCCAGTCCAGTTTCCCAGTTACTTGAGACCATTTAAGGTGTCCTAAGACTGCCAGATTTGACAGGGGAAGTATTGAGGACTCAAGCCTTTTGGAATGGTAGGACATCCTCAGGCAGCCCAGATTACATCAGACACTTATTTTCAATTAGCTGAATTGTATCACATGACAGTATAATGAATAGAAACCAGAAAGAAATTCCCCTGTGTAGAGCAGAGTCCCAGTGCAGGGTGCTTCTGCAGGGTAAGCTGAGAGGCTCTCTAGATTTCACCATATTGACTGCACCTTCACTCCTTGGGAACTGAGACACTCACATCCAGCACAGACACCTAAGTGCTAAGAGTATCATGACCCACATGTCTTGGTGTTAACCTCCTGGTTTCTATCCCTAGGTGTAAGATTAGGATCACAGACTAAGAGCCACCAAGCTCCCACAGGATTTAGAAGAGCCCATATGTAAAGCAAATACAGAAAACTAACGTGGATGAGCTGGGGCTGAACACTCAAACTCAGAACCAGCACGTAGCAGAAAGTAGCCATCAAAACAAAAGAGAGGTGTGCAGATTAGGTTTGGAGGCCAAGAATGTGATCAGACAACATATGTTGCATCTCTGCTCCTCCACTCTGCTTCTGAACACACACTTTCAATCACATCCTTCTACTGGTGCTGCAGCTCTTGTGATAACAGAGGGAGATGATTCACTTTGCTGGCTACACACTGTCTTTCACTGAGTTATTTTTCTGCCAAGTTGAGCCAGTTTAGGCCCACGAGAGTGAATCACCAGCGGTAGGCACACAGGACTAATGTGGGAATTAAAGGTGGGGCAGAGGGTCGCTAGACTGGTTTAGCTGAACTTGAATTCATCTATACCCTAAATTGAAGCTTCTTTGAAAACAGATTTTAAATGATAATAAATTGCATGACAAGCCAGGTATTCCTCATTTCACCCACAGAGGTCGCTGCAATCTTATTAGACAGCAACCACTAACACGCCTTTATAATTACTATTACAATAGCAAGTTAAAAACAAATACAAAATAAGCACAATTAAGCCATTTGTTCACATAACTGTACAGGACAATTACAAGCTGAGGAACATCTGGTACTGTATTTGAGATGCTTAAAGTGTTGGAAATGAAGAATATCTGACTTAAGCAAATTGATGGCATACGTGGTCTATAAATATTAGTATCAAATCTTTTGCATTATTTTTTTCTCCTTGTGGGAGAAGGCAGGAATTTTAGGATATATATCTTAAAAGGCTAAGGAGGCCAATTAACCCCAGAAGGGTTGTGGTTTCTCTGTCCACAAGGTCCTGCACAACCTGGTCTAGGCTGGCTCTGCTTTGAGCAGGTGCCATGGCGCATCTTCCAATCTTGTAGGATTCTTCAGTTCTCTGGTTCTGTGGTGAGAGGGACATGAGAGAAGAAACAACAGACAGGAAGAAACAGCAAAATCAAGTCATAACTGCTGCTTTGCTGCTCTATGACCAAGCCCTCTCAGACCTCAGGTGGCTTGATATGCATCCACATGAAGTGAGAAGGACATGATGCTGCAGGTGAGAATACATTTTCTTTGGAGAGGAAACTATCTGGTTATGCACGGCTGGTCTGCACTCTGCAAATGGTGCTGTGGGCATGAGGTACATGAGAATGTACAGGCAGGGGACAGGGACTGCCACGGTGGAACCCAATAGTGGCTTCAACTTCAACGCACAAGCCTTGGCAGGTCTGTCTCTGTCCTGCTGACATGCAGGCTGTGCTCTAAGGGGATTTTCCATAGGCCCGTAAGTCAGTTTGTTACCAAATAGTGGGGAAATACTGAGTGATTTCCCAAACTGCTTTTGCCAAATGCTTTAGGGCCCACAGAAATGTTTTCCAAAAGGTCAGTTAATTTTCTAATTGCTAATGTACTTATAGGTATCTAGATATAGTTGTTTCACACTCAGGTGTAAGGTACATATGCAAACACAAAAACAGACTCAGACTTCTATCTCAAACTGCATCAAGATGTAAGAATTTTTAGAAAAATTTTCTCGGGCACAAACTACAGAATTCTTCCAACCCATGTAAGAAAATTGTACATTAAGTTCTTTGAAGTAGTCATAGTGATTCGTGATACATTTTTACACTGTCTACTATTTCAGAAGCCTGTTTTAGCTGAGATGATGGGGCAATGCTACTACAGAGACTTGAAAAATCAAAAGTTAATCACTCAGGTGCAAATGTCAAGTTGTTTCCAAAGTTTTAGAAAGAAAATATGAATATTTCCCAAATATTCACTTCTCAGTTGGTGCCCTTTATGGTCTTATTGCTCTCTTTTGTTTGTTCTTCTGAGAAACATTTTGGCTTCAAGTGAAAAATACAATAGACTCTGGAGTCCTTCATTTTGTTGTGCAAGGTTGTTTCCCTCTTGTCCAAAGGTTTTGTTGAACTTTTTCAGAGAACAATTTTGAAATTTTGGAGATGCTAAATTATTTCCTGGAAATGGACTGCCAAAATTCAACTTCCTACTCTAATCTTCTATGGGTAAATTAGGATAAAAGTCTAACTGACATTTCAGTTGGTGTTAGATATTTCTTTTATACTATCTTCCTTTTTTCCCATCTGCATTCACTGAGCATCTTGCAAGGCTTAACAGTCTTTGTACTGGCTCAAAGAGAACAGGGTCATTAAGAGAACTTAATTAAATAAGTAATTCATACCAGATTATCCCACACGGCAAAAAGCAGTAGAAAAGCTGGAGAAAATTAATATTTCACAAGGTTTCTTACCTTCTGTACTCTTGTTGTGGACCAGATAGCTTCTATACATCAGCACTATTTCAATCCAGTGCTGGTAAATAAAGGCAGTGCACAAAACAAATGCAAATAGAGTAGAAATGGCACTGCATAGTACATATAGGAACAAAACTGCAGAAAGAAAAGAGTCTATCATAACTCAGATTTCCAAAATAATATTGACATTTAGAAAAAAAACTCAGTCCAGAAAGGGGACAAATCATCTCACAATCTTTTTTCTTATACCACTGGCAAAATTTAGGCAAGTCAAGATTTCATGTAGCCACAAAACATAGAATTTCAGTCTACCATCAGTGACCTTTTTTGCATGACATCTCTTTGGTGGTATGAAAAGCCAATCTGTGGCAGAAGGCACAGAGAAAACACTGGTACACTCAGCAGTGCTGAAAATAGTCATCGCCTGAGATGGAAAAGCTACATCAGAGCTGACATAACTGCACACAGTGCCCTGATGGCAGCTTCCTGTGCCACTCCAGTGATGAATCTCCACTGTGATCTATGGTTCAACATTTTAATTTCCACACTGATTCTGGTTGGGGCCTTGAAAGGCTTGAAAGGCAACCACATTCGTATCAGTTATGGTAACTTCTCAGAAACAAGCATGCTAATGATGGGAAAAGAAACAGAAATGAAAATCAGGGAATACTGTTGCTCTCAGCAGCCTCTCTGCTTCAGTTTAGTAGATTGCCTATTAATGTTCAGAGATGATATTCTCCTCCTCTTCTTTCCAGCTACTCTCCATCTTCCACTTGTCTCACCTGCCTGCACTAAGTTCCCAGATAGCTCTGTCCTTCTGAGTAATTCTCAAAATACTGTGGCTTTCAAGATGTCTGACAAATCAAACTTTACCTGCTCAGGTTCAAGAAACCTCTGCTACTGGCTAAAAGCCAGTGTCAATGGGGAATTAGTCAGTAGCAGTAGAGTAAACCAAAATGTGTCTTCAGGGGCAAATAGTCACCAATTGATAGTTTTACCTCTCTGCTTTCTTTTCAGCTGGATCACACCAGTAACATTCCCCACTGAATTCTCAGCAAAGCATGTGAAGTTGCTTCTGAGGTCCTTTTCACTAACTTCTTTCAATGTTGCCACATGAAGAAGTGTGTGCCCCTTCAAACCTTTTGGATAGACACTAGAGAGAAAAAAAATGTGTGTTTGCATGATACCTATGCTGTTCATTCCCACAGTCTCCCAATGTCTTATACCCAAAAATAGAGGAGCTTGCAACTTCTTAACATTCTTCTTGAATTTTTAATGCAGTGATGCAATATTCTGGTTTGGAACCTCCATTTGGTTTATACGTGGTAAGAAAATACTAACATTGTAAGAAAATACTTTCATAGGCCTGAAGACTGAAAGGTTTATTCTTAATTCATCCACTCAGCAAAATATTTACCACTTGCCTAGTCTTTAATATATAGTCCCCTTTACTTCTATAAGATTACTTGTAGTTTTCTGAGATGTGAAATATTCCCCTGGCAGAAATGCAGAAAAATAAAACTTCAAAAAGGAGCCCCAAGAGAGAACTAGCTTGGCAAAAACGCTGAGCAGCACATCTTCTTGCACAGAGGTAAAAAGGCCAAGGACGGGATAGGCAAACAGAATAAGATAGATATAAGGGACAGGAGTATAGGAAACGAAGCAGTAAAGGAGGAATCCCTTCAGGGTTGAGTGAAGGATATGGGTAACAGATCTGTGTCTGCAATCACTCTAGAATACCCAGGGTTTCTGAGTTTCACTATTGCCCTTTGAAAGCCACAAGTACAAACATCTCTGGGTCATCCTAAAAGGCATCTCACATCAGGCTGTTGCAAGATGACAGTATCCCATGGCCCTTCCTCATTACCTCGATGCATGGGAGTGAGCAAAGGCAAGGATTCAAACAAAGTCTGTTGGGGATGTTTCATATGTTTGTATTTAAAAAAAAAAATTGGAAACTCTACCCATGAAAAAATCTAAAACTTTGTTAAGAAGAATATTCCAAATCTAAACATTTTAAAGTTAGGAAAATCCAATTTCTGCTCTACCATGAGTGTGTGCATGTGTGTGTGAGATATCATCATTTTGGGGGGGTTTTTTCCCATATGAATACTATTATGAACTTGATATTAGCAGGGCTTTTGCTTCCTCCAGTGTACAGAATGTTTACCCATAAAGTTGACTCAGGGATGTGTGGTGAAAGACACACTTGCCTGTGTTGCCTCCACTCTATTGCTTAGCCAAGTTGAACACTGCATAAGTGAATGAAAACAGGAAGGAAAGGGAAGTGTAGTAGCTGCAGGGGTTGTTCCCAGCTCACAGGAAACCTTTCCCCTACATGTTTCTTCTCTGCAAGGTCTGGTTAATTCTTACCAGGGAAGAATCCCAAAATTCAGTGTCCTGAAATTCAGCGCTGCAAGTCCTCAGACCTAGTATGTAAACACACCCCAGTGTCTGAGACACACAAACTCCTTTCAGTGTCCTCAGTACTGTTTTGCTGATCTGATTTATTCCCCACTCAGAGACAGCTTCCAAAGACAGATTGTGTGAATGGTTAGCAAGACACAACAGAGACCGTGCTTCCAAGAACACTTGAAAACAACAGCACTTGAAAACAACTGATGCAGGGAGAGGCAACCAGAAACCGTTCATGCTGAAGCTGTCTATGAGCTAAAGCTCTAAGAAGAAGAGCTAAAATTATGCAGAGTTTCAGTTCTTGATTTTATGACCATCAATATGTGCTTCTGTATGTGAAGGTCAAATGCCTGTCACATGCTAGGTGAAAGAAAAGAGCCTTCTAAGTTTCTCTCAATTAAATGTATTCAGTAAAGTTGTTATAGAAGGACTTTTACAGTTGCTTCTGGTGGTAGTAACTAGGTTACTGGGGCAGGAAGGGGGGATTAGTTTTCTCACCTTGTTTCCTGATTCAATTTCTCCTTTATATTCTTTTCATTGTTTCGTTTCCATGTTACCCTCATTGAAGAAACTGTTTCAAACCCAAACTGTACACGGCATTCCAATTCAAGTGGCTTGCCTGGAACAAATTAACACAGAAAAACCGTGCCTGCAGGTCACCAGAATATTATTCTCTTAAATAGCTTAGAAAGCAAAGCTGGTTTGCTTTATCAAAATCTGTAATTATTTATCAATACCTCATTTAAATGTTTTCATTTGCTTTTAGGTGAGGAATTGAAACTTACCAAGCTCTGCTTCAAGGATCACAACACCATTGGGATACAAAAGGTTTGGTGGATGAATAGTGGTTTTTGCTGCAATTAACAAGAAAATAATTAAGTATAAAGTCACTGTCAGTGCACAGGACCAAAGAAAATAGCTTAAAATTCAAATTTTCAAGTTTTAGGTGGAATTTAGACACCTAAGTCCAAGAGGATGATTTACAGTTCTGGAGGTATCTGAGAGTGCACAGGTAAGGGAGTTGTAACAACAGAACTTGTGCAGTTGCTTAAACACCTTCCGTCTCATTTACTCTGAGGCACTGTCCTCTTACATGAGCTGAGAAGATCAGCATTTCGCCTGCATTTAAGATTATTTAGGATTCAAAAATTAGGAACCCCTCTTGCAAAACCCCCTGAAGAGTGCAATCCTCACACCAGTTCCCTGAAAAGCCTCTTTCCATGCCCAGTAAGCACAAGCAGCACACACACACTTCATTCACAAGCACAGATATTTGCACCAAAATAGCCATGTTGTTTTCAAAACTCAGGCTGCCGAAGGGCACAGATAATGACACCCACAGGTTATACCGTAAAACCCACAGATCTGATAGTCTAGGAAAGTTGCATACTGCAGGAAATAGTGCCACAAAACACCTTCTTTTTTTTTTTTACCAAGCCACAGCAGAGAAATGTATCACAGAATCACAGAATAAGCTGAGCTGGAAGGGACTCATCAGGTTCATCGAGTCCAACTCCTGGCGCTGCACAGAACCAATGGCCCTGCCATTGCCTCAGGTCCTGTCACTGGTCACCACAATGATCAGTGCCTGCCCCTCCTCTTGCCCTGATAAGGAAATTGTACCTGCAAGGAGGTCTCCCCTCAGTCTGTAAGGTTCTGGGGTAGTATATATGTACATGGCACCTTTTAAGTGTTTTTCTGACTGTGCTATGAAGTGAGGGAAAAGAACTGAGAAGGATAATGTTCAGATTCAGTCAGATCAGAATAAAAGCCGAGCTAGTCCAAGCCTGCCTTGAGAATACTGTGGGAATATAGGCAGAAGGAAGAGTCAAAGAGCATGAGGTATTTTAAGCCACCACACAGAGCTCTCACAGGTTGGTGAGACATGCTTTCCTGTCCTGATGGGATGGATACATTTCCTCTTGAATTATTAGAACCAAATGCTTAAAATACCTGGGTGGAAAAAGGGATCAACTATTTCAGAGATGTGCTATCCTCATGAGACCACGGAATTTCAAAGGAGTGTTTCTTCACTAGACCATAGAACCAGGTTGCCTCACTTGACACCTTTCTTTGGCCCCCTAAATCTTGTTCTCCCTTTTACAGAGTGGCCCACCTTCCACCAGGATGCTGATGACTAGTCCTGTGCTGTTTTCATACAGAAACAGCTGCACTGCATCCATACAGTCCAAGATATAGAGGAGATATATACTTTTCCTATGGAACCTGTGATTGCCTAGGGTGACAGCACTCAACCGTGGATCTCTGAAGAAATGCATTGCCACATCACTCCTTTATCAAATCAAGCAGTCTCCCCCAGTACTGATCCTGAGCTGCTAGCATGTTCCCTTGCACTGTGTTGATGTCCCAAAGCGCTCTGCCAAGGCAATATCTGGATTTTGCCTGAAGGACACTGAAGACAGTAAATATTAAAGGAAAGGTCACCATTTGTAGGAGAATATAAGACCATGTCATATCACTGTGCCGAGGAGTTCTAGCCAGTTTTCTTTAGTAATGCATACAAAGCCTGAAAGAAGAGGTCACGCAGGCAGCGACGTTTTCCCCCAAAGAGCATGTGCAACAACAAATGGTTTGTTTTTTAGATTGCTCACTGCTCTACTATTTAGTCTTCTGCTAAAAAATTACATGCAAGAGTGGCAGCGATCCCGCCAGTATCACCTTCCCTGTCACTGACAAGTGGAAAAAGAGAAGGTTTCACCCATGCCATGAGGAACAATATTTTACCTAACTCGTGATTTCACATAATCCTCTACTTCAGGGAGATGGGTAGGATTGAGATACACTGCTTTTGCCCACATTTTCAGTGCAGGATTTGCAACCTCTTTTCCTAGTATGCAAATATGTTCCTAACACTCCTCACACTGTACATGGAGAACATTGGCACCACTTGGAGTTTCATGAATTCTATTCCCAGAACAAGAGATCTAAACTCTTTGTGGATTTGATTCCCATTGTTAAGAACTATAATAAATCCAAGGCAGAATTAGGCCTTGAAATTATGGTGTTGTGTGCTACATGCTATTACTCTTGGATGTTCTAGTCAGTATCGCTAGATGTCCTCGGAATACTTAGAAGAGGATTTTAATGATCCTATAGCTAATTCAGTTTATGGGGTTTTCAGAACAAGAGCCTGAACAAAAGACATAAATAAACATAATAAAGAAAACATACTTTACTTCAGGTACTTTATTCTGAGTTATTCTATTACTCACCAGTGACTTCTACTGTTACTGCTGTTCTCACTGTCCAGTTGGTAGTGTTGTCAGGCAGAGTGTAATCACACACGTATATTCCAGCATCTTTGTCATAGGTTGGATTCAAGTAGATTTCATTCTGTTTAAGCTTTAGGCTTGGTCTGCTTTTCCTATGTTTTATCTGGTAACCATCCTAATGAAAAGAAAAGAATATCAAAGAATTAAAGTCTTTTTTATCTTGCTGTTCTTGCTGTTATTAAATTATATTTTAATATATTTGGACAGGATTTTCATGGCAGTAGGGCTAAACCAAAGTCTTCCTACTGAAGCCTAAAAAGGGATGTATTAGGAGTCTGAGGACATTTTTCAGTTATGCTAAAAAATATGTGAATACCCTTGATGTTTTAAAAATTATTTAAAACTTATGGTTGATGCAAAACTGTGAAATCATGAAGTTAATCTAAATTAAACTCCTATTACTAAAGAGCAACAAAAAGGAACAATTTTTGATGGACTGGGTATTTTTTACTTGTAAATAAATTATTTTCAAAATATTTTCAAGTTATTTTATGAGAAGTAAATCGTGAGTTTGGATGGTCTGAGACTGAGAACACTGTCACCACTTTTAGAAGCAGGAAAATGGTCTATTTTTTAAAAGCACCCCTATTTTTCAGCTCAATATATTAATATTCCACTGAGACCACTAAGGATTTTCCTTAAATCATGTTCCTGAAAAAACCCACTAACACAAAAGGGAAGAAGCTCCTTAACTTTAGTGGGCTTCAGATCAAGATGTAGGTAAAGATATACCTCATTTAAAATTTGAAAGCAAATGCAGAGTAACTTCAACTAGATCACAATTCTGCTTGAAAGAATAAATAATGTAAATAATACCAGGTAGGAAAATGCACAATTGCAAATTTTAGTCATTTTCCTTAGTTCATTTATAAAGGTTTAGATGTTACATTACCCTCCTTACAAACACTAAGTCAGTAGTGGTTCAGTGGAATAGTGTTTCATTAAAAACAGGAGTCTTGGAAAGAACAATTTGAAACATTAATCTTAAAATAATTTTGTGTCTAACAAAGCCAGTTTTTCTTTGGTATATTTGATAGTTTCAAAATTTGAAATGTCAAAGCAAAACTTAAAATGTTACATTTTAAGCATGTCAGTTTTGTAAAGAACCTATTTTAACTCTCAATTACTTCAGTTTCTTAGCTGAAGAGAAAGCATTTCTTGGCTTCTGTTTCACAGAATAATATTTTCGATGTGGCAAATTTCTTCAAAACTCTTCTTTAAATACTTGATATGCATCAATTCAAGATTCTACTTTTGGGTTGAATTTCTCAGGCTGTATTGCCTGCCAAAGAAGAGTTCAAGAGCTGTGGCACATGGACATTAACTAGACCTGAAGCTCCACCTCCACTTAGCTGTTTTCAATACTCAATAGACTGACTCTTACCTTGTACCATTTTACATCTGGCTTTTTTACGTGGTTGTAACATTTTGTCCCAGGACAGGTTATTGAATTCCCACTGCCAGCAAGCAGATATAGCATATTTGTGTCATAACCTGAACATTTTGCTGCCTTCTTTGTTTGAACATCCAAAACAATCTTGAGACACTGGATTTTTCCCCTGAGAGATGTAAAAAAAAAAAATTCTCCTATAGAAATAGAAATCTTTGGCTCCAATAATCCCTCACTTACCCTTTTGCTCCATTACTTACCACATCCTACAGATGTACACTCCAGAAGCACTGTCCCTTATTGGTTTAAACCAAAGTGCATCCCCTTGGAAAGCCAGATTTGAGCTTTCCTTGAGAGCCTTCAGTGTCTCTTTATCCTTCTGATGCCAGAACCATTTCACCTGATGTTGATTTAGAAGTGAGCTGTTATAAATGTTGGTAGCATCTCTGTCTGGTAAAGCACACTGTAGAACGAACTCCTCACCATTAATTGCACGATACCATATTTGAGGTTCAACATGGGAACATCCTGAAAAGCAGGACAGTAAGATAGCAGTACCATCTGAAAGAATCCAGAGTTATGGTGAAAAAATTAAAAATAAAAATTAGGAACACTACAAAAATAGAACTTTTTCTTTAGTTAAATATCCCTTTATGTGATCAGATGATGGGCTAACAGAAAATAGGTTTTCTTAAATATGCAGTTTGCTACTGTTTTTGAAAATTTATTCAAAGGTTTCCAAAGGTTTGTTAGGCTTTTTTTCAAAAGATCAATGTGAAGGTCTTTTGTGATATGTAGACTTTTGCATGGGTGCTAACCTGTTAAACCTCAGCTTTATAGGAAAGCAGATATAGCAGCTCTTCTAGATCTCATATCAATAGAGAAGCACTGACATAAGCCTGAAGAAGCAGATCCTGCCCACCACCTGCCCTGTTTATGGTAAGATTGACAAACATCACTGTCTCACTGCTTTTAAATGTTCATTCTCCCATGTTTCAGTAACTGTCCTTAAACTTAAACAAATTTTTTTGATTTTGAAAGGTGTAGCCAGCCATCCTAATGCCCATCCACCAGTCAGGCAGTTGTGACCCTTGAAAGTATGGCAGGATTTCACTCCAGCAGAAGAGAGGGTGTGAAATCTGTTCTTCACCTACCCACCAGGGAAACTCTTTACAGTTTCATTTTCTCTCTGCAAACTAAATTGGATCAAGCTCCTCCAGATATACTGTGTGTGTACGACTGATAGATCAGTCTCATTCTGCTTTTGTCTTCCTTGTCCCCAGTCCCTGCCTCCCTGGACCAGATGCTGGAGACTAACGTCACAGAAGCAATTCATTTGTTCCATCTGGTACTCAGAAATTCTGCTTTACATTTGTCCTTTTCATTGGGGAACTGATTTTTGAGTCAAATTTAGGGTAGATTGTATTACCAATACTTCAAAAGCTTGCAGAAAGGCTATTCGTCTGACACAAGCATGGACGTGTATGGGAAAAACTCACAGAAGCAAGGAAAAATGAAGATCTCCTTTTCTGAGTTTTCAGAAAACACCACAAACACCAAACTGGAGCAGACTCTTACCTGGCAAGTTAATCTCTTTAACTTCTACCCCACTAACAAACAATGTTAGTATCCAGCACAAAGTGAACATGATTTTCGTTATCAATTTTGATTGATATTCTGAGACATTTTCTTTAAGAATCATCCTGCCTTCTGCAAAAGAGAAAAATAAGGGTTTATTGTAAATAAGAGTCCAATAAAATAGATAATTGCATATTTCATTATGTACCTCTATAAAACTTTGCAAACACTATTTCCTGCATATTGTGTTTTTTTAAAATGGGGTTTGCAGCACTTTTCCTGCTCACACTATTTCACAGAAATACAGAATAGATAATACCCAAGAGTATGCAACAGTCTCTCTAAATATACCTTGCATAGAATTGCTTACAGATGGATTTCCAAGTCATACCTACAACAATGCAGAACTCCACCTCTGGAGTGGAGATGAAGATCCTTCCTGCTTTGATAGGAGCATGTTCTCTAAGATGAGAGGTAAGATACCAAATAACGTCAGCCTTCAGCTAATGGTGACTATCAGCAACAGACTGAGACAGGCATAAATGGCACCAAAACTCCATGGAATGCCATTGCAGCTTGAAGGTCAACTGGCCCAGAGTGAGCTGACTGGATTCCTTTGGGGTTAAACCAAATCTGAAGATGTGCAGCAGCTGCCAACAGCATTGAGCTCACGAGACTGGAGAACTGTGCAGAAGTAAAACTCTCAAAGCGTGTCCTGTGTGGACACAGGTCTTCGGTTCTCTCTTTCACCCAAGAGACATGCTCCTACTGGGCTTTGTTACCAGCCAAAATGGACATATACTAGGATGACTACTAGGGCCAGCAGAGCAACCTAAAAACCCCTTCTCCTCCTCCATGGCTTACCTGGGTGTGCAGCATCAGGCCTCACTTTTGCACCACAATGCTGTTCTGCACTGCTGGAACAACCCTGGCAGAGCCCTGCTTAGCAGGGTAACACCCACAGCTTCAGAAGAGACCAGCTCTGTGGTGTGCCCTCGGTAAGCTGAGACTGTGAACACCCAGGGGATTTGGAGCAGGTCCACAAAACACCCAGCTGCATCCAGACCCCTACACGACAGTACCCTGTGCAAGGTGAAACCCCAAACCCTATTGCTATGTTTTCCCTCTTCTACTAAGGAGTCTGATTGGCATGCCACAGCCTTCTCAGCTGCAGGCTCTGCAGTGGGCATATTCAACATCCATGGCTTAATTTGGGTATTTAGTAAGGACATATCCAACACCTATGACTGACATGTCTGGAGTGCCTGGTTCAGGAGTAAAGGGCATGTACTTTGCTGATGTTCAATTTGCGCAGCTGTGCATTTGTGCAACTGAGCCCTCAAGGGGGTTTTTTCTTTCCTTTGGCCACAGACTCACTCTGCATTCGCAATGCTGCCAGAGACGCACTGGGTCAGCCCAAGGGAAAAGCAGAAAAGGTTGGGCAAAGGCTAGTCCCTTGTCTGTTGGCACCTCATGCAAATCAGACACTACTCATACTGGCTAGCATCAACAGAGCATCCAGTGCACACTGAGCTAGAGAGAGGTGATGAGAACTCCCACGCTGCACTTTTCCAGGCAGCTGTTTTGTGTATAGAGGAGCACTTTTAGTCATCATTCTCTTCAGAATCTCTCTATTCCTTGCAAGTGAATGCAATGATCTATTTTTATGCTCAGAGGTCACAGGAAGTAAGTTAACTCATTTGTCTGACCCCATCCCATCTGACCCAGCTTTGTTACAGGTTGGCTGCCAACTGTCATCACCCCACATATCTTTTAAAATCATCCTGAATCTCCAAGCCTGTATGTATGTCTGAATAAAGTGAGTTTGCTACCAGCACTGGGAAAAAGCCCTCCATAAGTTTATCCAAATTTTATCTGCTGCAAGAAGATCAGTGGATCCTGACTCTTGAATCTGTGTTTATGACACCTGTGAAGATCTTGCTCAAGGCATTCATTAAGGCTGCATCTCTAGCCATGTTAATTCTATATAAAACCAAGAATGATGTTTTGAGTTACGTCATCCAACAGCCCACATGGCAAAGGCATGCTGGTTTCAGGAGCAATCAGGACCCAAGGGCCTTTTGTATGGTTCAGTGCTGTAGTCCCTTGAGCAGGTGAGCTGATGTAATAGGTTGCTGTTGACAAAAGCAGAGGAGCAAGCACTGATCTCTTCACTCTCATGACCAGTGACATAACTTGAGGAGACAGCTTGAAGCTGTGCCAGGGGAAGTTCAATTGGATATCAGGAAAATTGTTCTTCACCCAAAAAGTGGTTGGGCACTGGAACAGACTCCACGGGGAGTGGTCACAACACCAAGCCTGAGAGAATTCAAGTGTTTGGACAACACTCTCAGGCATGTGGTGTGATTCTTGGGGTGTCCTGTGCAGGGCCAGGAGCTGGACTCAATAAATTTGATGGGTCCCTTCCAACCCAGCTTATTCTATGATTTTATGATCTATTTTTCTGCCCTCCACACTCCACTCTCCCTTGACCACAGGCAAATGCTCCAGTCTCTGTCCTGTGACAGCCCTGGTCCTTTCTGGTGACTCATTAAGCTGTTAAGCCATTAGAAGCTATTTGAAGAGTGCCTGACCTGGCACAAGATAACCAGTGGAAGCGTTTACTTCCTGGCTTCCCATTTGTGTGTAACTGGGGACATACAGGCCACATGTAGTGAAACTACAACAAGTGACCATCCACAAAGCATTTAATAATGCCAGTGATGTGTAATCTCTTTGTTCTCCAGTTTGCTGCCATACAAACAATAGCCTCTTTAAGCTCAAAAAGGTCACCATAAAATGGAAAGAAGTGCCAAAGGAAGGTTGACTAGTGAATGTTACAGCTCTGGTTAGCAATCTTTATAATTCTTCTGTTGTCTTTAGCTAAGCATGGGAAAATACACCACTGCCTGGTTTGGGGTTCTTTTTGCTAACTGGTAACACTTTCATTAGAGAGGCTTGTAATCTTTGCATTTTTATAGTGTTTAAAAAGTATGGTAGGATGTGAAATTAAGAATCATCTTGCAAGTGTGCTTGACAGGAACAGGGAAGTTCACAGCAGAAGCAGAGAGCAATCACCATTCGGGTGTATTTCCACTGCAGATGGATTCAGGTGGTTTGGTGACTTGGTTTACTCAAAGATTCATTTTCTTTTTGTCAGTATCTACCAGAGAAAGAAAGTATTCTACTTATTATCAAAAGTGTCTCTACCTTCTCCTGCCATGTACACAGCCATATTATCATATCCTTAGTCTAGGGATTTAGGATGCCACTTAATTGGAAAGTATTGTATATACAAAGGAAACTAATGTGGTCTTCATATCATTTCCTCTGCTAAAAAATTGAGAGCGAAAAGTAGGAATTGTATTATATTGCCTATGTTTCAACTCCTAAAGGACTCTTAGAAGAAAACAGTAAATTTCTATTTTATAGAGTTTTTACAGTATCACATAATAAGCTGAGTTGGAAGGGACTCATAAGGATCATCGAGTCCAATCCCAGCCCTTTTTGAACTCTGTCAGGCTTGGTGCTGTGACCACTTCCCTGGGGAGCCCATTTCAGTGCCCAGCCACCCCCTGGGTGAAGAAGTTTTTTTTTAATATCGAGCCTGAACCTCCCCTGACACAATTTCAGGCCATTCCCTGGGATCCTGTCACTGGTCACCACACTGAAGAGATCAGTGCCTACCCCTTATCTTCCCCTCACAAGGAAGTTGTACACTGTGATGAGGTCTCCCTTCAGCCTCTTCTTCTCCAGTTATTTACATAAAATATAAGCAAAAGAAATCAAAATCAGTTTCTCGAGAGCTGTGCCAAGTTTCATGATATCTCTGCAGTCTAGTAAAGAGTGGCATGCCACAATCATACCATCATACAATTCTGATTCTGATGAAAATCACTTCACCATCAAAGCTATCAATTCCTGTGTCTTGTATTTGACTTATCAATGGAAAGGCAAGCATAATCTGATTCTAGGACTAAGATCAGTAATAGGCACACAGGAGATGAAAAAACTTTCCCATGTCTACAAAATAGAAAAGAATATCTAATGAAGCTATTTACTAAGACACTACTGTTTGCCTGACCAAGCAGTTAAAGACAATTTATTTTAAAATGCGCATTCAAAGGCAATAGAATGAACTCACCTTCAAGCAGATGGGGTAGGGAGGGCTAAAATCTGAAGCTAAACCATATAATTTTTAAAAAGTTATCTCAAAATCTTACTTGCACATCCTACACAACATGGTAAGAATTGTGGTTAGTTCTAGCTGTGCATTGTGTTGAGTCTGTTTCCTTTACAGGAATTTCCTCTACTTCACTGTCATCATCCTTTCCTTTCTCAGTTAAGCTGCATGAGGCTGAAAATTTCCGTGTCACTTTCTTGTAAAAAGAACATGGGAAACACCTCCTAGTAAAAGATCACAGCCTCTTGGGTTCTAAAATCTTCTACTTGCATTGCGTGCAAAAACGTGTTGGATTTTTCATTTGCTTCATGTAATAAGGGTAATGTTTCCTTTTTTCCCCCCCATATGCTGCTCTTAGATAGTTCACAAAAATCTGTAATATCTGAAATCTATAAGATTATTCCAATATAGAATAATATTCACTGTAAGAGGCGAGTTCTCCTTACCATTAATATCTCCAGCTGCCTTCCACACCCACTGCAAGTGGGTGCTATAAGGGGATACTGTTACCTCCTATCTGTGTTGTCCTAGCTCAGCCTCATTAGTTACCCAAACACAGCCTTGGCAGAGAGGGAAGAGAAGCCCTGATGAATCTGAGCCATCGGTGACGTGCCCCTTGGACCTGAAGGCAGAGCACTTCAGCATACATAGACCCACACAGTCCAGCCCTTCTTTCAGGCTTCCTGCTTGGATGCAAAACCCATAAAAGACAGACTGCACGATGACTCAAACTACATAAAATCATTTGAGAGCACTTTGTCATCAACTGAGATCCCAATGATCCTTATTCCAATAGAGAATGTGTGAATATATGTCCATCAGTTCGCACCAGACTTGTTTCAAGATCAGTAGGACTTGTTTTTCTTTTCTTGTGTGAAGTTCTCTATCTCTACTGCAGGTTGGGTCAACTACTCTATTTTCACAAGAAGGTAAAAAAGGCTGTTTGCTGTGTAACAAGGGATTTCAATGTTGCCTCTGTTTATGTAGACATTCCTTTATGCAATGACCAGTGTTTATGCTTGATTCTGTTAGGTTCTCAGCATTTGGAGATAAAGGATTTGTATTCTTGGCTTCCACCATGTATTTAGCTCTCTGCTTATTGCAGACCAGAGCCCACTTATGATCAAGCTTGGTGATTGTCTCCTAAAATATATTCAATGTCTTGCCCCAATACAAAATACATGTTTGGTTTATAAGTTACAAAAGGCTCTCTGGAGATGTCAGTATAAAGAACTAAGCATTTGAAAGTGTCCTGTCTGACTAGGAAAAAAAAAAGCACTTTTGCTCCCTCTTCACTTAAAAGAATTAAAGAATGCAACACAGCTGAAGTCAAGGCCCTTCTGCTTTCAAGCTCAGATTATCAGAAAAAAATGTCTCTTTCACAGAGATGTATCTTAAAGACACAAAATATACTTCATTTTAAGTATAAATTGTTGTAGTGTCCAAGTAATAAGGCTTACAACAATCAAAAAATTAAGCATAACGGCCCAACTATTACATCAGAAATATATGTTAGAAATACAACAGAAGCACCAGTCACACAGAGTTTTGAAAGCCATGCTACCAGAAGTCTGAGTGGTATGTCATACTGGTTACCACACTGGATGAAAATCTTGTATATAGTACCAAACATTTGGCAAAAGCTCTGCTCCAATTCACCCCTTTATCTTCTGTAAAAGTAATATAGATGCTAAAAAAGCAGCCTGATACACTTGCACTTCCAAGGTCCTTATTTATCCTTGACTACCAGACAAAGTGTATAAAGAGGAGAGTAAAGGACCACCCCAAAATATCCTCCCTGATTCCTCTCTCTCCCCACCCTCTCCTCTTCTTTACTCTCTAGCCCTCCCACTCTGCTAAAATTTACCATAAAGCTCCAGAAAATTGTACCTCCCCACCCCTGTGAAAAATCAAGTTTGGGGGCTTTATCTTACCTTGTCCACCTCACTTCTGCTCAAGTGGGAGAAATGTACCATCTCAGTGTGTATGCAGTGTAGTCTTACAGTACTGGGAGGATCACTTTTTTCCTATTCTAGTACTATTCTGGCACTACTCTGGCTTGACACATTCACACATCACCTCCTCCTCTGACCAGCTATGATTAACACCTAGTGGGTAAGAAATTTTCCATTCTGATTTTCTTCTATACCGGGTCAGTGGTGTTGGTTCTGCTGTTACAGGAGGTGTCTGCACAATCTCTAAACATGAACCTCTGTCCATTTTGTACTAGTTTAAGCACTCAGTGAAATGACACAGTCACGTGGCTTGTGGAGCTTTTGGGTGATGGTGAAGGAAGATGGTGTTACTTAGCACAAAGTTGCTGTACTACAGTGCCTTCTGCCTTGGGCATCAGCAACTAACATGTCTAGAGCCACAGAGGTACTTTGAATGTACTAATAACTGAATAGCCACTTGCCAACAGAGAAAGAGCAAAGCAAATTCTCACCATGCAAGTCTTTGAAAACTTTTCACTCTCACAATCCTTAGCAGTTAATTAGAAAAGATTGTCTAGCACCTCAAATTCCATAACAATTCCTTTTCGCCTTCCTTGATAGTCCAGCCTGCTTACTGAAAGTCAAAAAACATAAAGCTGACAGCGATGACCACTGCTGAATTTTTGGTTTTCTTTCAGAAACTTACTTCGGCTTAAAAGAAGGTCGGAGTATTTTCTCCAATACTCTCACAGGAGACCTTACTGTTAGAATGGCTTTCATGTTCATCATACATTTATTTATACATCCTTGTATGGATATCATCCCTTAGCTTGAAGAATTCTTCTTTCTAGTGCTTTTCTTTTCCTGTATGCATTTGGTAATAATGCTCCTATTCCTTTCCCTGTTTATTTTACCAACCTAGGCAATTTAAGCTCTTCTAGGATCCCTTTTCATGGTTCTCCTGGTGATCCCCACTACTCTGCCTCACAGGTCTCAAGGTCTTGCTTCACTGGAAGAAATTCATTAGTATTTATCTTCCCTTCATCATGCTGGAAGCTGGAGACACTCCTGAGATTGCCACAAGTTTTCATTTCCAGTGTATAGGTTCCTTCCTTGTAGATGAATTTTTGTTGCTAGTCCATAAATTCAGCATCTTTCTTATGTATTACATAAATAAATACGCTTAATGTCCTGCTTATCAAGCCACTATGCACAAATAGAGACATTGCTATCACGGCTGAGAGATAAATATTTACTTTCAAGTCTCCAGAGAAGCCTGAATCCATAAATGAGGTCTTGTGATGAAGTCCTCAAGAAATCCCTTTGCCGGTGATATTCAGATAACTCCTAGTATATACTGCCAGCTCTTCAAGACTAGACACAGTCACTTCTGAATTTGCCCAACTTTTTCTAAGAAGTCAGATTTCTACAGCATTACAGGTAGTTTGGGAACCTCTTACGGAATTCCTTCACCATAGTCAAAACCCCTAAAACAGCTATAATTTTCCTGCAGTGAATAGCAAACAGTTTTGTAGCCTAATAGTGGAATGGCGCCTCCAGCACACAACTGAAATCGGGTTAGTTATGGCAGCAGTCAAAAGCAATAGAGCAATAACCCATAAATCTATTAGATTATCTTTCAGGAATACCTTAAAGCATCAATGTACTGAACTCCATCATTTTTGTATTTGATAGGTTACAAGCAACGAATATATTACAGTGGACTGTGGTTTATCTTGCTGATGTACACACTACTTCTCACCCATGGAGGCCAGATGGGAGAGCAAACAATGCAATATAAGACAAAACCCTGTGATGATTTGTTTATATAGTTAGCTGACAAAACAAAACAAAAAAATACTGTTGTGGCTTATCTGCAGCTGCTTTTGCTGAAATTCAGAAAATTTTAATTGCTGAACTACAGGAAGTTGTAAGTTGTGGATACTGCAGAAAACTTGGTAACTGCTGCTTCACCCAGACACCCGACCTAATTCTAGTTTGAAAAAATATTTCCTGAAAATGCAATCACATTTTCTTTTTCAAAACACTGAATGCTTTTTAAATACATCACAAGCATTTCATTAGGAAAGGTAACATTTCAAACATTCTTGAAGTCTGCAAGCCAGACCATAGTTGTCTCCAAAAAGAAAGCAACTTTTTTTTACTTTATCTGAGAAATCAAGCTGGAAAAGTACAACTTCAATATATAACCACAATTCTAGAGTAACCTTCCAGGCCAGACTCACAAATCTACCTTCATAACTGTTAATCTCTATTTTTAACCATTTTTAATGACCTGAAGAATCAATCTACAGAATTCTGGATGTGACACATAAAACTCTGGACCATTCTGCATAAATCAACTATGTACTCCCTTAAGGTCTGAGATGTCCAGTGAACACTAACCTTGCTCTGCACACACAGTAGTTCTGTGCCCAGAATTTGTTGGAGCATCCATATTGGAGCTCTCCTTTTTTGTGCTGACTGTAACAGCTATGTTTAACTTTCAGTTCAGCAAACACACTGATGACAACTTGCTTCTGCAGGCATCTTCAGTTGCTCTGCAACATAATCAGCAAATCTTAAGGCTCCCTCTGTCCTCCAGCCCTTCTGCAAATCTCCTGCTTTCATTGCAGTCTGGAAAGTGGTGGAATTGATAGGACTTGTCCTTATGCTTGGATTTGGAGTGATGCAGCTACTTAGGAGGGGGAATTTACTCCTGTTTCACAAGTTCAACGTCTCCAATCTTTGTAAAGAATGCAGACGGTCATGAAGGAACAGAAGTACTTACAGTAGGGAAAAAACCCTCTAATTTACAAACCTTATGCAGTTATCTGCCTTTATACAGTACTACCCTATAGTAATAATATACAATAGTCCTAATTCTTCTTACATTTATGTTACAATTATCAATAGACTAGAAGATTTCTTTGACTCTGTTTTGCTTCCAGCCCATATTGTGTCTGGTAGAAAGAAGTTAACTAGTAACATTAAAAAAATACAGACACAAACCACATTCTCACTATTATGTTGTAGCACATAGCAGGAAAGACAAGAAATTTCAAGACTGGTGGCTTACAACAGCTGTCTCTTTACTGATCCCATCTGTGTCCTCCTCAGGGAAGTTATATATTTCAACAGCTTTTTTGGATTTGGCTTTGTTTTAATCTTCCTAAATTACAAATGAGACATTCGTTGCTTGTGGTCTAAATACATCAGTTTTTTCTTGCATTTTTTTCTTCATAGCCTAAGCTTGATTTTTGACACTTACTTGTGGTGGTGCAACTATCCCCCCCACCCCTCAGGTCACCCCATGAGCTAAGAAATATTTAGTAGGCCTCGGCCTTGAACTGCACCTGGGTTGAGCTCTCTTGAAGAAAGTTTCCAACCCAAATTGTGGCCAGGATGGAAAATTACTATGGCTAAAGCCCACTCTCTTGCAACTCTATAAACAGCAGTCTTAAATAGGACTCTTTGAGTTGTCCTGGACCACAGTGGGCTGCAGCCAGCAACCTCCCTCCCAGAGCCAGTGAACTCTCAAGTTTGCTACACTTGGAGGATCACCAGACAACAACAGATCCTGGGCTGACACCCCCACTGCTCAAGGCTCAACTCTTTGTCCATTGAGAAGAGGCAAAGGCATCTGATATGAGCACATTACTGAATTCGAGGGGCATTTTTCACAGGTATACCTTATATATACTTCTCTAGGTCTGTGTGCTTGAGTGTGAATATGCTATAGCAAACATACTATGAATGTTGCTCTCCCAAGGTACTTAAATTTGTAAGCTAGGCCTGTAAATGAGCTACTGTCATGCTGTAGTAAATTCTATATGAATCCTTTGTTAAATTGTTTAACTTAAGCTATCGATTAAGTGCTGTTAAACCTTTAGGCCTAAACTATCGGTCAAGACTGCGGCTCAGTTTAGCTGTGGCTCTGAACCTTGTGCCTAAATGGGAGTATCTTCCTTACTCATTTTTATCCTTACCTTTCCCTACTCTAACTCTTTTCTTTCCCCTACTCTCCCTCTGGCCTCCTTATAGACAATTTTCAGGCTGACTTTGGGGTTAGATTGATTGATTTTAGGTTTTAGTCTGAATTTTGCCTGTGTGCTTTAGCCATCTAGTAAGTAGTAGAGTGGACCTTGCCAACAAACTTTTTCACCCTTTCACTTCTATATTAAACCTGCTTTCGCCAATATATATATCAGTGATTCTATAAGCGACCTTAAAACGTTCATTCACATTATTTCTGTTTAACTGCAGCAAAAATTGGAGCCACAGACATGGAAAATGTGATATAAGTTTTATTAAGTGCAAAAATGAACAAAACCCCCAATATAAATCACTGCAATGACCCATTACCTCAAACCAACTATCGTGTGAATTCACTTATTCATTGACATATACATGATCAGGCAAATCATCACAGCTACAGTCTAATAAAAGTAATATTAGCAGCTCCTTTTCTCTATGGACTGGCAAACAGAAAGCAAGCATTTCCAGTTCCATTTCCTGATTAATGTCAGTAATTCAGGATATAAGAGCAATAAGAACAACATCTGGCATTAGTATGAGTATGCATATCCTTAATTTCCTTTGTCTCCCTTTACCACTGCATAACGGGCAGCGAGGATCACCTATAGAGATTAAGTGACTGTGTCTGTGCAAAAATACTTTCCCTTTTACAGGTGTTGAGTCAATGTGTGTCTGCTTTGCTGGCATTCAAACAACTTTGGAGTTAATGCCATTTAGCTTTCAACCTTCCTTATGTGTAATCCTCCATTTTTCTGTAAAATCTTGGAGCAGTCAAATTCTGTGTGGTGTCACAGGCTTTAGGGTACAGCTTCATGAGGTGTAGCATGTATATGCATCACATTGCCTCTCCAAGCTGAGATGAGGGGGCATCCCTGGCAAATTCAATTTCAATTTCTAATAGCTGATTCTCATAGAGGGTATTGTTAAACTATCCAAAACCACCTTACTCTTTCTAATCACCCTTTTCTCTGTTGGGTGCGGTTTTTTCTGCTTGGTATTGCCCAAAGCCTGCATGCCAAGCTCTTTAAGGTGGGAGCTGTTTGGGTCTACTTACATTTAGAATACTTAGAAAATACCAAAATACGAAACAAAGAGCATCTAACTAATAATAGGAGATTGCAAGAACTGATTTATTTATTGAAGATCCTCAAAAAGTATATGCAAGTAAAACAAGTAGCATTCTACATTACTGAAAACTGTGAAATAAAAGTATTTTTTATTGTGCTTCATGCCACGTGGTAAGTCCTAAGCAGAATGAAACTTCTGCTCCTTGTGTAGATTGCTGAGGAAACCTTCTCTGGAATAAGATTTAGAAATTGGGGTTAACATCATCCTGGCTACTGCAGTAACTTCTGCATTCTTCTCAGATCTCAGAGTTGGCCTCTTAATCAATACTATTTCCCAAAGTATTCGTTTATTTGGTTCTATTAGTTAGCAAAATATACAGTTTTCTGCTACATCTTCTGTCTCCAGAATTGTTATACAACTGCATTAAAGTCACAGCCCTCAGTCCGTGGTTGAGCAGCTTCTGAGCCTAAGTCAAAATTATTATAGTGCCCTTTGGTCTTTATCTTGATAGGCTTTGCTGGCATCAGGTACCGAAGGTTTTTCCAAAATCTGGAATTCACTGGAAGAGATTTATCTTTTTTCCACTTCACCACCCTCTTTGATGGTAAAAGTGACAGTGATTCTGGCAAGAAGTTGTAGTCACTTACAGGCATATATTCGATTAATATGATCTTAGTTTTTCTTTCAACTAAGGCTTTATGCAGTCCACTCTCAAGTTCATATATGGCTCTGTCAGAAACATAGTTCTGGCTCAGTATAATGATTAATCTTCTGCTTTTATCAATGAATGAATGGATATCATCAACAAATGCTGCAATTAAAGATAAATTTATTGTTAAATTAAATGGAAAAGATAGGCACTGAATCAATTTATCTTTTAAATTCACATATGTACCAGAAAGGTCCCTCTTCTAAAGTGACAGAATGTAAGCAGCCTGTCCTTATTAAGAGATCAATATTTATTAAAGATTAAGAGTCTCTGAAAATTAACTCAGTATGGTCAAAGCTTGTTCTCTAGAGCAGACATAAACCTATTTAATAATCTCCATCTACCCTAAACAGCTGTTTGGCAGTAGTCACATGGATAGAACGTGACAGCAAGATTAAACTTTCCCCCAACCAGACATCTCTTTGCTCTTTCCTAATAGATACCATTGGAGTGATTCCACAGAAAGGCACGAACAGCAACCTCTCACCAAGTATTCTGTAACCCTCAGGCTGCACCTTCCTTTATGACACCAAACATACAAATTTATTTCCAGTAATCCAAGGTGAAGAAGGGCGGCATGTGATGACAGAAGGAGTTCCAACTGTGGTCATGAATGAAAGTGAATGGTAATACCCTTTAAACATGAAATTGAATTATCATGCACAGCTTCCAGGGCTTGTTTTAGCACCAGGGGAAAAAGTCTGCATAAACCAGAGATCTAGAAAACATGACTTGTAGAAAAAGGCAAAGCAAACTGCAGAACTAACCTAACGAAGAGAAAACTGAGGGTAAAAAGAGGCTGACAAGGGTATTATAACCCCAAAGGTTCCTGTAAAAAGAAGGAAATACTCTATTTTCCATGTTCACAATGGATCAGACCAGAGAAAAGGAAATAAGCTAACACTATTGAAAGAATCAGACTGCACACTTCAGTAAACAATCTTTTAATACTTAAAGAAAGAGAACAGTTTAAAAAAAAAGGCTTGCAAGAGCTGTGGCACCTCTCAGGTTAGAAAAATTTGTCAGGAATGGATATAAGGAGACAAGATCCTGCTTAATGAAGGATGCTGACTGATCTTATTGTTCTGTGGTTTAAACAATGAAATTCTATTCCTCTACTAGATCTTTGGACTATATGGGAACTCGCAGTACCTTTTATCCAAGCAATTGCAAAAAGCAGATGCCAGATACATCCACAGGCCAAATGAAATTCCATTTCTTACTTCTGTTTTGTTATGGCATTCATTTCATTCAGAATATGGTTTCAACCACCACAGTGAAGATACAGCAAACAGACAAGCTACCTAAGAATAACTAGTACCAGAGACACAGCCGCTCTGTGCACTAAATGTGTGAGTTCATTTATTGGCCCTCACCAAAAGCAGAGCAAAAGCACTATTACTGTGAAATATCTGACACCTTCTGTGTCCTCACCTTAACCTTCTCAATGCTTGTTTTTCTTCTTTCATCTTTTCATCTTGGTTCTTTGTAATTAGTGATATATGTGTGCATGTGTGTGTGTATATGAATTCATAAATATAACTATAAAACATGTAAAATGTTTGCAAGCAAACTTTGCATGCACATAGTCCAGATTAAATTAAAAATGTATCTTTTCAATGCACAACATGTGACAGAATTCCTTCTAATTACAGACTTTTACCTTTTTGTGAACTTGATGAGCCTATTCAATGACAAGAATATTCAATACACTCACCTCCTCCAGGGAATATATCCCTCTCAAATATACATAACTTGTACCCAAAGTTTTCTTCTAATATCATGGGCAATATCTTCAAAGCAAATTCTCTCTCTTCTTCAGTGGGAGAAACACAGTCTTTCAGGTAAGATACAAATGCATCATATTCTTTTCCATCTGAAAAGAAATCCCCAATTGTTATCTTGTTATCAACCGTTAGAAATCGGGTATCTGATTCACTATTCTGGTTTTCAAACTTAGTGTCTCAGTAGCAAAGCATCTAGAAACCCCTGCACTTTCTTGTGAAAACTCGGAACAGTCTTCAAACACTCTTCATCAGATTCAAAAAATGTCCTGAAGAAATTTAAGTTTGATACAAAAGATTCTGATTCCATTTGGCAAATACTTGAAAATATTGCCTTTCTACATTGAAGTGCTTTTTAAATAAAATTAGAGTTATTTAACCAATTAATGTCACATCTGTGAAGATCAAGACATGAAGGGAAGCAAAAAATGTGTCTGTAACCTGATAAAATTGCTATTTAAGTGATATGGCAGATTTCCACATTTATTTTGCACTTTGTCTAAGAGTATCAAGTAGAATGGGTACCAGCAAAAGAGAGAACAAACCAGTTAACTATTTTTGTTAGGAGGGTATGCCATGTCTGGTCATGGTTTGGGAAATCAAAGACCAACCCAGAGGCCAGGTCTACCACACTGCAACAGAGCAACTATCAGGATTGATACACCAGCACACGTGGCTCTGCTTCTTAAACTGTTCTCCTTTGTCTCCCTTTCTGAATACTTTACTGTGTAAGAGAGAGCACACAGTCCATGAAACCCTACACCTTCAAGAGCTCTAGGAGTAGGCAATCCACTGCCTAGTGTCCAACAGGCAGCTCCTCCAGAGTGGCCTAGTTCAGGTTCTCAGACATCCTCCCTGTAAGTCAGCGTACACTGTGATAGCTGACATCAACAACTGGCAATAACACTGCGAGGCATAAATGACATCCACCCATTACTGAAAAATCTCCAACCACTGCAGTTTACTCAAGTTATAGTCAAGATGATTTAGAGACCAAGGAAAGGCAAGAAAATCAGACTCATATATACAGCAAGTTTTGTCACCACAATTTTCAGAAAAATAATTCCTAAAATTGAGCAATTGTCAGGCTTGCTTGCTGTGAAGGCCACAGAGCTGCTGCCTGGTAAGATACCGGTAGTGTGCACTCCTGCTCTCCTTAAGACCATGTAGTGACAAACCTATAAACATGCAGTGGCCTCTACAATCATGGGAACATTTTCACCTTCACCTTACTGAAGGGCATCAGTGAGGTGAAAAAAAATTGTGTCAGTCTATCCATCTGACAACTCCAGAGTGCTCATCCTCTTCACAAACAGACAACTGCAAACCTCTCCACACCTATCAACTCTTGTGATGAAGAATATGTCAGAACAGAGCTCATCTGAACAGCTGACATCCCCTCCACTGCCTGCTCCAGAGGCAGCTTCTTCACTGTATTTATCTGCTGTCATTGCCACATGAATATAACAAACACACTTTAGCACCTGACCATCAAGTTCTCTTTTATATATTCCTTGTTTCTTCTCACATCGCTCCTGGATTTAAGATAATATTTTTATCTTCCTCAAAGAGGATTGTTTTATAGAACCGACCAGAAATTATTTTTTTGATCAATACACTTATTTCAATGTCAGCATTAGCAAAGTCATACCTCCAGTAGTATCATCTCTTCTGAATATATTTCTGTAAAATAGAACAACGTCGACCCTAAACATCACAAACACAAATACCACAGCTACAGCAACAAATGGGAATAGCAGAGTGAGGACCATTCCAGTGGTAAATATGTGCACAGGCAGGTCTTGGGTCTTCCCTGTAAAAGAGAAAAGCAGCAAATTATAGCCTTAACAAAGAGTATTATATGACAAGATTGCTGTATCCAATACTGATGGCATATAAAAATCACCTCAAAAAAATCACAGTGTTGATGGGAATCCTTTCCTGCTAATGCTTCAAGCACATATGCATGCCACTAGTCCTGAGATAAACTACACAACATGGATTACTCTAAAAACTGGAGAAACAATCTTGCACACAATCACATACAGTTCATTTATGTGTGTGCGGGGTATGTGAGATCAAGACTGGCGCTACAGATCCTCAGAGATATGCAGCGTCCCAAAATGAATATCACTCACTTTTGTGATGAGTTTCCTTCAGGTTATTTCCTCTTATTATCTACCTTTCACCCCTCTCTCAGTCCCATCCATAAGTCCTTAACGTCCCCTTTAATCTCTTTCGCTGAGATATTTTTGTATTTTTTTTTCTCTAGTCTCTTTCAGGCTTTTCTTTTTCATTATTATTGTTGTTGGGTTTTGGTTTGTTTTTTTTTTTTTTAATCTTGGGGGTTTTTTAGTTCCAAATGCAGACTTTTAACACTCTATTCTTTGTGAAATTTTTATGAAGGTACTATCAAGACATGCTTATTTTAGTCTGTATTTCTTTTGCTTTGTACTCCTTCCTCCCCTGTCTGAGAGCAGGAGGAATCACCCAGGGGTTGTTAGGTCCTGCACCAGATGGACGAGTGCCTTCATAAGCAGACAGACATATTTGGAGTGGTGTTTTGAAATGAGTACCCTGCCCTCAGGATTGAGAAGGCTGGCATGATTAATAATTAATAAAAATAGTTAATAAATCATTAATAAATTATTTCTAGATTATGCCATACCTTTCTTCAGTTTTACTATTTTTATCTGTGTGCTTTCATCAGCTTGCAGCATGCAGGTGAAATTATGATGCATGTCCTCATCTCTTACTTTTTTAATCCGTAGTAGCCTTGTGACATAGAACTTGTTTCCCAACCTGCAACACAAGGAATGGTGTTAGCAACCCTATCTGTACAGAAACCTACAACAACCTGAGAGGCAGATTTTGAGGAAAAGGCTCTAAAGATAACCCTCAGACTGTGGTTTTACTGAATTTGCAGTTCCCCAAAGTGTAGGGCATTATCACATACTAAACGCAGCATTTTCAGGAAACCTACTGTAATTTTTTGAACTCTTCTTCACATATTGAAGGTTCATTCTCAGGGATACCTGTGCATTGTTCTGGAAACGTTTGGTTAATTAACCAGTAAAGACTGGCATCTTCTTGCATATAATAACCCAAGAAACCTGTGCAATTGAGTATCTCTTCTTTACCTACAAAAAAAGCATAATATGAGAAGATCTAGTGAGAAGTAATATTCATGTACACAGTGCAGGAACATGTCAGCTTTCCAGGAAACATATCCTATAAGCTGTGCTCCTTTCTGGATTTCATAGCCCCTGCTCAATGTTTTACAGGTGTTACACCTGCACTGGTGGTGACTTCAGCAATCATGCACTGTTGCAGAGTGACAGTCATCCATTGCTTTCTTTCAGAAAAATCATCACAGCCAGGTGGGTTTAAATAGACCTGAGAATTTCAGGTTTTAGAGAATTAACGGGAATTGGACTTGATGATCCTTAAAGGTCCCTTCTTCTTGAGATATTCTATGATTCTATAAACTAGACTGTGTTCGCCAGGCTGAGGACAGAAGAGACCTATCACCAGAGCTCCAGGACCAGGTAAAAGTAAGTAACTGGTAGGGGGAATTGCAACAATTAATCAATTATAATACGTAAACTATATATGATTACTAAATAAAACCAAAGCCCAGGCTGAACATGTACAGAACAAATTCTCATCTCAGTACCACAACTGGAAACTCCTGAATACATGAGCAAGTCATTTACTCAGTCAGCTACTTGTTCCGTTTCAAAGCACTAACTGTAACTGACAGGAACCACCCCATAAAGTTTTGATAGTTTTAAGAAATTGAAAAACTAAAAGGACAACTGTACACTTGGAAAAATCAAGGGCATAAGATTGCAGCTATGGAGTGTGAGATTTTTTAAACTCTGTTATGGGAAGCTTGACCTGAAGTTAGCTGCAACCACAATTTCTGGGTTATTTCAGCATAATTTCCAGGAAACACATCCAGAATGCTCTTTATTAAGCCAGGAAAAGTGCATGTTAGTCCTTGTTCAGGCCATCATGCACAAATACTTCCCAGTAAGCAAGGCCTGCCAAGCAATTCTCTAAGAGTGCACAAAACTGACCTCTCAAGATTTATCAGATACTTCCAGAACCTTCAAAGCAAGATCCAGCTGAAAAATCTGGCCATCTTAGATACAGACCTTAGAAATCCAAATTACAGTTGCACAAACCTAACCTTCTAGAATCTTTGACCTTGTAACTCCAGCATTTTCACCACAGACAACAGCTATTTGGAGACAAATATCATAGAACACCATCCTAAACAATGAGAGGTTTTAAAGATCATGGACCTGGCTCATCCTAAATTCCCTCCACTCTCCACCATGCCATCTGTCTCATCACTCAGCAGGTAGTTCAATGACCTTATCAAATGATCTTATCAAGGCAGATAAGGGATGGAAGACAAGTAGTTCATAAGCATTTGATGCCAAACCCTGCTAACTTCTAAGGGTTGGGACAAGCACAGTAACAAGGAAGGAAGGGTGTACTGGGAGGTTGGAAGGCATGAGGCATCATAGGATTGGGGTACTACCATTGGGAAAAGGATTTATGAAGCAGTATTGGTAGGACGGAAGGAAAATTAGCATCTGAGGTCCTAGATGAGCAAATGAGATACAGGTATGAGCCACAGAGGAGATAGACTGGGAAAGGAAGGATTAGGTAACCAGAAGAGAGAAGCCCTCAGGCACAGGAGAGGAAAAAGACAGGTGAATATCTGTTTTTAAAAATTAATTACAGCCTCAGTCACAAAATCCTGGGTCCTGCCCAATACCCTGTGAAGCCTGCAGATCATTTTATCTAACCTACTTCCAGCTAGAAGGACAGGTTAGGTCTCTTGACAATACAGATCCTCATGCATACATTGCCAGGACTGTCACACCTCACACTTCTCACTTCCCTGAAGAATAACATTCTCAACCGCATCAGGTATCAGGGGGATTACTCATTACTGCCGTTCACTGAGTAAACCATACAACTTTTACACATTGCTTCATGGGCTTTGCTATCTACAAAAGAAAGCTATGGAGAGATGGTTTATCACCATCATCACTTTCTCTTGCAGGTTGTAGCAGCAACCTCAGCTTCTGCCTCTGTGAAAGGGTACGTTTAGTGTACTTGTACATAAATCATGTAATACAGTAGGCAAAACATTACCAGATGTGAGGTTAGATCAGATACAGGATGATGCACAGACAATTCTTAATTTGGTTATACTTATCCAGACCATCAACCATAAGGAAATCAGAACAAAAGCATGTAGGTAGAGTAGCTACCACAAAGATTTTTGTATTGATTTCGTACCTATTTGTGTTTCAATTTCTTCATGATGTCCAACTATCTCCAAAGTTACAGCCTCTGGTGCATCTAAAATAGAAGTATTGCTATTGGAGTAATACCTTACTTACATTCTTCCACAGTAAAAGTTACATACTTGCCCTATATACAAAATTAATCACAAACAAATTCAATTCCATTGAATTCACAGACTATCTGGATTCTGGAATTACTGAGTAGTTTAAAACCCAATATGTCTTGCTGAATTTTCTTCACATACATATATATACTTAGTACGATTTACAATGGTTTGAAAGGCTCTAGTGCAAAATTCTTAGTAATTTTGTATGACTTACTTGAGCAGCTATTTTGAAAAAAAAAAATAAAACTGCAGAGAAAATATACTAAATACATTTTCCAAAATTGGTAATATTTCATCTTAACTTCTGCTTTTCTACTTCTCAAATTATTCTGAAGTAGTTCAGATTACCACACTTGTTTCCCCTGGTATATATTTATCAAATGAGAACTGCAAGTAAAAAATATCCATAGTAAAGTGAACCAAAAAGTATGCTTCAAAATTTTAGAAATTTTTCTTACCTTCTTCTACTACAAGTTTAATTGTATTTGTGCTGTGGTATATCCTCCCTTCATGACTGATTAAAATTTTACACGTATATATCCCAGAGTGCTGTACTGTTAAAGTTCTAAAATTTAGTTCCCTCTCTTTTTCATGTTCATAGTTCTTGCAGTCCTGCATCAATAAAACCAGAAAATACTATTCTGTAGCTAACATGCACTGAAAACATTAAAGAAATTACAAGGTTCTTTTGAAACAAGCATCACTATCACCTTTTCACTATCTCAATGGCATGTGTCTGACCCAAAAGAGGTGCAGACCCAATTTTCACTCATGGTCACTTAAATGCAGCATTTGAACATTTAACCCATTAGAAGTTGAGAACATTGCAATTGAGGAAAACATAATGACTTATGGCCTTGTCCATCAATGGTCCCATCCTCCCAGGCCCTGAAACACAAGAAAACAGGGCTGTAGCTCGTTCTTGCCAGGTTACTTCAGATGCCTGTACAGTCAAAATCCCTTCCTGAAAGTGATTGATCTTGGAGTGAACAGGGTCTGTTACTCCAACCAGGAGACCTGACAGGAATAAGGAGCATGGGCAAAGTGATGACTTGCCAAAAAGGAACAGAACTGGATCTGTTACACACTTTAAAAGTGTTTAAAAACAGCAAAATTGAAAAGTTTGCAATTACTTTACAAGTACATGCCAACTGTAAAATAAAAATCTTGGGACCTCATTTAGCATCAGTACAATATCTGTATCAACAAAGCAGAAGCTGGCTAAACCAGCTGCTTCCTAAATCAGCAAACAGACATGCACATCAGGTCTTTTATCATTCCAAACTACTAGTGTAATAACTTCTGAAACAGGTATATTTTTTTAAAAAATCTGAGGGCAGACAAAAATTCTGTTTTGTGTATCTGTCTAAAGGTTTTTCCCCTAATCCCATGAGAAATTAAAGCTTTACGATGTTTGTAGGTGCTTCTAAAAATTTGTTTGCAATTAATATTTCCTGCAATCAGATGTTTTGTTTCTATAGGCAATGATTTGAGTGACACTGTTTCAGTAATTACCTTGTACCATGTTATGCTGTCATTTTCATAGACAGAAAAATCATTGCATTTCAGTGAATGACCAGTTCCAGCACTTTTAATTTCTGTAGTTAAATGATTTTTGTTGAAACAGCTACTTTTATTTCTTTGAAGTACATTCAAAGTCCATTTTTGAATTGTTAAATTTTGTTTTCCATTGCTAAAAAAACAAAAAAAAAGATAAAGTAAAATCAGTTTTAGGAGCTTTTTAAAATGATGCAGCTTAGTGAGTTATAAAGTACAAATAAATTCTCAAATACACCTGGTAGGTAAAAAGTACATGTACAGTGACCTAATTATTTTTATTTCCCTATATATTTTCCCACTCCCAAATATGTGTTATTTTATTTAACCAAACAGGTTATCTAAACTAAATGCACTATCACAAAACATTTGACAATACAATTATATCTATGGAACATGACAATACATGCTACATTGACCTGAACAAGGATGTAACAGTCTGTGACATTATGAACAATTACATGAGAGCATCAAAGAATTTTGGACCTTGAATCAGCTAAAGATTTTGCAGCTTTAACTTCCTGTGTGTTGCTAAGGTTAAAAGCCATAACTGAAAAATATATTTTTAAAATAAGTAATGAGATACGCAACTCTGCTACTGTTCATAAAGCAACCTTAATCATTGTTTGATACTCTGCAGATAGTCACTGATATTTTGGAAATATTTCTAAACTCCACAAGTCTCATGAATTACAGCATCATTTATGTATTCAAGCACGTCTGCAAAACAAGGCATTTTGTAAAGGATGCTTCTTTGTCTTTGAGTCTGCACTGCTCAGAGATCTACAGTAGCTGAGCACCCCAGGCTGACTGGAAGAGTCAGGAACTATCACATCTGCAGCAGAGGCATCACATCTCATGCAGTGTCTAAAAAAGATCACACAAATACACTCAAAAAATACCTCTTTTGAATATCTAGGAGCTCATCATTGTCATTTAGAGATCTACTAAGTTCTATCCATATATTCCTTGAAAGAATCAGATTATAGCTGTTATTTCACTGATATATCCAAATACATGACTGCCAAGGGAAAGGAACCTGGAGGACTTTTGACTTAAATCTGGCAAAGTTAGAGCTTAAGAGAAAGCCATATGTTGCTGTCAGTTAGTGGGTGAGATTCTGTCAGTTAATGGGTGAGATTTCGCAATTAGTACATAAAGCTCTCATTTGTTTTCTGAACAAGCAGGGCCTGACAAAGCAAAAGCAGCAATCACAGAACAATTCCGTCCAATGCCAGTCATAAATTCATAAATATGTTTGGATCTTTCTGCCTCCAGGAAAAAAATATAAATTGCTTCCAGAACTGCAACTAGTCAAGAATCGTTTCAGTGGGAAAGGCCAACGGAGCAAAGCAGCTGGAATGGAGAAGCATCCCTGGTGAGTATAGCAGGTTAAACACCATTCTTGACATGCCTTTTGAGTGTACAGGACTCAGAAGAGCTATTAGAACATCATTTTTATGATAAATTTAGACCAAGTCTTGGGTTGTTTCTTTTCTGCTTTTTAAGGTCCCCAAACAAATGTATTTACGTATTCTGCTCACCCTCTTTGCATTGTAGCCCTTTCTCAAGTTACACAGGTTCTCCTTACTCACTCGAGATGTTTATTACTCACAATTGTAATTGTATCTTTAAACCAAAACATAGCAGCTTGGCTTCCAAGTCAGCTAACTACGCTGTTACAAACAGAAAAAGCCTTACCAAAACTTTTCCATCAGAGACAAGCTTGCATGGGTATTCATGGTGGGTGGAGTCCTTCTCACCTATTCTGCAATGTCGTATTTACACTTTTAAATCAGAGCTATTAATCACAGTCAGCAGTGGGACCACAGTCAGTAGTCACCCTGTTACAGTGCAGTTTATATGACCTATTTTATATGTTTGGTTTAGGACAAGATAATCTGCAGCCCAGAAGGGCCTCTCTCTCCCTGACAGTAAAGGTACCAAAGATAAATCTAGATGTAGACACAAACATTATATCCAGTTAATTCCACTGAGTCTGTGTGTTTCTTTAGGCATCACTCTACTAATCTGAATACTGTCAGAGAAGTAATTACAGATCTAGCCATGACATGCTTATGATTTTACTCTCTAAATTCAGCAGCTGAAAGAAAAGAGTACATAAAGCCACATGTTCTCCCCAGCACTGTCACTCCACAGAGGCTTTCTTCTGTGATCCTATTTGGGGAAATCACTCAAAATGGATCCAGCTATTCTACCTGATGAGCCAAAATCTAGCAGGGAGAATGTCCCTGGAAGGTATTAAAACCATACCTATGCAAACAAAGATGAATTTGTCTTACATAATTTCTAGTTGTCTGCCATATACAATGGTTTTCAACATTAAAAAAAAAAAAAAAAGCATTTAGTTGTATTTTTTTAACTGCTAGTGTCTGAGTTGTTATATTTTTATCTTGGTTTTTACTTATTGAGAGTCTTTAGTGATATTTTGTCAAGAACAAATAATTTCTGGTTTAACAGCTTTTCAATCTCCCCCCAACAAACCTACCAAGAAGGAACAACAAAATCTAGCTTGACTCAGAAGGTGATACAGGGAAGTGAAAGCCCTTAGAGAATATAAACCAAGTTTAATTGATACATAGCCAGTTCTAAGTCATCCCTTAGCTATTTCACTGCAACAAGCCAGTGTTATTTCAGTATTTCAACCTACTGCAGAAACTGTCACTCTCCTTTCCAAATTGCAGTATTAACTCTAAATGCATGTTCCTACAGCTTTCAACTGTTCTAAATGTATTGAAAAATTGAGCAATATTTGGATTTTAAAATTTATCATGTGTGTATCATGGTTCTCTGTAGTTTTGCGGTTTTTTTCAGGGACATGTAAGTTCCCTCGGTTTCAAGGTCGTCAAAACAGTGCAACCTGATGACCTGCTTTTTTGTATTCTGTTTTTCTCTTTGACAACAACAGGATACAGGCTATAAAAAAACCCATACAAATTACAAATCTTTCCAAAGACCTGTGACTCAGTTTTTTCTGCTTACCACATTCACAACAAGTACATATGAAATTTTTATTTTCAAGAATGTTACTGAAGATGGACACATTCACACTTAGAGGTGATGTCCATTGATTCCTGAATTCATATGCTAAGTACTAACAAACACATGTGAACACATCAACACACACATATCCATACTTCAGCTATCTATGTATGTCTCAGCAGGATGCTTCTAGTTTAGCTGTAAACCTTCTGATTCCTCTTTAAGTTAAAAATAAGTGGTTAAAACACCATAAAAACATTGTTACATCACTTTCGCCTCTTGCTTCTTGCATATTGTCAGTTGTAACACAGCAGAAAAAAAAATCCTACATTTAATTAGTTTGCAAAAATCTGTCAACGTGTTGTCTTTTCTTGAAAATCTGCAGTATATATGTAACTGTCACATTGTTCCCTGAAACTGCCTAAACAATTATAAGTAATCTAAAAATTATTTCCCATATAGCTTACAAATACCTATCTCTAAATTAAATAGTTGAAAATTAAAAAGATAAATAAAAATATACTTAGCATACCTTCTTTCAAAAATAAAACTTTTAACCTCCTATAAATACTCAGAAATTAAACTAATTCCACTCAGTTGTTCTTATTAAATCCTAAACCAGTTCAGTAGTCCACAATAGCCCACAATCTTTCTCTATAGAGACTACTAAAAGTCTTCTGTCTCTGCAGAAAACAATATTTGCAATAATCTTCTGTATTTACTGAAATGTAACTCATTTAATATGCCTGCCAATAGTGAGATCCATCATATAAACTAAGCCAAAAATCCCATTAAAATCCCATTTTAAAAAATCCCCTTATGCCTATTGTTCCAGCAGGGAGACCTGTGAAGAGTTCCCACAGGAGAACTGCAAGCTCCTGGCATCATTCTGATCCTAAAGAAAAATGAGCATTCATATGGGCCTAATGAAGAGAAAAGAGAAGAGTTTCAGAGCAAGAAATTTTTTTCTCAAAACAAAAACACTTTCTTTCAAAACTTATTTTTAAAATGTAGCAGCTAACATAGTTCCAGAAGACAAGACAAAAAAGCAGAAAATGAAAACTCTCAATTCCAAGTGAATGCTTAGATGTAATCAATACTTTTTTGCTGAGTTTCTCTCTTAAGCAAATGAGTAAATTAAGACATTTCATAAAGGATTCTGATATTTTCATGTTTTCCAACAATTACTTATTTCAACAAACTTCATTCTAATAGTTCAGTTCTTCTCCTGTCATCTCCTTCTTCTATATGTAAGGCTGTTTCCCTCAGTTTTGAGGTTTACACATTTTCATAATAATTTTATAGAATTCTTGTGTTTTACTGTGGATTTACTGTCATTACTCCAAGTCCTTAAAATAATCAGAAAACCACAATGATTGTGAATTGAGGCTGGGGTTATCATAGTTCTCATCTCTTCTGTCCTGTATTTTAGACTCCTTATGGCAGTCTCCTTCAGTAACCTGGCAATTCAGGTATGAGCTCCATCTATCTTTCCCCATGCCAAAATTAACCAGTCTGCATTTTGTGCCACTGATTAGGTGGCATTAGAGCAAGTTTTTAGATTTAATAATTCTTTTTGTGAAGTGGCCATGTAGACAACTGATCTACAGAACAAAACTGCACAACAAACTAGACAGACTACCATATTCATCATCCCTAAAGAAAATTCCCTTGGATTTAAAATAGATGAATAATTTTTTTCCTGGTATTTACCCTACAATTAAAAATATTTTGCATTTCATATACTATGGCTCACTACTTTTTAAAATAATATCAATAAGAAGATAATAGTAATGATACATGGAGAAATAAAGCAAGAATTTTTCAGCTTCCAAGTTAACTTGGAAGTTAACAATTGAAGTCTAGCTTAGAACTGTAAAGTATCGAACTTGAGTCTGCGATATTTCTGGAAAAACATGGAGAGCATTTTTCAGTACCCACAGTCCCATAACCTTTACAAACCTGGCTAGAACCTTAAAAATATTACTTCAAGAACAGCACAAACCATTACATGCAAGGTAATCTGCTTCAAATGAATTGTTGCTTCAACTATAAATGCTCAATTATGGGTTTAGCACAAGTTAGTTATAAGAACTCCATGCAGCAAACCTTTGATTTAGTCCCTTAGTCTTTCAAGGTGTTCCAGTGAAGATTGCCACCAAATAGTTGAGGCCCACCCTTATTTCTCCTTTTAACTCATGATGTTCTACAGCAGTAAAATTCAAATCCAGTTATTCTGTTTGTTCTTTGAATGGTTTCATGCAGGCCAAGGTTTGAACAGAAAGCAGAGTTTAGCTATGCTCAGTTTAATCTTTACTATATAGTTAAATGATTTGGCAAGCCTCATAGCATGAGATCCACTCAACACAGCAAGCAAGAAGAAGTCTGGGGAAGAAGACAAGCAAATGTTTCTTTTTTCTTGGCAGAAAGGTTGCCTGACATTCTTTTTGCTTGGGTAATTAATCACAAGCCAGCAAAAATGCTACCTGCCTTATCAAAAGGTTTACAGAACACTTAAAAAGCTAAAACTCCTTATATATATTTGTAAATATTAAAGGTCCACCTTGATAGTTATTGTGAAATGAAGTGGGAATTGACACCGCAGTTAGTGCAGTTCCCTGAGCCCCTTTTATATGGATGCCACTAGCTATACAAAACAAGACAAAGAAATTATCTTCATCATAGACATGTGCACGGGCAAGACATTTACACATTCTGGTGTGTACCCACCTGTGAATGACCGAGTAATTCCCAGAGTCACTGAGTTCGGCTGGCCAAAACTCCAGAAAATTCATTTGTGAAACAATTCTGTGGGTTTCCTTGATCAGTTGCTGCTTTCCAGCACTTTCTTTGTACCAGTTTGTTGTGTATGACTCTTCATGAAAATTTTCTTGCCTTGACTCAAGGTAACAAAGGAAAAAATATTCCCCTTCTAGAGCATCAATGGAGGCACGAAGGGGGCACAGCTTCTCTTCAGAGAAAGGGGAATAAAGATACATTAGGAAGCCAAGCACTTATTTTAGAAAATTACATTAACCTGATTTTAAAGTGATTTGCTGTGCTGCTGGTATCTTATAAAGATAATTCTTTCAGCAAAGTGGTCTGGCAGCATTTATTTATTTATTCTTGCAATATTTTCTGAAAAATTCAGTTTTCCAAGCCTTTATTCTATCTTACCAGAGCAACACTAGAAGAAAAAGGGGGCTGAAAATAAAACATTTTATTTCTGGACATTTCCCTATCTCTATGATTCTTTCACATGAGTTCCATAGTGTTAGAATCAAATTGGCTGACAGGGCAGAATCTGGCCTCACTCTACAGTAAAGCTGCTCCCACAAACAGAAAGAGAAAGGAGAAACTCTTCACATATGGTTTGACTTGACAAATATGTCTGAGATAAAACCACAGATCCTATAAATTAACATTTGCATTTCCTTATCTTCTTAATTAAAACTGCATCATTATGTAGATATATTTCTGAAAAACTTCAGATGTCTTTGGAAAGTTGCCTTGGAATGAGATTATGTGTGTAAAATTCAATCTTCAAGTCTGCCTTTCTGAACAAATTTCCCAAATTTGCTTTTGCATACAGAAGTCATAAAAGGTGCAGAAAAGGAACCATGATCTAGCATTAAGAGTCAAAAATAAAATCAGCCTTCAGTCTCTCTTTCTCCTGAGGTTCTTAGAGATTATTGTTGTTTAGCAACTATTGTAACCACACTTCTGAATAGCACAAAAAGAAGCAGACTCTTTCTCTTGCTTGCTATGTCTCTTCACACAGTCATGATCACATACAACATCATCAGGTTTCTCCAGGTAGTGTCCTTGCTTTTTCATTTCGTAATTTTGGTGTTTGGGACCAAATTCCCAGTCTGGAGCTGGGCTGAAATTGCCAAACCTCTAAGTTTTTGTTCTTGGCTGTAAAATACAAAACTTGTCCTACTCCAAGCAACTGTCAAGACTCTGGCACATATTTTGAAGGTTCTGTTATTGAATTGAAGACTTTTACTTACCAGCAGCAGATTCTGTGATAAACATTACAAAAAAAATCATCAGAGTCATTTTCTTGAGTTACTTCTCACTTCTTCTCCAAAAAAAAAAATGAAACTGAATTGCTCTTGCTTGTTCTGAAAGCCCTAGAAAAAAATTAGATTCACAGTTCATCGCAAGTACAGTGAAACATTCCTTTGAGCGTGTGAGCAGTGTAACTATTGCCTGGTGCTGAAGAGGGATTTCAAAATGGAAAGTTACATATTTTTGTCATAACAGCTATTTTCATACATCAGGTAATGTATCTAGATTTTTCTTTGCAATTTCAAATTCAGAAAGCACTGCAGGATTTCCTTCTTCCATTTTCTTATTTAACACATGCATTTTGCAGTATTACAAAAGCACTCAAATCCCAAGCCAGAAGATACTTACGACAGGATAGGACAGTGCTTTTTTTTTCTCCACAAAGGGAATTACTTTGCAAGACTGGACCTTTTGGAAACAGCAAGTGAGAACTTCCCTTGCCTTCAATGAGAAGAGCACGATGTTGCAGATTGGATATGTTGATGGCTAACTTTGAGCCTGCTGGAAAAGGAGACACATAGTTTCTCTCACAATTTGGTCTGTGGAGGCAATAAGCACCAGCTAAGAGTGCTAACCTTTACACTGGGGGGAGGACATGAAGCAGCCTATATTCAATTGCTTCATGTGTAATCAACTGATTTCAAAGGCAAGTGAAAAACACGACTAAATAAGAGCAGCTTGGAGCATCTTCTGAGGTTCCTCAGAACAGCAGGTTAACTGACAACCAAAGACAGAGCTACTCCTGAGACTCTGCCTCAGTTTTGCTTAAAAAACAGACAGGTTAGATACACAATCAGCTCAGTTCAACCCTTGAATCCAAAACAGATAACCTTGCTTAGTGTTACCCAAACACGGACAGACAAATGAGACACATGCACATGAGATGTATTTCAGAGATCTGAGAGATCTGCCAAAAAGAAATCTCATTAGCAAACCATTTCTTTTTTATTAAGTAAACCTGTTGCAAATTAAGAAAGCACAAACTTACTGTTTTAAGACACTGCCCTGATATTTAAAGTCAGAAAGTTCCTGTGACCTGAAGAGTCTGGAGGCAGGAGGCTACTGCATTTCCTGCAGTATTCCAGAACAACACCAAACTGCGTAGCTGCTCTCCCTCTCTTATCCTTCTTCTCAGTTCTTTACAAGTGTGCCATCATCCCTTAAAGCACTGTAAGGAGAAGAAGGAAGTGTTTCACATCCCTTTTTTCAGACAGCCTGGTAGGCAAATCCAGATTTAGAAAGCTAAAAGAAGCTGGATGCTGAGTACTGGAACAAGCAATTTCAGTTCCTTATTACACTTGGAGATTCAAATTCCTACACTTCATAAGGAAAGAAGGGCCTCTCTTTAATTTCTTTAATTTTGTTTTCCTTTTCTATCCTATCACATTCAGAAGAAATACAGCTGTTAGAGACTACAAGACTATGATCCACTACATAAAGATAAAATCATTTATCACCAGATTTTTAATTCTAAATCCACTTCTTTTTTGGTATATCACATCAGCACACAGTGGAAGTTTGGTTGAATGCCCACAGTTTAATGGAAGCTATTTAGTAATGACCAGGTTTGAGATTCACAACTAGTAAAAAGCAAGACACAGGACCTTAATCTTACTCTCTCACTGCTGTTGAACCCAATCAATTTGTCTGAAATTGTTCACTGTAGGCTAAAAATGTTTACATTTGAGCCATACAATTTGAATACTCTTCAATGAAAAGTTAGGAGGGGGGAAAAAAAAGAAAAGAAAGAAAAATGCTTTTAGTGAAAGTCAGCTAATACAAAGAGAATCTTTGAGAAACAGAATAAGACTTTTAATTTTCATAAAAAATGGAGAGTTATCTTAAAGTAAAAGCAAAAATTCTCTGCCTAATAAAGGAGTACAGAAATATTAATGGACAAAATGCTAAGGCAATAGAGGCAAAGACAGTTTCAATGAAAATTGATTAAATTACGAGTTGTCTATAAGGCTCAAAGTAACAGTAGCTTTAAGCACATTTGATGAATTTTATACATGGTTAAATCCACTGATGGAGTTTTAACAATAAAATATGGTTCTTAAAAATGCTTGTGGCACCGTGAAACCAACAAAAACTTTAAACAAACTGAAAGTTTAAATTCTGTGAAGTGCCTTACCAATATCTCAAGAATTAGAAAATTGTGTATATTTAAGCACCACTAAAATTATTCCCCACTTTTCTAGAATCCCCAAGGGATTCTAGAAAATCCCTGGAATGAAGTGGGGCTGATACATAGAAAGGATTGATCCTCTATTTTGGACAAGTAACTCATTTTGATCAACGCTTTCGGAAAACTCAATTTGGTCCTGAAGGTTTGTAACTTCCTTTTAAAAAAAAACACAACAGATTTTTCTGAACATGAGACTGCTCTAACAATCATCGTGGGGTCAAGGGAAGAAAGCACTTATCTTTCCTCTTTAATAATGGCTTCCTGTGGAATTTAAGTATTGTCTAAATATTACCACATAGTGTCATAATTTGCACAGCATTCATGAGGAAAACAAAAATATTTAACAAACTATTGTCTTAAACATAGAGTAGATCCAAGCACCATTCTGACAGGATTGCAATTTCTTGGTAAAAATGAAAATCTGTCTTAATTTCAAAGAAATAAGCAAAGCTCTTTACTTACTATGCAAGTCTTGCCAGGTGGAAAGTGGATGGAGAAGGAGTCTTCCAAACTCCAAAGAGCTGCGACTTGAACTTACAACTCTTCTGAGTCTCATTCATCACTGAAACAGAGAGTTGTCTCTCTCAGCAAGTGAGTCAATACATAGATATTTCAGTTTGAAAAACCTTCTGAAAAAGGAAAAGAGAACTGCTGATTGCAGGAAGAAAAACAGAAAAGGGAGATGTAAGAAATTCATTTCTGCTGGCATTAATGAAAAGGTAGGAGCAAGTCCTTAATATCAATATTTTTTTTAAATGAGGCATTTGAGAGCTGATACACAAATGTTTTACCCATAATCTTTTGCTCCTACCGCCTACAACAGCGCTGAAGGAGCCCGTCCTCCTCCAAAGCCACCCGGGTGTGAGGGAAAGGGTTGTGGACAGCCCAGGGACGGCGACAGGGACTGTGTGTCGAAATAAACCATTTTCAGGGCTAACCTGTTTGTGATAGCTCTGTAATAAGGAAAAATTATATCATGGATCCCGGAGAGACGTGTCCGAGCCAGGTGGTTCTGGGGAGCGCCGGGCAGTGCAGCGGGCAGGAGAGACAGGGCTGGGGACGGCCAGGGTTGGGGGCGGCCAGGGTTGGGAGCGGCCAGGGTTGGGGGCGGCCAGGGTGCCCCGGAGAGGTCCCGGGCCAGCGAGGGCGGCCCCTCGCACACCCGCAGGGATGCTCTGACAGGGGGGGGCACTCGGTTCCGAGGGAGGGGAGAAGGAGCTGCCGGCGCCCAGCCCTTGCCTCGTCCAGCCCGCTGCCCACCCCCGCCCTACCTGGCTGCAGCGGGGCAGGGAGGCAGCTTGCCCGGCTTGGAGCGGAGCAGCGGCGGCGCTGCCCGGCTTGGCGAGGGGGCTGTGCTGCCACCCGGCCCTCGGAGACCCAGAGGTGCGCGCCGCGAGCAGAGCGAGTGACGATCAACCTCCAGGAGACGGAGAGGGGTGGGTTGGCTGTGTGTGTGTGTGTGTGCGCCTTCCCTCTCACAACCCTCCTGGGGAAGAAAAGCCGTGAGGAGGTGATGTCTTCCGTTGTCTTTAGCTGAAACGCCTCTTCCTCCGCTTTTCCGCTGAATGCCCATTGTGGGACTCCTTTCCAAGGAGGGTGTGGAGGTAGGACGGAGTGCTACGAACGAGTATATTGGGCTGAGTATAACAACTTTTATCTCTGCTACAACTTCCTCCACAAGTCGCTGCCTGGTTTGAGAATGAGGACGTGCAAAGAGCTAAAACTGAAGGGCTGATATTCTGCAAGACTTCAAAAGACATACACAAAAAA
>VYXC01009540.1:361386-396600 GCA_013397175.1 Platysteira castanea
AAAAAAAAAAATTACAAACTATGGTGTGCAGGAAAAGAGACAAGGCAAGACATTATTCTACATTGTTTTTATGAGAAATGTCCCCATTTGAGTGCTATTTTTCTGTGCTACCATCCCCTTCTGGGGGAGAATAATGAAAACTTTAAAGACATAAAACATTTTGTAGTTCCATTACTGCAAAGTGAGTGTATGTATTCACTTCTAAATAAGCCATCATGCCATTAGTTGAGTTGGCTTGTTAGCCAAATGTTGATACACTGGAACTGTGGTTTCACCAGGGATTTCTGACAGGCATATTTCCTGTTTGAATCCTGTTCCTAAGTAAATGAATGCTTGCCATTGTTAATTACATGAATAGTTTATTTGCTAAGTACTGTGCAATAATTCACTATACTTCTAAATAAAGTTCGTTTGATAACTGTGGGGAAAAAGTCATTCCCTCAGGAATTCTTTTATCTTCATATCACCCTTTTCATCTTCAGAAATTTGCTTGGTGACAGCTATCTTTTGGGGTTTTTACTCAGGACAACTCCTAATGCAAAAGTTCCCAACTGCAACAAGAGGGATCACTTTAGAGGTAAAACAAGCGGGTTACACTAAAAAGGAGGGAAGGATTACACAGAGCTGGCTTTCTTGCATATTTACATTTCAGAGGTGAAACAAAGAAACTCTGGACTGTTTTACTGTCTCATCTCATTTGTTTTCCTCATCACAGATGGAAACAATATGTCTATAACAACAATCAGACCTTTGCATAATGTAAATCAGCAGAGTTCCAGGAAAGTAAGCTAAGGATCTAACTAACTAAAACTACTTATAAAGTGTGTACAAGATACTTTGCAGTGCTTTTGGTTTTTTGACTTAGCACCTGATTTTAAAACCTAAAAGAAAGCAGATATCATAAAGATTATAATGATTTTATATGACAGTCCAGAAGATATTTAGCAGCCAACAAATAAAATGGTAAAGTACAATGTCATCAGCTTTTTGCCTTCACAGACTAAGTCTTCATAGTGCCAATTTGGAAACTTCTTTTTTTGACTCAGTCTTTTACAGCAATATTTTCCATGAGCTTTTCTCTCTTTGTCTCTCATTTGCTTTCATACTCTTTTGAAATACTCACAAGTTTTTAAACTTTAATCTTCATTGCAGAAAGTGCTGTGTTCAATTGGTCCTTTCAATTAATGTCATAGCTAGCTCTGTGATACATGAATATATGTGAAAGGAGAATAAACTTTACACTTTTTAGTTCTCTGACTAATACAATTTTAATAGAGAAATCATAGTCTGGTAATAGATATTTAACTTGACTAAAAATAGCTACAGCTTAGATTTTCATTTTGAAAATGCCATGATGAACATGAAAGTTTGCACTAATATTGGAAAACAGATTGTTGAATGAAGCTCTGACAACCTGAACAATCAGTTAGGGAAGACCTGTTACTTCACACAGTTTTTCACATCTTCCTTTCCATCCATCATAAACTACACCGAGGTGCTAACTGAAAAACTGAAACTATTTTCATCAGAAATTGCAACCCATCCAACTCCTGTAACCATGGTTTAAACCTGTTTGCTGTTAGCTGGCAATAGTCCTTCTTAAACTACTTCTACTATCTCTATATACAAGTTATATTAATTCCTAGCAGAGGTTAAGTTATAGTCAATAGTTTTTCAGCATTATCTTCCCCTGACGTCAAAAGAGCAGGTTACAAACTGATAATGTGTCTGCTAGAGCCTCATATGTTTCTTATAAATTTTAAAATACCAAAGTTGGACACTTTCAAACTTTCCTTCACATCACAGCATCACAGGGTAATTTAGGTTTGAAAGGACACCTGGGAGTCCTCAGGTCCAGCCCCTCTTCAAGTGCATACAACTGAGACATGAACACTTACAAAGATGGGGATTCCACAGCTTCTCTGGGTACATGTTCCAGATTTGGACCATGCATAGGGTGAGGTTTTTTTTCCTAATAGGTAATATAAATTTCTCACGTTCTAATTAGTGACAGTTACTTTTTTGTCCCATCTCTGTGCTCCTTTGAGAAGAGTCTGGCTCCGTCCACTCTCTCTGTCTTTTGATTAGATTCTTGTAGATGGAAACAGGGCCTCTTGTTCTCTCCTTGTATGATCTTTGCTCTTGGTGGTCTTTCCCTGAACTTCAATATGTCAGTACCTCACTCGTACTGGGGAGCCCAAAACTCGACATAGTACCACAGAGATGATCTCACAAATGCTGCATTCTGGGGAATTCACTTTCCACCTTCTCATTAGTAAGGTGCAGAGTGCAGTTGGTCACCTTAGTCACAAGGACACACTGCTGAATCATGTTTACTTTAGTGTCAACCAAGACATGCAGTCTATTTCTGCAAAGCTATTTTGTGTTAGGTTGACCTCCAGGCTGCATTGATGAATGGGTTTATTCCATCTCAGGTGCAGCACTTTGGATGCCTTGGATTGAACTTTGTGAGTTTCTCATCAGTCCACTTCTTCAGGCTGTTGTTGTCCAAAACAGCAGCCCTGTGCTCCAGTGGGTCACATATCCCTCCCCAGTGTGATTTTCTGTCTAAAAACCCACTGGTTGTGCAGTCTGTCCCATTGTCAAGGTCATCAATAAGGATGCTAAACAGTCCTGGTACTGATATCACTCCCTGAGGGATGCCTCTAGTGATTTGCTGTGAGCTGAGATTTGTATGCTGGTCACAACATGTTGGTCCCACAGGGACTTTGGTCGAGACTCCACAACTTTCACTTTTGTGGATTTGTCTGTCTAACAGAGACTGTGTCAAAGACCTTGCTTAATACAAGATATGCAGCATCCAGTGTCCTCTCACTGTCCAAAACACAGCTGGATATGCATGATATGTGTCTAAAAAAACAGCTGTAGTTTTTCAACCCTTGAAAGAGTCAGGAACATACTGTTGTACATTCAATTGAAAATACTATCAAATTTACACATCATCTTTCAAACAGGCTTTGTCCAGTGAAATGTAAGAAATTATTGTTGTGTATACTACAAATGATTTCACAAATAATAGTTTGCTACGAAAACTTCCAAAAATTTCTAAAATCTTCCTTTAAGTGGTCAGTCTCTTGGGCTTCACAAACATGACAGCTGTAGGAACATCGAATCTCAAACCCATAGGATTTCTAGCTGGTCGGAATCTCTGAGTCTCTGTTCACCCACGAGAGGGCGGGATGACTCCGCTCTATTAAGAAGTGAAAGCAAATCTGTTCTGCAGAGTCCCTTGGGGTGCCAAAACCAGAGAAGCACAGGGCAGAAATCAATGAACATTAAAACTCTTTGTGGATGATATAACTCAGCAACAAAATTGCCTTGGTGCTGTTTAGTTTAAGCTTAAAGCATCCAAACTGAATCTTCTATAAGCTTTCTATGTTTATTTCTATGTTATTTCTATGTTCATTTATTTCTATGTTAAAAGAAGACCTTTTTTCTTTGTTTTGTTTTGTGTAGAGCAGATTGTCATTCTGTTATTCAGTGAAGGCAGACTTCTTAGTGTAGAAATAGCCAATTTTAAGCAAAAAACTGTTTCTGAAAATCTAGGTTCTTTGTAAGTTGCATATGAGAATGACTGAGAATGGAAGGTACCTCTGCAAGTTAGCTAGTCAACCGTCCTGCTCAAGACTGGCCAGAATCTAGCCCTGGAGTTTTTTTAGTATCTCCAAGGCTGGAGACTCCACAACTTCCCTGGGCAACCTGTGACAGTGCTGGGCCACCCTCACCATAAAAAAAAAACCTTTCTGATGTTCAGAGGGAACCTCCCGTTTTTACCCATTGCCTCTTGTCCTGTCACTGGGCATCATTGAGAACAGCCTGACTCTCTCTTCTTTGTACCCTCCCTTCAGATGAGGGACTTCACCAGGCTAAAGAGTCACAGCTCTCTCTGCCTCTCTTCATAGGAAAGATGCTCTGATCCCTTCACCAACCTCATGGCCCTTTGTTGTACTTACTCCAGAATGTTCATGTCTCTCTACTCCTGAGGAGCCCAGAACTGAACACAGGACTCCTGATGTGGCCTCAGTGGTGCTGATACTGTAAAAGTATTCCACAGTTCTTTTTGTGCTTTCTCTCTAACATTACAAATATGATAACATCTAGAAAGACATCCATTTTAATGCATATCTCTCATTTCTTTACTAAACACCAAGGAATAACAAAAGAACCTGTGACAACTGCAGAATTTTTTAGTCATTATTACAGTCACATACACACCCCCTGGTCCTGTAAATGATCTTTGTCACTCTCTGAATTTGCCCTTTTTTTTTCTGTCAAGGCCATTTTGTTCACTGCTGGCAAACCACAGTAAGAATTATTTTCCTCTTTTTTTTTTCTGGGCAGACCATGAAACTTGAAAAAAAGTAGCATCACCACAAGAGCCATGTAGTGAGTTTGTTTTTCACCACAATGACTACACTGACTACAGAAGTCAATGTCACATCAGTATGTTTCAGAGTAATTTGGCTCATTGCTGACCCCATGCACTTCCTCATTATACCTTCTCCTCATCTTTCCAGCTTCAAAATTCATCCTAGGCTTCTCATTTCCAAGATTCTTGCTTACCACCCTTTCTTGTTGTCCTGGGTTACAGTATATTCTACTACCATCTTCATGAGCTGTTGAAACCAGTGTTCCCNTTACATGCTCAGGACTCAAACCATATTAAAAACTTATCCTGTGATAATCTTGGAGGTGAATATTCTGTCTTGCTCAGAAGCTTATGTGAAAAAGCTTCATAGTTTATAGCAACAGGCTTTCCTGTTTCTACTGTGCCTTAGTGTTAGTATTCTTGCTGTGGGAAGAAATGGTACTGTAGGAATAAACAAAGTCTGACACTGGCATGAATCCATTTTGTGGAGCCTCCACAGAGACCGTGAGGTTTATCCACAGGTATCTTTAGGAACAGGACCCAACACTGCACACACTCTAATGAGGCAATAATAAAATGCAACATTAAATGCTTTATATTTGTGAAGAGAGTGATGAGTGAATGAACACTTGAAAATACAACTCATTAGTGAAAAACTGTCTAGTTTACCATAGATCTTTTAATTGAATGCTGAAAAATATCTATACATATATTTTACGCACATTTTTTCTACTCCAAATAGCTATCCATAAGTCTGAAGGTCCATATTCAATAAAAACTTAGAGTAAAAGAGAAGAACTTGCCTGTTCTGTAATCCTGGACTTGGTAGCAATAAGTGTTCTGCATCTAATTTTCACTTTTTAAGTCTATTCTGTAGCAAGTCTAAAGCTGAAAACTAAGCCTTCTCTGACAGTAAGAATTTCCTGGATTTGAAAAGCTAAAAAGATTAAAGTTTGCAGGGATACCTGTACTAGAACGCATCTTGTTCATACTCCCCTGAACTAGAAGGAGATTTGGCTCTGGCCTTTACATCTAAGGTTATTTCCTATTGGAAGAAAGGATAACTACACATGAGGCCAAAGCATGGAAAAAAGGTGGATATTTCCTGTTATAAAAAAGCACTACAATTTTTTCAGTAGCTTAAAGGAATGCTATCAGTGTACCAAAATCCTAAATTTTCATACGTTATTTCTATCTGGAGACAATAATTATAGTAACAGTATGGTTATTGTACCTGAAAGATTTAAAATTTCCCCTTTGTGTGAGATTCATTTTAATAGATATATAAAATATTTTAAAATGCTTATAAAATACCTATATATATATATTAGTCCATTTATCTCCCTTAACAGTGCATTTTTTTAACACTGTATTCACATCAGTCTCAAAAGAGCCTTTAGCAAGGCATCCATACTAAGGAAAAATAAAATTTCATCTTGCGAGTATCACTACTGAATCAAAAAGGAATAAGTGTCAGGAATAAAGTTAACAAAAGCACAGCATTATACTTTCTAGTTGCAAAATACACATTATACTTTCTAATCAAATAATACAGAAGGCATTTATATTTTATCAACTGCATTAGAAAGGTGAAGTAAACCTGCAAGGCATTCAGTTATTCACAATCATAACTTTCTGTTATATACACAACTATATATAGAAAGAGTATAGGCACATTTGGTTTCCTGTGACATGTTCTCCACATAATCTAGAACTATTTCTTTACAGAACTCTCATACCTATAAAATCTTCCCTCTGTTTCCTAGACCTCTTCCATCAATTTACCCTATTGTTACTCAATTGAAGGACTGAAGAAAGTTCAAAAAACACAGCCAGACTTCCAGACTATAGAATCATGTACCTTCTGAAAGGAAAAACAGTTGTGGGCTTGTAGTCCATCCTGACAGTGCAGTGCTGTTTTCCAAGACTGTTCACCTGGTGTTAGCTGAGTGCAAGGACCTGCATGTCAGTGGCATATGGTACCTCACCTGCTTCCAGAACTTAGAATTGGGTGACTGGGGGTGCACCGTGTGCTCCTCTTTCCATTTGATAGTACCTTGCTGCTTAATAATAAACCTAAGAGATTCCTGAAGATTCCCATAAGTCCCAATTGTCTCCATTTCCAGAAGGATCACCTTTGTGTCATTTTGAATGAGGGCATTGTATAAAGCAATGTGTTGATCATAAGCATCTTCTTTTGAATTAATCAGCTGGTGTGTTAGCAGGATGATCAGCCGTCTGCTCTTCTGCATCCTCCTCTCAATTGCACTGGCTGCATCTAGCAATGTACAAGAAAATGATGAGACCCTGATATTTCTTTAAAAATTCTTTTGTGATTGGAAACTCCATTTTTATTGCCTTGTAACCAGAAACAACTTCTATCTCACTTCAGTCTGGTACAGTTTATTTATTAGAAAAAGACTTTACCCCCTAAACCCCTCAAAAAGACAAAAAAACAACCAACCAAGGGAGATGGGGTGGGGGGAGAGAAAAGCAAGAAGCCCAAAACACAAAGCTTTCATTTCAAATGTTTTCTTTGGTTGAAACATAAATATTTTCACTGCTTTTAAATATTGTTAGGAATTTATAGTCCGGTGACCAAGAGTCAAGTTCAGTAGATCTGACTGTATCAAATTTGTGTTTAATCAACAGCTTCCAGGTAAGGAATCATGTTGTACCAAGTTTAATGCCTTAGAGATGATCTTGGAATACTTACCCATGAAAACTAGTTATTAGGAGACTTTTGGGTGACTTGTTCCTAAGAGGCTTATTTACAGGTGGAGTTAAGAGTTAATTACAGTTAATTGTCCTGAGTTATCGTGTGCTAATGTATATGCTAATCTGTGCATTGCGATGGCCTTCACCCAGGGTAGATCCAGACTTGGACATCTGAATTTCCCACTGCCATGTTAGGGACAGCTGATCAATGCCACTGTCACTGTGATGTTGGAGGTGCTGAATGTAGGTAGCTCAAGAGCCAGTGTGCTATGGAAGAAACTTCTGGGCCAGCTTGGAAAGCTCCACATCAAGCCTCTGGCAGCTGCTTTTCTCAATCACCTGCTGCAATATCTATGGGAGGTAGACTGCAGATGAATGCCTGTCCAGTGGAACATTCATCCCATTTATAAGAGGTTCTGATGGTCTGTAGAGTGAAAGCCGGAGTTGTTTTGCTGGGAACATGTGATGCTGGGCCAAAAGAAAGGAAGTAGGAGACAAGCTGAGGAAATTCAATACAACAATTATTTAACAAACCAGCTGATTTGTAGATGCATCAGCCAGCTCTGTTCTCCTTTGCTACAAGTGATGTAAGTTTTTGCCATTGACAGTTTTGTGAGCTACTGTTAGCTCCTTGTGCTGGATTTGGTAATGGTCTGGCTCAACAACTTTTGCAACTTTCCTTTACCTTCATTTTTCCCAAGGCCAGGCAGCCCTTTCACAACTTTCCAGAACAGAAAGACATCAAAGATCTCAGCCTCAGCTCAGGGCAGATAAATGACACCTGGCCCAATACAGAAGATTTCAGAAATGGGAAACAGAAAATGCACCACCTTAGGCTTCATGTCTGCTTACTGACAGAGAGAAAAGATATGATCTACAAAAGAACCAGAGCACAAGATAAACAGACAAGTCAGCTCTGAAGGAAAGCAGATACCACCTAGATGACAGCAATCATATGTGATAGTGTGGAGGGTGTCTACATGGAAATTAGCCCAGATTGATTAACATGATTTCAGCCTGAAAGACAAGAAAACAGGAATAAAGCATACCAATTCTGTCCTGAACTAATGCTGGGAACTGTGTGAAGGAAAAATAGAACATGTCTGTGAAAAGAAGCTGAACTTCCTGTGACTCTAATACCCTCAAAAAGGCTGAAAACTCCTGAGTGATAACAGCAAAGATATTTCCTCAACTCAGTTTGTGGGTTTCTCCTCTTCCTTGTCTTGTTGACAGCCAAGCCAACTCATGCACAGTGTGGTTGTGGCTTTGTCCAGATAATAGCTGTGCAGAGTTAGACTTTCCAAAGAACAAGTGTATGTTTAAAAGAGTCACACTCAGGGTCATATTTCCTGAACATTCCAAGATGATAAGAAGTCTGTGCCCCTTCCTTGTAGCTTGCTTTTCCTAGCACACTGGCAAACACTGAGTGCCCTTGTGTCGCCTGGCCTGAAAGAACAGACAGACAGCTGCTGAGGAGACGAGCATCAAGATCAGGAATGTAAAGTGACCTCCTATACACCTGAAAGGGATTAAAATCACAATTTGGTCAAGCTTGAAAAGTAATTCAGTGCATTATCAGATCTGAAACTTACCTTCTCCAGGATATATATCTCTCCCATAAATACACAATTTATATCCACATTTATTTTCTAGAATATCTGGCATGATTTGGTAAACAAAATATTCCACAAAATTAGCTTCACTGGTGTGGTTTTTGGGGTAGATAACATATGCGTCATATATCTTCCCATCTGTAAGGCAAAACAAGAGGAAGGAGTACTGTGCTAATATGAATTAGAGCTGTCTATTGCACAAAGTAGGAGAGAAATAAAAATATCAGTCACTGAAAGAGATCTAAGTTCTGGCTAATCTAAATAATGTATATCACCTGTCACATGTTTGAAAACTAAAGACTGTGCATATTTGGTGCTTTCCATGCTCAATTGCTTTGTCCTGTGTGTTTGTAGTTTTGGAGAAGCTGGCCTTTGTATTGTGAAGGCTGTATCCCAAAGAATATAGAGTAAGATTTCAATTGATTGATGCCTATTAGCATGATATAGTGATGAAGCTCAGCATTTGTTATTTCAGTGCTACAATATGCTATTAACAGTCTTTGTCTCTCAGGACAAGTTATTCCACTTAAATTCTTCCATCTTGAAGAATTTATTCATCATTCCCACAACATATCATACTCCTGAGTAAAAACCCCATTACTTAGGAAAAAAATCTTGGTCAGAACCAAGTACAAAGTCAAATATTTATTTCATTCTTTGCTTCATTTCTCTCAATTAAGTTTTTCATTACAGCATTTTTATTCTAATCCCAAATGTTTCTTTCTTTCTGGTGGAGATGACCATATCCTTTCTTTCGTTGCTGAGGTTCTTGCTCAAACCATCCTAACAATAGATCCTATGATAAGCAGCTGAGGGAGCTGGGGTTATCTAGTCTGGAGAAGAGGAGGTTCAGGGTTGACCTTATTGCTCTCCATAACCACCTGAAAGGAGGCTGTAGCCAGGTGGGGCTTGGCCTCTTCTCCCAGGCAACCAGCGACAGGACAAAAGGACATAATGCTAAACTGTACCAGGGGTGGTTTAGGTTGGACATTAGGAAGAATTTATTAATAGAAAAGATGGTCAGGCATTGGAAGGGGCTGCCCAGGGTGCTGTTGGAGTCACCATCCCTAGAGTCATTTAAGGAAAGGCTGGACGTGGCACTGAGTGCCATGGTCTAGCTGACATGGCGGTGTGTGGTCATAGGATGGACTCTATTATCTCAGAGGTCCTCACTGATTCTGTGAATCTGATTTGTGATTCTGTAATAATAATGATATGTCCGCTTCCAGAGTCTGATTCACTTCATCATAAAATACACTTAAATGGAAACGGCCTTAAAAAGCATACTTCTTTCCTCTTTAAAGAGAAGATAAGTAACTCGATCAGCTGTAGATATCTACCACACAGACATGTGTGATTAGATTCAGCTTCAGATTTAAAAATTGTCCATTTAGCTGGATTTGGCGTCTTAAAAATATGTACCTCATCAAGTCATTAGCCACTGCCTGCCCTTCAGCTGCCCCCTGAAGAGGGATCCAGGTCTCACTTAAGCCCTAAGGCAGCCCCAACTCCTTACAGTTAGACAGCTGAACCCAGACACAGATCTCCAGGTGGGTGGTCTATTATGGAAAATTGCATGTGTGCACCTTCATTGCAAACTGAATTTAGATGTCTGAATCTTGAGCTGAAATCCACCAATAAAGTTTAGATGGGATGTATTCCTCCAGAAATATCTTCCACGCTATTGGTATCCTTGTTTTTGGCGTATAAAAACTGTATTGCTCTAACATATGCCTTTAACATGTTAGCCAGCAGGTGTTTTCCTCTGCTTTAGAAAGCACATAGCAAATACAGTTAATAGCACTGTAAATCAGATTTTCAATGTTGCTCAATATTTTATGGCAAATCTTTACATTAAAAAAACTACAAAACCAGGACTGAATCCCTCTTTTATGTAATTCAGCACTACAGAACCCAGGAAACAAGGGAATGTAAAGCACTTGCAGAGCTATGTATGACTTCACTTTACTGAAGGCATAGGAAAGAGAGGAATCAGGTTCAGGAGTCATGAGTTAGTAAGCAACTATTAAATAAATTACTTTCTCTATGATTTGTCATTTTCCTTTTTTAAACTTTCTTTCTCAAATCTTACTTACCATCCTTGACTGAGTAGGGGTGGAATATCTCCCGATACAACAGGACAATATCAGCTCGGAAAGACTGGTAAAGTATAACTGAGATTGCTATTCCACCTAGCAGAACTAGAGATCCTGTGATTAGGAGGACAGTAGGAAGAACTTCTGCAAAGTAGAGGAATATATTGTTAGCAACAGAGAAGTTAACCCATGTGCTGAAGCTTTATCCTCATATCCTTCTCTTACAGCTTTCAGGAGCTTAAAACAGAGATAGCAAAGCTTTTTCCTTCCCCAGCTGGTACAGCCAACACACACAGATCCCTAAACTAGAAGCATATTATGCAGTATGTAATCTAAATTAACTTTGTTGAATCCAGACCTACTTATACTAAAAACCACAGCTGACAATGATGTTTAAGTATTTTGCAACTTCTTAAAACTGGTAATAACACAACCATTTAGTAAGACATCTAAGCCTACACATGAAAGTCATAAGTGTCCATAAAAGGACAAGTTGAGGCTTCTGGCATGATTGCACAGAGTACAAAGAGCGTGTGCAAGTAATGAAATCTGCAAGATAAGAACTAAGATAACACTAGACAAGCAGGAAAACAAAACACATCCCACTCACAGAAATAAAACAAACTGTGCTGAAGTCAGATGATGTTCTCTCTTGCCTTTTCCTTTCAAGAGGGTCAACGAACATATAACAGCAATGATGAGTAAGAAAAATTGGGAAAGAAAGGAGCCACCCACTTTAGTTCTAGTTTCACGGAACTAGTTCCACTAGTTTCATGAGCTTAGTTCCAGCTCATGGACGAGCTCTAGAATCTGACCACCTTTACCTCAGAGATGAAGACTCATCAAGGATAGATTAAGTCTAGACATATGGAAGACATTTTTTACACTGAGGGTGGTAAAACACTTAAACAGACTGCCCCGAGAAACTGTGGATGCCCCATCCCTGTAAATGTTCCAAAAGAGCTTGGATGGGATGCTGAGAAATTTGGTCTAGTGGAGGGCTTGCCTGAGAAATTCTGCTGAAAAGGTATATAAATGAAGAGTTAACAAGTGCATTTTCCGTTTCCTCTGGTAGGATGCAAGATAAATTTAACATGATTTTCACATTCTTTACATTTCTTTCCTCGGCATTTAAAGGGAGTAAGAAATATTAGGCTTGTGATGAAGCTTACCTCACCAGAACTAGATCGGGGGAAACACCTTCCAATAAGGTTGGGCAAGAAAACAATCGCTTCCTTCTGAAGTGAAGTTTGACCATATTTTTATCACTGTCACATGATGCCTACAAAGGAACTTTCTCCTCGTGGACCCCTTCAAATTTTATTGTTTGATCCATTTTCCTGGTCAATACACACACACAAAATAAGGAAACCCTTTCCACTACCCAGTGGGGATGACCCGAGCATCAGCTTGACACTGTTTCTTACTGATGCATTTGCTGACAGTGTGCTCATCATAACGCTACAATTACTGGTGTTTTGCATGAAGTGTCTATAAATGTCTAGAGAAGAAACATGTTCCAACACCAACTTCTGCAATTACGAACCTAAAAACCACTGTTTATATTTGGGTTTGCACTGATTAGACCAAGGCTGGAAAAGAAGTGATGTGCCTATACAATTTGTAATGTGTCAGATAAGAGTCCCACAGAGGTGTCTTCCTGGACAAGTAGGTTCAATTCCCAGTAATGCTGGCTTAGCCTCTCATTTCTCTGGAATAAATTAACAAACATTCACTAATTTAATTCATTATTGAACATTCAGCAAAATGGGGGCAGGTGCCACAAGCCCCTAAACAAGGTTGAATGGATCCTGTTGTTCCATTTGACTTTACTGCATCATTTACCAGCTGAGTTCATGAGTAAGGCCATCTTCTATTTATATTTAAGAGCAATGGGAATACAGAACCAACAGCTTACAAAGAATAATATTGGAAAGGCCAGAGAAAACATGTCAGAAAGCAACTTTTGAAGGAGTTCCTGACAAACTCCAGAAGAGCAGCAGTTTTTTCTATCTTCTCTGACTTCTAAGGTGGATCCACTTCCAGCCAGTGAAGGCAGAGATCTGAGTCTAGAGTTCCTGTCTACATCAGTCTACCAAACATGAGCCAAAAGGTTAGCTTTAGCATTAAACATCTTTGAGGAAGAACAGAGCTGATGCTTTGGGCTGAACTTTATCTCTGCTTTGAGTGACTGTAGAAAAAACATTAACAGGATAGTAGCTAGCAGGCACAAGCTGTGCTGAGGGAAACACTAAGGAGGAATCACATATTTGGGAAAAAAAAGGGAAAAAAAATTCATATTTAAAACATACACACAAACAAAACACAAAAAAATGAGTGTGCACGTCTTTATTACACATTTACAAGATGAGAGGCACAAGCAAATCCTATAGCATTTTTATTATTCTCAGAGATAAGCAGCATTGCTTTAGCATAAATATTGCTCAGCTGTGTGAGGACTGAGTGAAGAAAACTAAAGCAGAGCACCACCACTTCTGGATATAGCATTACTGACACCAACAGTGCTGAGTAAAAGAAGCAGACACCTTGTCAACAGCAGCAACAAGGACAAGGGCACAGATATCCACACAAAAAAGGCAGCAGTGAAAGCAGGGTCACAGTCAAGAGCTTTCATGAACATTTACAGAAGACCTATGAATAAAAAACAAAATAAGATTTGTCTATAACAGAAATCAGATTCAGTGATTCATGGGATAAATACAGAATATGCTATATGCTCTCCTTCATCTAGTCTGTAATATGGGGCCAATCAGGGACTTGTATTGTTGAGCTATTGAGCAGAAACTGTTATTCGGTCTCCTTCCCCCTCATTGCAAGTACACTCCCACCCTCAGGTACTTCAGTGCGGATCAGCTGTGCTTCCAGCTTCCTGAGTGGTACTACACTCAAACTCAGCTATCCGACCAAAACATCTTCTACCACCTTCCTGCTGGGTGCTATTGTGCTGTTACAATTCACCTACACCCCTCCTAGTCTAGGCTACAGCAAGGGAATATGTCTAGGCTTTGAAGCCATGACCCTGTAGAAAGTCATAAGCAGTCAAGAATACGGCAGGACATGGATGTGTGCATATCCTGTGATCACAGTACACTCGATTTTACCCTTCCCACTACTCTCTTATAGAAAACCAATCCTTGTTAAAGGCCTTGACATTTCTTTTCAAAGTCCTCAAGAAAAGAGAGTAGTTTTAGATTAGATAATAGGAAGAAATTCTTCACTGTGAGGGTGGTGAGGCACTGGAACAGTGCCTAAAGAAGTTGTGGATGCCCCATCCCTGGCAGTGCTTAACGTCAGGCTGGATGGAGCTCTGAGCAACCCAGTCTGGTGAAAGATGTCCCTGCCCTTCACAGTGGGTTTGTAACTAAATGATCTTTAAGAACCCTTCCAACCCAAACCATTCTATGATTCCATGACTCCTGGTGGTTCAGCATATCTGAAGGGATGAAAAAGGAAACCTTTGATCACAGCTTCTTCTTGTGCCTTCACAGACAAAACAGCATCTTCTGCCATAGGAATCTGATTCAGGGGTGCTGGCAACAGTGCTTAGGGATCTGGCTATCCCTATTAAAAAAAAAAACTCCCTTATGAGCTAAGGATTATCCCTGTCCCTATCATTTACCACCCTGGATTTTCCTTCTCTTTCAAGTACTAACAGAACCAGGAATTTAAAAACAAAACCAAGGAAACACCTTTGAAGCGCTATTCACACCTCCGTGTGGCACAGAGTGAACAGAGAGGCACTCAGAGAAGATAGAGAGATTTTGAAGAGGTGGGTCACACAACATTCTGTCAAAAAAAAGGCACTACACTGGATGCAGTATAGTAAGAAAGGCAAACAAACTGGCCAACCAGCGACTGAAACACTTGTTTTTAAAGTTTGCCTATTTTCTGCCGTGGTTTTACACTAGAAAAAATAGTTTGATTTGTCACAGTGGAGAAATATCCTAGAAACATGATATTCTTATCACAGGGCTGATACAGTCATGCATATTTCATCTCTCGCTGATACTGTTTGAATAATGTCCCCCTCTCTCCCTAACAGAATTTACCCCAAGGACCCAGCCACGAGAATTTTGCAACTGGCTTGAACATGTAGGGAAGAAGCAGGCTGATTTTGCTTCTTATTAACTGAAACTTTTTTACTGCCTGAAACAAATAATAAACTCACCAACATATTTCAAACTGAGTGCAAAGTGTAAAGAATCAAAATGAAAAAATCCTACCCTCAGATTGCACTTTGAGTTGTAATGTCACCGTGACTCTTGTGTTGCACATTGTGTTCAATGCTATACATGTGAAATTTGACTGCAGATCCTCCTTTTTGACTTCAGTTACATTCAAAGTGGTCTCTTCATAGTATTCTTGCTCACGTCCTTCAAAACTAATAGAGAGAGAAAGAGCTGGTACCACTGGTTTTAATGGCTAGCCACAGTTTGCGTAGAAGAAAGATTATTCTGTGTTATATGCACTTACAAATGAGTTTCTTCATGAAATCTTGAAAAAACAAGGCTTTTCACTGGGATGTTATCCACATCCCATCTGACAGCAGCCAGTGGCTGTTTCTTAATCCCCAGGCGGGCCTGACATTTCAGAGATAAAGCAGCACCTAATCAAGATACAGAGATGTAAACATTCCTTGATGAAAAACATGTTTTTATTTTTCTCATAACATCTTATTCTACAAAGCTTCATACAACTTGTGAGTTTTGTCATAACAATTTTAACATATTTTTCTGAACTACTGCTGACAAAATGGTGCACAGAAGAGACAAAAAGAAATAGTAAAATGAATTTTTCAACAAATGATCTAATAACACACCAAGGATTACAAAAGGAATTATATATATTTATTATCTTGAAGGCAATGTACCCTTTACTTGTGAGGCTTGACACATGTAATCAGCTGTTGAGGAGCATAGAAAGGATATGCTGGTTGAAACACAAATGTACACAGAAATAACCTATTTAAATTTTAGTATATATTATTTTGCATAAGACTTGTGTGCAGGCTTATCTTGGATTTTATTCAAGCTGGACAAAAGTAAAGTAAACCAGTCCAAACAAAACTAAAACAGGAAATTTCCTAATGGGAAATATTTAATAAGTAATCTTTATTCCAAAGCAAGAGTCCCAATTGTACTGAAAGAAGGTATAATTAAAACATGTTAAATTGTTTCAATGTAAGTCTGCATCTAAGCAGGTCTTAGATAAGAATATTAAATCTTATGGTTAGATCATGAATTGGTATTAGGAAGCATGGAGAAAACCCTTCAATTTTGCAAACAGGAGACAATAGAACCAGCACAGCAAGTGGGTTTTAAATGTAAAGTGAATTTTCTCCATGTAAGCAGTGCCAGAGCGATAGGCAGAGCCCACAGAGCACTAGGCACTGACCATCTTACTAGAGAAAGCTTGACCATCTAATTTCTGAGTGACAGAACAACTGGGGGAAAGAAGAAAAAAGAATGGGAATGTGAGTCAACATGTCAAGTCTGAGCCCCAGCACGTGGCACAGAGAGGGCTGTGGACCCCTGCAGTATCTGCTACTAGAGCAGTCTTGCTGTAGGACAGAAACAGCGGAGTGGTAGTTAAAATCCCTTATTTCACTGGGCCAGCTTCATCTCACTTGCCCTGGGAGACAGGCATCCTGGATTATCTACTTAGATTTCACATGGGTTCAGTCCCTTGGTGGAGAGCTCTACCTTTCTCCACTGACTACAGAAAAACTCCAGGCAACTCTCACTCCTACCAGAAACACCTTGTCCTGATGGTGTAAGTTACCCAGGATGAATCTGAATCCCTGAGAACATCTACAGCCCTAAACAGAAGGGAGCCAGGCACAAGCTCTACATCATGGGCTGTCCAACCAGCTACGTCTAAGTTCATGGCTTGGTCCTGTCCTTCAGACCACCCAGTATCTTCCAAGCAGTCTGGTCTGATCACTGCTAGCCAACACAGATACGAGATAGTGCTCCTCAGCCTCAGAGCCAGCAACCAGGTCCTTGCTCTCCTTCATTCCCCAAAAGAGACACAGCCACTGCTCCACACGGGGACTCAAAGTAACAAGCAGTAGCTCTAGTCACAAGAATAGTCCATCCTTCTCTCTTAGGAGTACCATCAAGCAGTTTCGAGGGATTTAGCTACAGCCCTTGTTGAAATGGATGGAAGCTCTCCCCTTTCAGCGGAGATGTAATGGTCTGTGAATAAGCCTAGTCTACCCCAGTGAGAGTAGAACAGGTTATTTAAATCTCCTTAAACTTCACTTAATACCTAAATAACCCATCATTTATATGTAACTTCACACCCCTGGGCCTGGAGTGAATTAAATCTGGTAACTATTATGGTGCAAAACTGTGATGACAAGTTCCATCATTACCTCTTCTTGAAGATACCCATGTTTGCTAGACAATTACAAAATGCTAATTTAAAAACAAATTCAAATTTGTACTCACCAAGCTCTGCTTCTATTACATCTTCATTCTTTGGAAATATGATTTGAGGTGGTAGAGGTGAGTATTTTGCTTTAGAAATTAGAGAGGGAAAACAAAGCACATATTAGCAAGTTGTGAAAATGCATTTTGTAAGATAAGGTTTGTAATCTGTACAGTTAATACTTCATGACACAAGACAGAATTGCAAACTAACAGTGTTTCACATACTTGTTGGGATCATCTGGCTTTATTCCTACAACCAAATATCTCTGGGGAGTATGTACATGCTAATATTTTCAGTATTTTCTCCCCATTTATTTAATTTTTACCTACGTACCTAGAAAGTAAGGAAAAAATTTAGTTTTCGAAGTATTGTTTTAGCTGCTGAGTGGGGGGGAAAAGCAAATGCCGTTATAGACTTGTGTGTTTTCTCACCTGTTTCAGGGTTTTTTTAAGATATATTTGAGAAATTATTCATATTCATTATATGAAATAGCTAATATGTACCTTTATGCAGTATCGTAACTCCAAACACATTGCTTTCTAACCTTTTCCTCATTAAGCTTTTCCATCTCAAGGCACCTCTGTGACACCCATATTTCCCTAAAAAATCTGCAGGAACACATTTCAGTCCCTGCTTCCCAGACTGACTGGATATGATAAAATAGAAGTCAGGAGAGAGCCAGTAACTTCCTGGCTATCTGACTATGCTAAGTTCTTAGCTGCCAGCAGTCAGAGGCAGAAAGTCCTCTGGATCAGTGTGGATCTGCAAGGCAACAGGAATGTATATCATAGTTCTCTAATATTAACAAAACATAGCAGCTCCACTCATCAGCATACTAATTTTAATGTCTGATAAAAACTCAAAGTTGTCATTAAGTATTTTGAATTTAGCAAAACCTGGAGCAGACATGCCAGATTCAGACCAGATTTCACACGTTATGTTGCAATCTCCTCTTTCTGCAAGGATTTCCAAAGAAAGTTAGATAAACTTCAAGATCTGCCTGGATGTAACTAAGGCTTTTGTAAATTTGAATGTCTTTGGGCCAAATAAAACCTAGAAATTTTTGTTGCAACCCAGGCACAACTACATTCCAGACCAGTTAGAGAAGTTTCGATGGAAGTTCATTCAAACAGATATTGTTAGGCAGAGTAGTATCATGTAGAGCATGATCGTGATCATGTAGAGCAATAGGTAGAAAAGGAGGAAAGGCACAACATTTCCCAGCTACTCAACTAGGTCTCTGCTCAAATCTCTCTTCTGACCAGCTCAGAATAATCAGAACTAACTGCTACTGAGATCTGGACACAGATCTCAAAACAGAAAAAACAGCAGTCAAGGCTCCCACACTCCAAATCTGCATTCTGCCCACAGGCTCTCTGCCTCCCCAAAGCAAAAAGGCCTGATATTCAGTCTGTAAATTAACATTACTTCCTAAAAAAACCAGCCAAACAAACTAACTAAACAACAAAACAACCACACGAGCCAAACTCAAGCCCTCCACCATCCTCCAAGAAAAGGTCTTTCTGATGATTTTTCTACTGATCTGATTGAGGAACTGAAGATGCATTTTCAAGTTTTGCAATTTGATGCAATCTGAAACTGCCGATTGCTGTGTGCCCTTCCCCAGACCACCATCCAATACAAAGCCTCCCTGACGAGACTGCATCCTAGAGGCAACCCAAGGTTCACACACCTCAGTCATACTGGCCATGTTCAAAATCACAGAGACATAGTTATCACTGAGCTCCACTCATTTTCTGTTTCTATATATATCTTATTCATTTTGTCTTATTCAGGACAAATCTAAAAGTGTTTTCAGTCCTACTATCAAATAAATGTTAGATAGTTGAGATGGACCAAGAGGCATTTAGTTGTAGGCCATCAACACATGATTATCTAGTGAACACCAGACAACCCTCACTAGCTACAAGTTGTGATGTCCTCAAAAAACAGAAAGCAGAGCATTGTGGCATCCCACTGAGGAGATCCTTCATTTCAGAAATATGCTACCAGAGAATTCTGCCAACCGCAGAACCAGAACCAGAGTCATCAGAATCTTTTAAACAAAAAATTGAATGTGACCACATCTGACTTTACCCCATCTTGCTCTATTTGGACAGCCATGCACAAAATTCATCTAATGAAGCTGGTCTAAATCTTAATCAAGATGATAAAACAAACCAAACAAAACTCCTTTTCTCTTTAATGCACAAAAGGAGCTTCCTCTGCTCTAAGTTGACATTAGTCTTTTTATCTTAGCAAGCTACAGAAGTACTGTCTTACCCCCACTTATGAAAATTCTTGTTGCTGATACATTAAACACATTTCCTTTATGGGTATAAATAAATTGACAAGTATAATAACCATCATCCTCCCTTCTTGGGTTCTCAATATAAATATATTTTTCTTTCTTGAAGTATCTCTGTCCTTGAAGAGGTTTGCAGTCCTGGAAAAGAAAAATTTATTTGGTTGCAAAGAGCTTTTCACAGTATTCTGGCCTACACTAGTATTATCAGGGTTTTATTTACCTTATACCACTGGACGATAGTAGCATTCTTATAGTTATCAATGGTAGGACAAACAATTTTTCCTCTTCCAGTGTCATTTGGGTAACGAATCTGACTTGGGAAGCATTCTCCTGGCTTGTATGAATGGACTTGCACAGTCATGTTGTATGACTTTGTGCGATTATTTGAACTTTAAAAATGGAATAAGATATGTCAGTGATTGCATTTTTATGTGGAATAGATTAATATTTATAATAAATGTGACTCATTTTATAAACATATGAATGATTGTTGTACTTCAGTCACAGATTGATTTTAATGATCCGTCATAAAAATAGAAGTCGCAGGGTGAAAACTTATTTAAAAAAGGCATAATTTCCACAAATAACAATTAAAATATATTATTATAATACATATTCTTGCCAGTCTTACACCTTCCACTTTCCATGCAGCACTTACAAATGTGTTACACAAGAATAGGTTCCAGAATCCTCTCTAGAAGTTGGCAGAAACCAAAGAAATCGTTCTATGGAAAATAGCCGTGATCCCTCCTCTTCTGCAGGAATTATTTTGTTAGTATCCATGCAATACCAGGTGACTTTCACAGATGAACTCCATTTGGGACATTTTATAACTAAAGCTTCACCTTCCATAGGATCAACTGCAAATGAACAAAAGATTAACATCTCAGATAAATTAAACCTTTGTCCACTGAGACAGAGAACTTGGCATTCCTGGATCAGTAGGCCAGTTGTGTGCCTCCACCTTCCTTGGGCTTTCAGAGATGATACACAGCAAGCTTATTTTCACTAGGATGTTTTTCAATAAAAATTTTGTTTACCATGAGTTATGGAGCCATTTGTTTCCAAAACCAGTAATTCACGGGGGGGGAGGGAGGGGGNGGGGGGAGGGGGGCGACAAACAAACAAACAATCCCTTGATTCTAAGCAGACACACGCTAAAAAGCAAGACGATTTAATTGAAAAAATCGTGATTTCTTACAATAAGCTTTTTATGTAAATCTTTGCCTAAAATACTGTTTTTATTCAAAACACAAATTGAAACACAAAGAAAAACATTGGCTTTAATGTAGTTATCTTTCCTTACTTCAGTATAATGAATACTTATTTACACAATAGATAAGTGCTTTTGTTCTGCCTATTTAATACCGAAAAACAAAATTGATTTTTTTTTCCTGAAAGAAAAAAATCGAAAGAGGAGGAAGTCTGTAGATTAGATCCTTAAAGGAAAAAACAACAACAACAACAAGACCAACAGAATAAAACAAAACCACAAAAGAACAGCTTCTCTCTGAATTTCACGGAAATGGGGTGGGAAAACATGAAAGCAATGCAACAGCCTGAAAGGAAGAGTCTGATAAGAAGATGGGAAGGTGAAAAGATGCCAGAAATAATAAGGAGACAAAAAAGAAGCTAAGAAAATTAAACTACATATTCTCATACATAAGAAAATTTGGGAGTGAGACACTAAACTTTTTAGGTTTTTTTTAACTGAGTATACTTCTATTTTTGAATACTGAAATTGGTCCAGAGAAACTAGAAGCAAGCAATTTTGACAAATATTTACGTGCTCGGACACCTGAATAGTGTACTGGCTACTGAAAATGAATACTAATCTGAAAGTTAAATTGCATTCTGAGAAGAGAAAGATGAGAGTATGAGCAAGGATGCTGATAGGACAAAAATGGGAGATTGGCAGAGGAACTGCAGGAGATAACGGAGCATCAAAATGAGATTAGATAACCAAATAGCTAACCAAAATAGAGAGTATCTATCAAAAATTACACTCTGTGGTAGTGTTACCACCAGCTGGTTTGTGTTGGTTTGGCACGGCCTGGTTTCAGGCAGCAGGGGGGCCGCAAAGGTGGCTCCTGTGAGAAGCTGCTAGGAGCTTCCCACCATGTCCGGCAGAGCCAGTGGCTGATGGCTCTGAAGATGAACATGCTGCTGGCCAGAACTGGGCCAGTGAGAGAAGCTGGTTAACGCCTCTGGGATGATCTATTTAAGAAGAAAATCGAAACAAACTCACAAGATTTTGGATTCTAGCCGGAGAAGAGGAGGAGGTGAGAATATGTGAGGGGAAAAACAACACGGGTGACACCAAGGTCAGTGGAGAAGGAGGTGGAGGAGGTGCTCCAGGCGCCAGAGCGGAGGTTCCTCTGCAGGCCGTGGTGCAGCCCANTGCTCGTGAGAGGGGACCCACGTCAGAGAGGTTCTCAGAGAACTGTCTCCTGTGGGAGCGACCCTATGGCCTCACAGGGGAAGACTCCTGTCCTGGAGCAGCAGAAGGAAATCTTGGTGATGGACTGACCAAATCCCCAAGCCCTGTCTCCCTGCGCTGTCGGTGGGAAGGAGGGAGGGCCTGGGAGGGGAAGGTGTTTTAAGGGCTTGTTTTACTTGTCATTATCCTCCTCTGATTCTGTTAGTAATAAATTCACTTCTCAACTTAAGCTGAGCCTGTTTAACCCTTGAAGTGTTTCTCCTGGTCCTTATCTTACTCACAAAGTGTTCGTTAATTTTTTTCCTTTTCCCTGCTCTGCCCAGCTGTGGCAGGGGAGTGTGAGCAAGTGGCTCTTGTGGGTGCCTGGCGCTGGGCCAGCGTCAAATCACGACATGGCTTTAGACATGTAAGTGCACAAATCAGGACGTGAGTCTCTCTACATGAACACTTCTGCTCTGGTTGTTTGTAAAGCGATCCATCTCCACTGATACTAAGTGTCATCTCACTTACTAATTTGGGCAGCTAAATTAGCACGTGGGGTATGAGTAAGCCCAACCCCATCATTTTAACAGTTTTCCCACTCAAGCCTTGCAAAGGCAGTGGGACATATCAGGGGGGTCAGAAAAGGCAGCATTGCCCCACCAAAGGTGGAACACATTGGAAATACACTTTTGTTTGGGGAAAAATACTATGGAGAGGGAAGACATAGAAAAAGAAAGGCCTTTTCTAAACTTAGTGACATCAGTGAAAATCATCTACAAATTCTTCAGCAGAATATGGCATCTTAATAAATCTAATTTGCTTGAATCTTAGCATTCACATGGTGAAATTGACCTAAATACTTAGAGATCATATCTTACAGATTTTTCAGACAAAGAAGCATCTCAGCTGGAGAAGTACATGAGTGTTGTGAAACACCGGTGACTGGTCAGCATTATATAGCTGAGTCAGTAGAGCTGGCCCATCAGAAAGAGTTTACTGTTCTGAACATCCCCTGTGTGCAGGGAAACATTATTGTTACACTGCATTTTTCAATTAACACCCCCAAATTTGGGACATTAAAGAGCATTTCTATGGAGCACACCAGCCATTTACACCCCTGATTCAGCAGGGTGCATATGCATGTGCCCTGCTTAGTGCAATTGAAGCACACTCTTGGAGTTTGTGCCCAGCTGGGACCTGGAGCACCAGCTACTCTCAAATTCTTTCAAGAAGACCCTTTTCTTTCTGCTTGCAGAGGTGCCAAGTGGCAGAAGTAGAACCTAGACTTACTCTCATAGAAATAGACAGGGCTTGGTGCATTTTAATATACAGAGAAAACATTAAAAGCTAGTTTTTAAGGTGTGATTTCTGGCCTGAGGTGAACTCACAAATTTTAGGCTTAAAAACATAGCCACCAATTTGGAAACAGTCTACGCATTTCTACAGAACAAACCTTATCAGAAAGTATTTTTAAAACGTGACTTACATGTTTCAGATGTCATGGAAACCGAGAGGAAGGTAGATAGGAGGATCAGATCTATATGCCCCATCATATTTCTAAACTAAGAAGAAGAACATTGATGTCATAGAATATACTCTGACTGCATCAGTAATGCTGTATCAATGTACATCAGAAAATTGAACAGAAAATTATATGCAGTGATAAACTGCATCATGTGAGCTGCTCTGTACAGTGTGTGTACATAGCAGGAGTTTTTCAGCTTTGAGGTGATTTTTTTTAATATATCATCACTGAAACTACAGTTATGACGGTTTAGTGGGAGTTGGGGAATTACTCTGCCGTGGTGCTCCTCAGGCAGAAGCCTCTTTTAGCTTGCTTGCTTTTTTTTTTAATGAAGATAAATGTACATTGGCATTCTCTTCACAGTCAAGTGCAGAAAAACTATACCACAACTTAGAAAAGAACAGATCCTGGGTTTGAAAATATGTTTGAATACAATATTAAAAATATAAAAAAATATATTAAAATATAATAATATTTTTGAATTAAGGTTACATTCAATCAATTGCTTAGGTGCACTATACTTTTTTGCCTTTTTATGAAAGGGGAGTTATCTTTAGTGACAGCTTCTCTAGCTAAGTGTGTAGCAGTAAGATCAAAACCAGGTGCGTGTCGTAAACAGTGCTAAGCTGAAGGGGAACTGAAGAAATGGACTGGAAAGGTAGATAAAGGAGCATATCTTGTACTCATGTAACAGCAGTAGGGCAGATCCTGTATCTCACTGATGTTTTCATTTGTGTCTAACTGATGTGCACCAGCTGTAATTTACACCTCACGGTGCGGCTCAAGAACTCTCCAGCAAACCCCTTTATTAAAAAAAAAACTGACCAGTTGATCATGGGCATTAAGCTGACCTAACCCAGGAATATCTCAGGAGACAGCAGGCATGCAATCCAGCTATACTACATAGCTGTAAGCATTCTACTTACCAACAAAAAGCCTTGAATGCAGTTCTTCACTGCAGATCACAGAGCAGTGGGTTCTATCGTTGTGGAGGAGTAAGCAGCAGTCACAGGGTACTACAGACAGTAGAAAGGAATTATGATTTATCTTGCAGACAGTGAGCACAAGGGGAGTGGTGAAAAACAGGCAAGAAATGTAAGTACTGTCGTCACATTTACTGCAAGGAGTTTTTATTTCAGTGCCAAAAGCTTTCAGNAATTTCTCTGCCGGGGTGCTCCTCAGGCAGAAGCCTCTTTTAGCTTGCTTGCTTTTTTTTTTAATGAAGATAAATGTACATTGGCATTCTCTTCACAGTCAAGTGCAGAAAAACTATACCACAACTTAGAAAAGAACAGATCCTGGGTTTGAAAATATGTTTGAATACAATATTAAAAATATAAAAAAATATATTAAAATATAATAATATTTTTGAATTAAGGTTACATTCAATCAATTGCTTAGGTGCACTATACTTTTTTGCCTTTTTATGAAAGGGGAGTTATCTTTAGTGACAGCTTCTCTAGCTAAGTGTGTAGCAGTAAGATCAAAACCAGGTGCGTGTCGTAAACAGTGCTAAGCTGAAGGGGAACTGAAGAAATGGACTGGAAAGGTAGATAAAGGAGCATATCTTGTACTCATGTAACAGCAGTAGGGCAGATCCTGTATCTCACTGATGTTTTCATTTGTGTCTAACTGATGTGCACCAGCTGTAATTTACACCTCACGGTGCGGCTCAAGAACTCTCCAGCAAACCCCTTTATTAAAAAAAAAACTGACCAGTTGATCATGGGCATTAAGCTGACCTAACCCAGGAATATCTCAGGAGACAGCAGGCATGCAATCCAGCTATACTACATAGCTGTAAGCATTCTACTTACCAACAAAAAGCCTTGAATGCAGTTCTTCACTGCAGATCACAGAGCAGTGGGTTCTATCGTTGTGGAGGAGTAAGCAGCAGTCACAGGGTACTACAGACAGTAGAAAGGAATTATGATTTATCTTGCAGACAGTGAGCACAAGGGGAGTGGTGAAAAACAGGCAAGAAATGTAAGTACTGTCGTCACATTTACTGCAAGGAGTTTTTATTTCAGTGCCAAAAGCTTTCAGACTAAATAAACACTGACAAGCCTTATCAAGTCCTATGTTTTTGCCAAGTCTGAAATTCAGAGCAAACTCAGTTTTGAGTTTTCAGAACTATCATCAGCTTTGTATTGATATGGGAAGTTTCTTCTTTTAGAAGGTTAATAATATCCAGAGGGTTATTCTTAAACTCTGATAAAATAGTAACATAATTTAGTGTTGGAAAACTGTGAGAATTTCATTGTAGGTATTATGCAGGGATATTCAAGAACCACAGGAAAGATGAGGTTGAGACCAAAAAAAGCAGCATCTCAGCATTATTGTTGCAACAAAGATGATGCCATGCCCTTTGCAGGAAGTGAGCAACCAGTCAGGAGCTCCAAGAAATATTATGTGTGAGGAGCTACTTGCTTTCATTATTGCTGGAGAAAAGCACCACATACAAGTGCAAATCTATTGACTTCTTTAATTTTACGGAAACCTTAGGCCAGGTGAACAGATTTTGAAAGGGTACTTTTCAACACTAACATCAGGAGTTTTGCCCTGGAAGGAATGAACAAGGTGGGCCAGAACACGGTTAATGAGTGACCTAGGACTGTGCAGACCCTTAGGAGAGAAAGATACATCACAAAACAGCACACAATGAAATTCACAGCATCAGCGCAGCAAAGCATTCATCTTTGTTCATTATTTAGAGTATGAGGCTTGTTCCTAGAAGTTATTTCTAACACTATCAGGGAGCAAAAATCTCCAGAATATTCCTTCTCTACTGGAAGCCTTTTCCCACCAAGTGTTTGGGTTTTTTCCAGCAACTTATTTGCCCCCAGCAAGGTATGCCAGCAGTTATATTAACTGCCCTTATATTTTCAGAGCCATTTTGTTTGATTGATACCTCAGCAAGATAACAAAAAGTAAATTGATTGATTTTTAAAGAAAACTCATTTCATAGACTACATTTGGAGTCTTTCTGAAATGAGCTTTTTTTGTCTCATTTGACGTTTTATTTTTGTGTGTTTATCATTAATTTAGCCACAAGTAATACCACAGTCGGAGACACTGGCAAGTCCCTTATTGCCAGTGCTATTACAGCCCTAGAAATGGAAGGCTGGTGATTACCAGAAAGTTGCAAGAAGGTGTGCTTTCACCATTTTTGAGATAGAGCTTTGTCCAGGAAGGGAGACAGCTAATTACTTGGTCTCACCAACTTTTCTAACAACCACCAGAATAATTTAGGAGTTAGAAATTCATAATTTCCTATCTCCATACTTGCCAGTTGTTGCAGATAGCCTTCTGTTTACTGAAAAAAATATGTCTTTGAGAGACCATACACATACTGGACTACCAGCCTGCACCAAAAGAATGCAAAATATTTGAGCTGAGATGCTCCCCACCAAATCTGATGATTGCTTTGTTGATCTTCTCTCCATTTTTAAGTTGCTGTGTACTGGCAGCAGTTCAAGTGCAGTTTGGAGGCTGCGTGTGTGAATATGTACAATACGCAGGGCTCTCATTAAAGAGGAATGTTCCCTGAAAATCAAAAGAGCTCATGCAATTAAAAAAGCAAAGTGATTCTGTTGGCATTTTCAAAGCCGGCAGCAAACACCAAATTACCTCAATATGAACTGAAGCAGAGGTTGCAGTTCTGGACAGAAAATAGCAAGAGAAGGGCTGGTTCTATAATGCCTTACAGCTTCTTCCTATAGGGGGCTTAGAATGACTGCATGGTATGAGTGCAAGCCTAAGCTCTGTAAATGAAAACTTCAGTGTGGTGCTGGAAAAGCACTAGATCGAAAATTTGGGATAACTACCCAAGTATGTCAAAACCCATTTCCTAATGATCCAGTGTCAAAGGAAGGTCAGAGAAGGGGGAACCCACTATGTATGTTGCAGAAGCAGCAGTCTGTGGGGGTTAACTCATTGCTTCTCCAAAGGCACTTGTGTTAGTAACATATTTCTGATTTTCATTCCAAAACTGTATTTGCCAACAAAATGTTCATAATACTGTTTATATAAGTTACAAACATTACCTTGCTTACTAACAAAACTTGGAAATAGCATTGCAGTTTCTACCTAAAAATCTTAAGGCTTTACAATGTAAAGAAAGACTTTTTCACATGAAAGAGCAGTTGTGTGAGATTTTTTTACTAATACATACAACCCATACACCTTTTGAAAGTGATTTTCATTCTTCTATCAGACCAGAAAATCCATTCTCACTGAAAACATCCTATTAAAATTGCAACAGTAAAACTGAACTTATTCCAGAACTAGCATTCACAAGAGTTAACAATTACACTAGCTGTAGATGTACGTGTAAAATTCAAGAAGTTCAGTATTAAATCATGGAAATTCTAGAATTGATACATACATTATTCTTAAAAAATATTTTGAAGCAAAAAAAAATACATAAATATGCTAAACTCTGAAAAATCAATTGCACAGTAAAGATTTTCTGTGCTTTTGACTAATTAGTAAAATCATATGCCAGGAAACTGATGGCAAAATCCATTTCTAAATACACTTCACTACAAGGTAAATTTTTAAGTTAGTCCCAACACTATTTGTCTATCATAGAAGCATACCCACTATTTTAATGTAATATTATTTCTTGAGATAAAGAAGCACATAAGTGAACTGAAATGAACTTTCTTATCAAATACTTCAATTATTTCTGGTTAGATGACAATATAAAAATTTGACCTACCATCTGGAAAATTCAGAAAGGATGGAAGTGACTCGTTCTCTGTGGATGGGTCCGTTGCAGTGATTTCTTTGCTTAGCTTGTACCAGATATTACTGTGAGCTCTTTTTATCTGGCTTGGGCAGTTCATATCTGTAGCAGTAAGATACACAGCTTCATCCTGAGACACCTCCCACTGAATAGAGGAGAACATGCAAATAACTGTAGCAATTTGCTTTAAGTACCTATCAGAGATAGCATCTCATAATTCCAGTTAATCTCATAGTTCCAAAACAATCTTTTACCACTAGCAGAGGTTTTTCTTTAATTGCAAATTATTTCTTTTTAGCACAGTTATAGGGCAATAAATCTTCCGGCTAGGCAGGACAGAGAGGGGATACTTAGATGGCAGAAGGCACTTTGAAACAGATTTTGCTTGAAAACAAGTAACAGCTTTCTCTGGTCTAGTCAAGCAGCAGCTCCCTGAGAACAGCTTGAAAAGTCTCTGGAGAATCAGGAACAGTTTTCAGTGAAGGAAACTGCTTCACTGAAGTTAAGCTGATCAAAAAAGGTGCTGAAAAAACAGTTATCTATACCAACAGCTAAATCAAGTCTCTGAGGGAAAGAAGATTTTATCCTATGGTCATTCAAACTTTTATTTCCTTTCCCTGGCAGAGTTGTGAATACCATTTGTCCCTTCCAGTATTTCTGGGACCTTACTTTCAGCATGCAACAACTCCACATCAATACAAAAAGATGCAGCAATTATATGCCAGTATGCAAAAATCTTACCTATGTCACACCCATGGTCTCCCCAGTTCTTGGTACAGCACTTCCTTTGAAGTGGTCTGGGGGGTTGCACTGCTCATATGACAAAGAAAATGCAAACGAGCTAAAAAAAGAAGCCAACCAACCTACAACAATGAAATTCCACAATGTTTTGGTCACACAGTTCAGACCCTTCAAAACTCACCTACCTTCAAAACCTCAAACCTACCTTCAAAACTCACAAATTACTCCCTGCTCAAGTTTGTGAGATTTTATCAGAATCAAGGTCTTCCTTATTTCCGGATATGAGAGACTGAGGCAAAAAATCTGGAGTAACCATCTGCATTCAGCGGGTTCAATATCCTCTAGCCACAACAATATTTGGTTCATCTAGGGAAAGGTAAAATATATTCAGGTAAAGCTAACTTCCATTGTCTGGATACATAAAAGGTTATTCTGTCATAAAGTCGACTGAAATTTAGATCAGAGGTGCTTATAGTGTTGCTCCATACCTCAGAAGAGCCCTTAATCCTGGAATCTGTTCCCCACACCCAGGTTTTTCCCAGATCATGGTGCAGGTGGGAAATTGAGCTCCTGGCTAAAGAAGATAGTTGCCAGCTGAGCAAAAACCATTCTGCAGCTTTCATAAGAAATGAAAATCAATGCTGAACGCCTTGTAACTTTGGGCCCGTCTTCTAAAACAAAATCCTACTGATAAGTATACAGAAAAATGAGCTTACAGAAATACCTCAAGAGATTTCTTTGAGGAGTTAATTGCTCCCTTGGCAGCCTGTATGCATAGCACTACAGCAAGCAAGGGAATCATTTGTTCTTGAAGCAAAGAGATCAAGAAGTAATGAGTTTGAACTGAAGCAGGGGATAGTTAAGCAAGACAGCAGAAAAATCTTTTAAAAGGTAAGGTAGTGAAGCACTGGAAATTTGCTGGGAACCTAGTGGAGCTGCCACTCAGTGTCCAAGAAAAATTTAGTACTAGTATCAAAATGAATGTAGCTGGCGCCGCAGATCCTTACCAGCACTAGAAGTCAATGATCCAGAGATTCAACCATCACTCAAAGACTGATTTTGGCGCAGCATCAGTGTATGAACTTAGTTGTGTTGGCACAATTACTCCTAGGCTATGAAAACTATGCAAGCTAAAGCCACACAAGATACAAAAGTGAAAACCAAGATGGAATGAAGTTACTGACATCTTAAGAGTTACAAGTTCAAGCATGCAAGAGAAAAAATGATGACATTGAAAAAGATAAAGTCCTGAGATAAAAAGCAGAGATAGGGAAACATAAATTCAGCACCATCAGTGTTCACTTTGCTCCAATAAGCAGTGCTTAGCCTAGCAGCACACTAGCCCTGCTTGCCTAATACCTAACTCTATTAGCCAGGAAATATTTGCTGGGTACAACTTTTGCACCCTCCCTGCAGACTGTCAATGGACACAGTACACAAATGACCCTGACAGGAAAGGTTTCACTATCTACATTTATTGAGGCCAACCCAGGGAACTCTGGTGGGATTGGCAAATGGTGGGATGTCAGGGGAAGCTATGGTTGGGTGTGCCCACACCTCTAATGTTTTTTTAGCTGGTGGGGATCCACCCTGCTGAGGTTGTAATGTTCTTCCTGTTTCCCTGTGTCATGGTGCCCTTCCTGTGGCTAGCAAAGACATCTCATGCTTTGTGTAAAAGCAAAATTAGAAAGATTTTTCAAGGCTTCTAATATTCTAATAAAGATGGACTTCTCCCAAGATAAAAGTTTCCCCTGGCCTTTATCATTGATCATGCAGTCCTAGTACCACCCACATTCTAGGTGATGAAGGGGCTGGTCCCCAGAGAGTTCTGATGGTTCCTTCCATTGAGAAGTTTGAGACAGTTACCCCAAGAAGACACTGTTGGTGGATACATTCCTAACCAGAGTGTATTGGGTTTGGCAAAGCTTGGGAGGGTACAGAGGTGACATCTGTGACAAGACACCAGGAGCTTCCCCCATGTTGAACAGAGCCAGCTCCAGCCCGCTCCAAAAGAGACCCATGCTGGCCACAGCTGAGCTCATCAGCAAGATTGGTAAGTACTCTATGGGAATATATTTAAGAAAGGGTAAAAACCTCTCCACAGCAGCTGTGAGAGGGCTGAGATAACCCTGCAGTGAACAAGGAGGGGGAGGAGGTGCTCCAGCAAAGATTCCCTTGCAGACCATGGTGAAAATTATGATGACACAGTTTGTCCTCCTGCAGCCCATGGAGGATGCCTCACTGGAGCAGGGGGATGTGCCTTGAAGGAAGCTGTAGCCCATGGAGAGCTCATGCTGGAGCAGTTTCCTGGCAGGAACTGAGACCACAGGGGAGCCCATGTAGGAACAGGTTTTCTGGAAGGTGACACACACTGGAGTAGCCTGTTCCTAGGGGCTGCAGCCCATGAAAAGACACACACCGGAGTTGTTAATGAAGAACTCCAGCCCATACAAAGGCCCACGTGGGAGAGGTTTGTGAAGAAGTGTCTCCTGAGAGAGAGACACCCCCTTTGCAGTAGGGGAACAGTGTGAGAAGGAAGAAGCAACAGAAACAAAACAGTATGAAATGACCGCAACCCCTGTTCTCCATTTCCCTGTGTCACTTGGGAGGAGGAGGTAAGAGACTGAGGAATGAAATTGAGCCTGGGAAGAAGGGAGGGGTTGGGAGGTGGCAGGATTAGTTTTGGGTTTTTTCTCACTATCCTACTCTAGGATAAGTTAATAATTGGCAATAAATTAAAATAATTTCCTCAAATTAAGTCTGAGTTGACTTGGAGGTAATTGGTAAGTCATCTGTCTGTCCTTTTCCCAACCCATGAACTTTTTGCAGTATTTCCTCCCCCCGTCCTATTGAGAGGGGTAATAGAGCAGCTTGGTGGGGCCCTGGTGGCCAGGCAAGGTGAATTAGCATGGCAGGCTCCCACACAACAGTTAGGACACGCACGTGGACAGCAAAGAATTAATAGGAATTTAAGTTTTACAAAGCCATCAGTATTTTTACCATGTTCATCTTTCTCCTTCATCCCACCAAGCCAGAAATATTAAATATCTTATAAGGTTTTCAAATCCACTGTAGTTGCCAGATAGCGTATTAACGTTCAGAGTATGTAAAATAGAGGTGACTGTCTTGAAGGAAGCAATTGCCTAAAGTAACCAGAATCATATCTATGCTTTTTTATGTGGATGGCAAGTATTTCCTTTGGGTTGCACATTGATACTTGGTATGTTATTTGATCACCAGCAGTTTATAAAAGATGAAACAATTATAGCTGTGCTTGTCAGGCCAAGGACAATATTCAAACAAAAATCATAACATCACTAACAAAGCTTTTGTATCTTAAAACTAGTTTCCCTTTCCAAAGAAGTTCTGCGTTTCACTGCTCCATGCTTTGCCCCAAAAGGAAAGCAGCTGCACTGCCATCCCACAGGGTCTGGATACAGCCAGCCAGAATGAAATAACAGCAGCTGTTCTGTATGTCTGAATGTCACCAGGCCACCAGCAGGATCCCCATGGGGAGACCACAAAGCCCACCAGACAGAGGATCTGTGCAGCACATCTGCTGGTCTTATGGAAATTAAAATACTCTGCAGAGTCTCCAGAATCTTCCATTCCCACAGGTGGTCCTGTCCTTAGATGCCAGAATGCCTTACAGTACAGAGGTGAGGATGAGTCTGAACAGGCAATTATCTTTGGGCAAGAAACCTATCCTAAGTTTATACACAAAAGAAACACTGAAGTAACCACCACTCTTGTGTCCAAATAACTGCAGGGCAGAGGCAAGATGTGCATAAGTGAAATCTTCCAGATTTTAAGTTAAAGAGGCCATTTCTTGGTGCAGCAGCACAGACTAATTCCAGAAGTCCCGGGTCCTTACGGCCAACACCCCCCTTGGAGTGCATGGGAAGCGAACTTCCTCCCATGCAGCACCCACTCCATTGTTCATTACTGTGGAAACAATTATTTAGTACATCGTTGTTGTTCCTATCTGACCTCTTCCCTGAGAACAAAGACGGTTTTTCTACACAGTTTCTTAGGAAGACATATCTACAAATATGTGGCATTCTGGAAATCATAACTCGGATGCATAAGACACAATTCTTATTAATTTACACAACTAAAATTAATTTGGATTGTCTGGAAAGTCACTGAAGATAATTTGTTGACAAATGATATTGTTTATAATTTCTTACTAAATAGTCGTTTGTTCCTTAATGTATATGAATTACTGGAGGTTAATGTCTTACTGAAAAGAGGGTCATGACATACTGACAGCATGCAAAAACAGAGCCTTAGTTATAATTTTTTTTAATGAGACCACTATTTAGGAAAATGTCTTTTTTTTCCTCTAGGTTATGCAGTGGGGTTTTAGAAGAACTTTTTTTCTTTATAAATATCTAATTGTCTTTATTATCAGATCTGGCCCCAACTTGGAGCTTGCATTCCCTGAAAGTTTAAATGTTTTTGGAAAGATAAATAAGGCTTCTCATAAAAATGAAATATCACCCAAGTTATTTATGTAATAACAAAAAAAATCAATGCATTTGTTAGTTTTTCTAGAGTTGAAGCAGCCAGGCATCCAAATGCCAAGGACTCCTCTGCTAGAGCTTAGAAATCCTTAGAGCACTTAATTCTTAGACCTTAGAGCACCTGTAAAAACAGGGAGGGCTATGAACTTGAAAACTTTCTCTGGGCCTCACTCTCAGCAGCTAGTCGCATGGAAATTAGGACAGACTATGTCAGAAACTGGGCTGTTTATTGTACTGTATGTTCCCAGTTTGGCCAGCTTCAAGAAATTCTGAAAATATAGACTGTTACCTACCTCTGTAAACTGTAGAGATACCAAATGGCATGCGGAGTGCCTTTTAGCACCTATTACCTCAAATTTCAGGCTTTTTCCACCCTGAAAATAGAAACTCAACATAATCTGATTTCCTTCCCCCACTAACCAAGAATCCTTTCTTTATGAAAAACCTTCTTGCAGCTTGCCACATGATTTCCTGCAAGTCTTCTTGAGAGATGAGCTGTTCCAGATGCCAATCTTCTTTCCCCATCAATATAAAATGAGCTGTTTATTCTTATCCATAGTCACCATGCCTGCTACCACTGCATAACTTGGTCTTTGTCTATCAATTGCTTACTTTTCCATTGTCCCCCAGGCCAAAATCCTAATTTCTGTAGGATTCTACATGGATATATTGGTTTGGCACAGCCTGGTTTTAGGTAGCATGGGGGCCACAATGTTGGCTCCTGTGAGAAGCTGCTGGAAGCTTCCCACCATGTCGAGCGGAGCCAATGGCTGATGGCTCTGAAGATGGACATGCTGTTGGCCAAAACTGGGCCAGTGAGAGAGGCTGGTTAACACCTCTGTGATGATCTATTTAAGAAGCAACTCAAAATAAAGTCACAAGATTTTGGATTCTAGTCAGAGAAGAGGAGGAGGTGAGAACGTGTGAGGGAAAACAACATGGTGACACCAAGGTCAGTGGAGAAGGAGGGGGAGGAGGTGCTCCAGGCACCAGAGCCGAGGTTCCTCTGCAGGCCGTGGTGAAAACCACGGTGAAGCAGCTGTGCCCCTGCAGCTCATAGTGTTATGAACGGAGTCAGAAACCTCTGTGAAAAGGGTTAATTCGTTTATTGCAATAAGCAGCTGCCTGCGGTGCCCAGGGTGAACCTGGGTCCCACATGACTGATCAACAGAACAAAGCCACACACCTGTCTCTACATCTACCCACATTGCACCACACCACCACCCCCAAAAAAGGCCTCGAACCCTCGAGGGAGCCCCTTTTTATGTCCATGGTGGGGATCAGAAAAGCGCCAATCCCAACGCCCACTTTGGAGGTTCCCCATTGGTCCCTTTTCCAGCACTCTGATTGGTCAATAGCAAGAGTCATTCCTGACCAATCATTTCTGAATGGCGTGGATCATTGGTTGATCTCCGTCCGGGACGCTGGCACGGGCTTGTAGTTCTTCTACAAGGTTCTCATATTGAATCATAAAGTCTTTGTTGTTTCATCCCATAGGGACTGAGTTCCCACCCTCCCTCCCCTACATTTGACACCTTGAACATTAATAACTTCATATTATAATAACTGTTTTACAAAGTTAAATCCTTTATAACAATAGGGATCCACAGGGGACGCAGAGATCCACCCGCAGCCCGTGGGGATCCACGGGGAAAGCAGAGATCCACCC
>VYXC01009540.1:396654-516052 GCA_013397175.1 Platysteira castanea
AAGGTGTTTTAAGGGCTTGTTTTACTTCTCATTATCCTCCTCTGATTCTGTTAGTAATAAATTCACTTTAATAATTCAACTTTAAATTTATTTATTTAATAATTCACTTTAAATTCAACTTAAGTTGAGCCTGTTTCGCCCTCGAAGTGTTTCTCCTGGTCCTTATCTTACTCACAAAGTGTTTGTTAATTTTTTTTTCCTTTTCCCTGCTCTGCCCAGCTGTGGCAGGGGAGGGTGAGCAAGTGGCTCTTGTGGGTGCCTGGCATTGGGCCGGTGTCAAACTTTGACAATGGAAAAGAACCTACATGTAACTATGGCCTGTTGCAAACACAGGCAGGTCTTCACCAGGGCTATTTCACAGATTTGTGAGTCTTTGCATACAAAAATTTGGCCTGAAAGTGTCAATAAGAACCTGACATTGCAGGAAAGTCACAGTAGAAACTCTACCCCATTTGCTTTTCTCATAGGATGCAGGCATTATAATACAGGAAATCCACAGTTATACAGGAAAAACAATGCTGAATGATGGAGTCACTTAACATAAGACAAACATTTTTTAAAGTCATTCATTCTTCATATTTTGGGTCCGTGACTTCTGTGAGGCAGCTGTCTAAGGCAATGGAGTCCAAGCTCCTACCTCCTCTATGACGAGGTCAGCCCACAGCTAAGCAATGCTTACACAAGTTCCCCAGTGTGCATTCAGCCAGACATGGAGGTCAGTTCCTGTCTGTTTTATATCCAAAAATGTCAGTTGGAAGCATCTCTGTTCCACCACATCTCCATAGCCAGCAGCACAGCTTGCAGGCTGCTAGCAGCTTCTGAGGACCTCAGTGTTTTCAAAGAGCTGGAGGTTTCAAGCACTCCTACCTGATTGCTCTCAGAGTCCATGACCACAGACCAAACTTCCTGAAGTTATCCTCTGCAGCTGACAGCCTGTAGAAACAAGCTTGTCCAAGACTTCCTCATGAGCAGTGAGGAGTGTGCTCTGCACTGTGTGACTCGAGCAGGCGCATTTCTCTGTTCTCCTCCACCACATCTCAACCTCGCAGCCAGAACCTGACAGCCGTACTATCTGCCTGTGTCTTCCAGAAAAACTTGTCCAGGACTGAGGCTCCAGGATGAGGCCCAAACGTTGGAAGTTTCCTAGATCCTGTGAAACGAACTGAAATGCCCGTCAGTTCTGTAACAGAATGATTGCTTTGGGATAGTAGATAAATTTTCATGGGAAATGCCATGAGATCAGGTGTCCTCTAGCTTTATTTGGTTTCTTTTAGCTGTTGAATTACAAAGCTCTATTGTCAGAGAAATAATCCTGCAAACATATACAAAGTGATCATCTTTCACTACATGGAAAGGACGTCTTGAGGTCATTTTGGATTTTCTCTGAAAAAAGCCTGATGTTCAGAAGCTGCCAAGAGGGCAAAGAGATTGCGAAGAGTTACTAGCAAAAGAACAGAGAACAAAACAGGAAATGTTATTATACTGATACAACACATCCTTATCTTGAGCACTCGCTATGATTCTGGTCTCCAGACAAAAAGGATATTGTAGCATGAAAAGAAGTTACCAAAAAGAGCAGTGAGGATATCAGAGGTAAAGAGGGCTTTTTCTGCCAGAATAAACCAAAATCTCTGTGGCTGAGAGAGGACTTCCTGCACTAGGAAAAATTACACTGGAAACTATTTTTCAGTACCTCTCATGAAAAAAGAAACAGGGAAATGATCAGACATAGCGTTAAAGCAGAAAACACTACTGTTTCACATAAGTAAACCCAAAACTAATTGCCGTGTGAAGTTGTTAATAAAGTAAATGTGCAGTTGGTTTCAAGAAACATGACTCAAAGAGAGGCACACTGATCACCTGCTGTTAAGATGCTGTTGGAAAAGCTGCTTTAAACTGAGGATTTCCACCCCCGTGGTTGACACTGGCAGAGTTCACCATCCTCTCCTTCACCCATTATTGATGGCTTGTGTTTCTGGTTAGCAGTAGGATAAAGACCTGGGGATGGCAGGTGGGGAAAGGTGTGTAAGCTGGTATGATAGTTCTTATTTTCTTACATTAATAGGGAAATAGAAGAAATGCAAAAATGTAGGTAACTCTCACTTGAATTAATTTTCTGTTTGTTTTGTCAGTTATTTCATTTCATCTCACAAGTACTGTGATTAATAATTCTGCTAGGAGCCAAAAGAGAATTTTTTTTTCCATGAAACCAGGAATTCCTGCAGAGTCTAGAGGTCTGTTCCTGTAAGGTCTCAAGTTGTGCTTTTGCAGAAGGTTTGCTCCTTTCCTCCCCTTTGTTCTTACTTTGGAGCAGAAAAGCTTTCTAGGGAAAAAAAAAAGCTCACAATAACAAATTTCCATTCTTTGTGTCTCAGAAACATAGAGTAATGAAGATATATGGAAAAATGTTTCTCGAGAGAGGGGACAATTAAACTGATGGATTTTGAGCACTGAGAATAAATGTAAAATGGAAAGATTTTGCATTTCTAAGCAAAGAAACCTAATATTTTATGCCAACAGATGGTTTGCCATCCCAAATCCCAGTTTTAGTGCTGTGTCAAAGCTTTATTAAGGAAGAGACATTCTGGCTGTTTCTTGGTGTTTCTTACTAGCTACTTAAATAGCACAGCACCACACAGCTCTGTTGAAACTTCAGTTCACTAGGCTGGACATTAGGTCCTGCTCAGCAGCACTTCTCTAGAGCCATGGTCTTCCATCACAGGCATTGCCTCACTGATCATCATTTCACTTTCTGGGTTTTGCTAACTGGTCACTCAGCACCACATGAGAACAAAAGGAAATGAAACCTGCCTTGTGCTCAACCTGCCTTGTGCCAGTGAGATATGAAGGAAGTATTGTTCCACAGAGGCAAAGTCTAGACTGTAGATACATTACACAGCTTGACAGGGCCACCATCTCAACTGCAGACCCTGTTTGCATTAAAGCGGAGAATTTGGGGAAAAAACATGAATGCAAAAGCAATGGATTTGGGCACTTGTGGGTCCCTCTGCTGTTGTGGAAACTATACCTCAGGGTGAAAGATAAGCTGTATTTTACTTCCTTTATCTTTACAAAAGAGCAGCTGAAACAAGTAAGTCTAAAAGATGGAAAATTCAAGTAAACTTTCTTTTATTACCTAATGTGGACATGTTGGTATCTCTCAGGGTACATAAGCATCCCTAATGCAGAAGTAAGTAATAGAAGTTAGGAAAGAAGTATAAAAAACGCATATGAGTTCAGTGGATATTCATCCTGCAAATTCCAGCGTGTAAGCCCTCACATATTCGATTCCACAGGGTAAGCATACACTGTGCACTGGACTCCCAAGCAAGTGCCAGCTACCCTGAATGTTTCGTTCAGATAATTGCACAAGTGGGGGGGCCACAACCTGTGTCCAGAGCACTGACCGGCTCAGTGAGGATCTTGAGGCTCTTGTATCTTAAATTGTCTGACATCCTCAGGTGACATCACAGAGTTGCACACTAGGTAACACACTGATCTTGGCTAGGCCAAGCCAAGGGTGCTCCGTACTGCCTCAGCAGCCTCAGTGCAGACAATCCCACACTGCTGTGGATGTGACAGGACAGGTGGGTGACAGGCAGTTGATTGGGTCAGACACAGCACACCCAGTAATAAGATTCATAAAAGTAAAGTGATTTACAACTCAGGCTGAGAACAATCCACAATGCTCAGACAAGGCTTTCAGTCACAATACTTAACCAGAAACCAGAGGACCCAACTTCTAGGGTCTGTAAGGGCTTCTACAACTCAGGAAGAACACTCCATCCTGTATCCTGAAATGGGATGCTACTTGTTGGAGCTTATAAGTCATGAGGAAAACAGAACAGTCAAGAGTGAATTTGGCTCTAGCCATTTAGGTGATGGACATTAGTAAGAAATTTATATTCTGAGGCTCTGACTCCTTTTAAGTGGGTTGGGCTCTCACACATTTACTTTCAACAAGCAAAACTGTACTGCCGGGTACAAGTTGGCCCAGGTACCTCAGAAGAAGCAGGAAGTGTCCTAGGAGAAGTTGGGGGAGCACATTCTTCTTCAGGGAAAGAGAGGTCACCAGTTTCCTAATGACTGCTCTAACCACAAAGCCAGGATGAGAATGAAGAACTGAGCGGGGGCGCAGCATGCATTCAGGTTTTTGTATCATCAGAGCTGTTTCTGCTCTGTTAACATCTATTCTCAGAAGACAGGTGGCCAGCTTACAATGTGACTGGGGGTGGAAGTAAGTATTTCCCATTAGTTACCTCTAAATTCAACAGTAAGTATTAATCAAGAGTAGCCAAATTAGAAAGTAGAACTCGTTCTGAATGTCTTAGAGGTCCTCACCTTCTGCCATTAACCAGACAGGACCATCCCTCTCCCTCTGGGGGTTGTGAGTGTGCCTAAATTCGTGCAAAGACATTGTCCATAGGCACTGACTTTTCTAGCTCTGCAGGATGTAACAGAAGCAATATTATGTTCATGCAAATTAATTTATACTAGTTTTTTCAGACAACCAGAAATTTTCTGAAGGAGAATGCTTGTGTGAAGAATCTTTCCACAGACTCTCTTCCTGCTGTTATCACAAAGCTTATCAATACTGGTAAGTCAGCTTAAAGCTTCTGTCAAGCTGGTTCTGTGCCCCAGCAAAACCTCAGGTGTCAGATCTGACCTTTGGATAGAACTTTAAGAGCTCAGCAGAAATGGCAGTCTATCATAAAAATAAAACCAGAAAATTGATTTAATCTCTCTCAACATCACTAGCAAAAGCACCACTTTTCTATGAATTCATATGCTAAAGGCTGGAAAGACACAGTTTAAAAGTAGTCATAAGTAGAACATCAACCCTCTGGCTAAACAAACCAATGAAGAAACATCTGTAAAGCAATTGCTACATTATATAATCTTAAAAAAAAGTACGTGAGAGATACTGAAGTCTTTGAGTTAATCTTCTTATTAAAAGTATTCTACCTCCTATTTCTTCTGGTTTGGTCATTTGAGTCAAACAATGTCTGAAAAGGAGGAGTTAACTTCTAGTGACTGAAATTCTGGGTAAATTAATGAGAAGGATGAAGAACCCAGAAGTTTAAGTCCAAATGTAATGTCCAATGGGAAGCAGTGAAAGTATCATATGCATGAAGACAAAATAAATATTTATGTTCCAAAGACTAAGACAATAGAAAAGTGAGGACAAAAATAGAACCTGTGCTTGCAAAATGTTTCAAAGTGATTTTCACTGAGTGCCTTCAGATGGTCCATTAAATCTTGGAAAGAAAAATAAATTTACTGCAATAAACAATGGAAATACTAGATCTTGAAACAACAAACATCTAGTTGGAATTACTGAAATCATGGCAAAATGTCAAATTTACAGAAGGATGAAAAGCAACTGTAGAGTTTGTTGAGGCAACGTAATGGACAATGACAACAAATGCTGACAAAAAGGAATGGGCAGTGATAGACAAAAGTAGACAATGCTGAATTCTGATGAATCTACAATTCAGACAAGATTATTCCTTCCAAGGAACTTGCCATTTATAAATTAGGCTACCAATAAATGACACAGAAAAAAAAAGATGAGAAAGAATGCTTGCCAGTGGTGGCAGCAAACTTTGGATGGAATAGCTCCATCCTTGTATTGCTTTCATAGTTCAAGTCACAGAAATATGACAACAGCTGTGCTGCTTCAGACTATCTAACTCAGTAATTCTTCTGAAGTAAGGACTTTTAAGAAAAAGAGTAAAATCATATCTAAAATACACTATAACCCGACCTCAGTACTGTTCTAGCCTTCAAATTCTCTCAGCACCAGGAATGTCCTGAGCCTGTTACGTTTTGTCTGTTTATTCCCTTTCAAAGTGTGGTCTCTGCAGGAACCCATGTGGATTTCCTACTTGTGCAGTGTCCTCTGTCAAGGAGTTACACAGTACTGCTATCTCTTTTCTGAAGATCCATCATATTTTTCTCTCTTTTGTGCTGGATGGCCAGAACTGAGATTGTACTGAAGTGTGAGAAAGGAAAGGGCAAAAAAACCATGAGAAAAGTTGTGTTGGTTGCATAAAATACCCCTCATCAGAAGCTGGTGTGTCAGACTATGCTGCTTACTGTGGGATACAACTTTTCTTTGTGCCTTGACCAGGGCAACTGAAGTCCATCTGATACAGTGCAGAGAGAAAAATCCTTAAAACCCAAACATGTGGCCAGAGAAGAGAGACGACATCTCAAGGTGTTCCTGGCATGGTACTGCAATGTACAGAAGGGTCTCCAAAGGATCACACTATAGTGCTGGGAATGTGTAGCCACAAGAACACAGGCCATCAAACAGCTGCTCAGCCCTGCCAAGTCTGTGCTTTAGCAGCAGTGCATCTCACGCCATCCTAAACATCCACCCTTTCCTTGCCTGACTCTCCTGTGCTGGAAAAAAAATATGGTGTGCTTTTAGGTGGCAAAGAGTTTAGAAAACAGATCTGACTAAGAACTAACTGGCCAAGAGGAGCAACAGAAGCCCAGTCATTTTTCAGCTGTTTTGGTTCTTGGGCAGGTTTCTTGGACAGGCAGCTCTACTGTCACAATAGAAGGGACAGTCTTGAGTGGGTGTGGCAGACAGAGGGAGAAGGACAGTCCAAACTAGCGAGGACAGCAAATAAACACCTGTCAAACCATACTAGAAGAACAGCAAAATAGTGTCATTAATCTCCTAATGTCTGGCTGCACAGGATGGCTGCACCAGTGTGATGCCTGCATTCTCTGGTAACTCCTGTTGGATGTTTGCTAACTGAGAACCGACGAAGAATGATGTTTTCTTGAAGGGAAACTTGTCCATTTTAATAACCTCCAGGGCTGCAAGTAACCTTAATAAGGAAATAAGGAAAGACAGCTCTGCTGTTTTTCTGTTGGGGATGTGATTAATCGTGTTATGCAATAACAACAAACCAATTCATTATTATATCTGAATGGAAGTAAACTTTGCTCTGTGTGGTTTTCAAGGCTTACACAACAGTGCTTGGGTTCTGATTCTTCACCCTAGGGACCTTCTTTCCCACCAATAGCAACAGACTTCACAGGAAGCACAAAAACCTCTCTTTCACTCTCCAGAGAGAAAGTCAACAGCATGCCCAAGTCTAAATATTTGCTGGGGAAGCATGGTAAAAGCATCTCATGTAAATTTGCAATTTCATTCAATATCTATTGCTACAGGCAGTGGCAAAAGACCATGAAAGACTGGAGCAACACAGGCCAAACAAGCCACACAAAACCCAGGAGATTTCATGTGGGGTTGTTTGCAGCTACAGAGGGGAAGAGTATGCAAAACAGTAAAGAAACTTCAGGGTTCAGATACCAGAATGCTATCCTGATCCCTGGGTTTCAGTGAAGCTCAAGATGTGAGAGCCAGCCCAGCAGCTTGGGGCAGCGGTTGAGGTATCAGTCTGATTTTCAGCAACTCCTTTCACCACTGATGGGAGACAGAATGCCTGGCTGGGCTAGCTGCTGGCCCGAATCTGCAGAGCATTTCTCATGCTTTTCTCCAGTGTTTGTTGTTCCTCGGTTTTCCCCATCAGCCCTTGCAAGCAAACTGCGTCCTTTGGCTGTGAGACAGCTCTTGGCCCGGGGAATAGGTCAGCTGGAGCTATTGCAGCTGGCACATCTCCCTCCAGCCCTCACAAACCCCCAGCTGGGGGGACATGGGGACTCACAGCAGCTGGAACCAAACTTCATTACACAACAAGACCCATGGTTTCCTCGCTGAGGCATTTATGATCACATGCAAGCGAGTATATCCTGCACTCCTTTATGAAATACAGGTGCAGGTCTTCAGTGTAGGTCAAAAATAACTTCTGCCACAGCTCACCTCAAAAGGGCTCTGTACTCACTGCTTGAAAATACTTTGCTGACACCAAACCAGGAGCTTTTAGAGGAAGAAAAAAAAATCCACTCTGCATCTATGGCAAGGGAATTTCCATGACACTGGGGCTTGTAATAGGAACATTGTGATCCAGGAGGTGGCCCCACTCAGGAAATCTAAAGATCATCAGGCCGATTTGAGTTATCATCAAAGAAAAAAGCCAAGAGCAATGGATATGTCTGTATTAAGCACATTTGTAGTTAAGAAAGGGGTAGGTACAAAGGTAAAATGGCATTTTCCTGCTTCACATGTCCCACAGGTAGCTCAAATTGCAACATATGATCTTAATCATTAATTATGTATGGTGCTGCTGTCTTGATTCCTCCTCATCTCCTCCCTTCTTGGCCAGGCCAGGCCACAAAGACTTCCTAATGCTGCCAGGTCCAGGTCAAATTTTTCAAAGCATTACAAGAATTTTATTTTTCTTTACAATTAGTATCTTACTCAGTTGAGATGGTATTTAGCTACCAAAGAAGTCATATGGCCATTTTTCAGAAAGACATGTTTTCTTTAGCAAAATGCATACTTTGATTTAACTCCCATTATGATGTGGCCAAGAATTCCCATCTCATTTCCTATGGAAGACAATCTTATACTATCCACCTGCTCTAGAAATGGAAATAGCCACCACCCTGTATGATTCGCATCCTTGGAGAACTGTCTCAAGTGCTCTAGCGCATTTCCAGCTGGGGGCTGTTGTAACTTACAAGTGCAGACATACGAGTAAGGCGGTTGGTTTTTTGAGACACAGCTGTGTGATGCTGCGTATGAGGCCAGCTAGAGGCCATCTTTTTTGGTGGGTTTCAAGGAAGAGAGGTAGAATGAAGAAGAGAAACAAATACATGGCCTGACTCACAGGTTCCTGAAGCCTCACCAAAGCCACTAAGCCCTTCTCTTCCACAACTCTTAGGCTACATCAGGATACCAGTGACTGCTCATAGCCTCCCACAGCTGGGGCAGAAAATTTCAGTCTTGGCAGCACTGCATTTTGAGGGTCTACACATGGAACATGTCTGGGGCTACTGTGGGACCCTTCAGTCATCAGGGGACCTTCATGTATCTTAATTCATATACTACTACAAAACTTTAAGAATTACCATCTGAGTACTCACTACAAAATCAGCTCCTGCTGAGAGCTATTGAACCACACTGCCCCAGCCTTCTTACACTAATTCTTTAATGCTTTAATCACTTTCTCCTGTCTCATCTTCACCATTAGTTCTGGAACTCAGAATCATTTTGCCTGAGCCATAAGCATGGCAGGATTTTTGATTTGACTGCACTCATTATTAATATCAATATTAACAACAACAATAATAATATTTTAACAGACGAAGGTCCTAGATAGATTTTGAAACCTCCCAATCACTTCCATTTTGCAAATTCTCTTCAATTTACAGACCCTGTGGCTGTAGATTATTAACCAAGGGGTGAAAAAACAAAAAAAAAAAGCTCTAAATATCATTTTAAAAAAAAGAGTTTGCAAGGTCCCTTGGGATCTCAGCACACTGTCCAAGGTAAGGATTGGGAACTGGGGACTGGTCATTTCAGGCAGCCAGTGCTTTCTGCTCCAGAGAATGCTGTGATGTTCCATTTCAGATGATCTTCATGACACACTGACTGCTCCTCTCTGATGGTAGCCTTGAGGCAATTCTTCTTCAGGGACTCAAGTGGCCTACTGTCCCTTTGTTCTCTGGGTTCCCATAAACAATTCAGAACCAAGACTCCAAGATTTTCTCAGCATATGACCATTGGATCCATTTGTCTCCAGCTCAGGGGACTAGATCATTAAATTAAATTACTAAATCCTCATACATCACTCTGTCAAGTAAATTTTAGGACTCTCAGTTGCCTGGGTAGCACACGGCAGGTAATGATCCTCCAGCCATTATGCACAGCAGATCTGCTGGAATGCAGATCCCAGATGAAGTGGTCTCCAATCAGTCTTCTTCTTGGAATAACCAATGGTAAGTGTTGCTCAATTAGATCTAATTGACATGTGCTGGAGGCTGATAGAGAAACACAGCTCTACAGAGCTCTACTACTCCCCATTTCCCAATCAGCTCTGAGGCTCTGGATTAACTGCACAGACTCAAAGGCCAAAAATCTCATTTTCCACTAAATTCTCTGCTAGTTCTTACAAAGGACAGGAAAAGCACTAAAAATAATAATTACGGTATAATTCAGAACACCAGTTGCCAAAGTATCTTCTCTTTTTTTACTCCCTCTTGGTGTGCTTTTATTTCTTTAATGCTGTATCTTGGCATTATTAGCAGCAGAACTTCATTATGATCTTATGTAAACAGTGGGACTTTTTCTAGGAGGGGAGAACTTCAGTCTCAGGCATTACTAGGTGGAGGCATTGTATAGCACAAGGCCAGTGTGGCTCACAGCTCCAGGGGTTTCAGGCTCCCCGCAGCCAGCTTCTATGGCAGATGTTATTAATCCCTCAACAACCCTCACCCTGGAACACCCAATCTTTCCCCATCCTCAGCTGTCTGCTCTCTTGGACGTGATCCTTTCCTTAATAATACGCCAATTCATCTTCTAATTTAGGTATCCAACTAACTTTATGGCCCAACCCTCCAAAAATGTCAAACATGCCAAAGTTAGCAGCTTTTTAAAAGTGACAGCAGACGGTGCTGGCACATCCTTGGCTTATTTAAGTGCATACGTGTACCAAGTCATTCAGATCTCGGATGAGGAGACATATTTTTATGAAAAACTTGGCTTTTCTTTTAAAAGAAATCAGCATGTGGTTTATTCTCTTCAGTCTCTGAGGAGAATTAAGTCCCGTTAACTTTAAAAATACAGGAATCAGAGCCAGATATCAAGCAGAACCAGATGTCACGACCCAGAAGAGAGCATACACAGATGGAAGGGGGACATATGGCACACAAGTTCTTTCCCACTGTGAGTGTCCCTGTCCAGACAGCTCTTTAGCTTTTTCCCTGTTTGTTCCTGTAGGCAATATGTAGGGGAGTTAACTGCCAAGTTTTTTTTCTGTTTTAAAGGGACAGATGAATATTATTTTTTGTAACTCCCAAATACTCTGCTTATTCACCATTTCAGAAGAAGAAGAATTTATAAACTCCTTTAACTCTCAGTAGTGTTTTTAAACAGAATCATGGAATATTCTGCGTTGGAAGAGACTCACAAGGATCATCAAGTCCAGCTCTAAAGTGAATGTCCCATATGGGGATAAAATATGCAACCTTGGCTTTATTAGCACCATGCTCTGACCAACAGAGCTGACCTCAGGGTCCTAAAGATGCATTTGTCCTGCCAGTTCTGCTATGCTCCTCTTGAAATTCTGTAGTGTTTCACACCTTACCTAGAAAAGTACAGATCAAGTACAGTCTGAGTGTGCTTCCCTAGGAGTGAGAGGTCAGGTAAGAGTAGATAGCTTGAATTTCTTTCCAAATTCAATGCTTGTCCAAGTTCCCCAGTTCCATGGTGCAGAAGAAATAGTTATGCTATGCATATTTGGAAAGAAAAAAACACAAGAAAACAAACAAACAAACAAACAAACAAACCATGTGAATATTAGAAACAATGTGTTCAAAGAGAGAAAAAAAAGCCCTCTTAAGGACTTGTTCTCTTCACATCTTCCAGGGGACATTAGATAAACAGAGAAAGAAAGTGCAAAAGATCAAATCTCAAGGAGAGATGAAGCAGCACTAGAGTGTGTTACCATAGACAATGCAGGACAAGGAAGTACTCCCCTGATGCCTATAGCCAGTGAGATAAGGGAAAGAGAGAACATGGATTTTAATAATTGCTAACAGAAATAAAGCCCACCAGGGAAAGTATTTAATCAAAAAGAAAGAAAAAAACTAATGAGACAGTGTTCAAAATTCCCCTCCTACTACAGCCACTGCTGTGCTCAAGAAAAAAAAACAAACTAGGGCAAGATCGAATGAGTGGCTAGCAGCAGAAATGAACCAGAAATATTTACACATCTAAGCCACCTGATTTGGAGCAGCAATTCAAAATCAACCTTCTGGAGAAAAAAAAAATCATCTTAATGATTTTTTATCTTTAAAAAGTGACCTTTTTATCTTTCTTCAGGGTGAAATAGCAACCCCTGATAAACACTGTCAGGGCCAAGCAGAGCTCTAGCTCCAGCTGTAATGCCACAGTGACTCAGGTGGTCTCTCAGAGGGGTCACACAAGCTGTACTTTTTAACTGTGCCCCCTATGTCCAGCAGACATCGGACTCCTTTTTTTCAATTGATTTCCACATGGGAAGCAATCTTAGAGTGGGCTAAGGAAGGAAATGTTTCTGCTACTACTACTTTCTTGCTCACTTTTAGTGACTAATGTTGTTTATCTCAACAAATGCATCAAGTACTGGTTAATATTATCCTAAATTAGAGAAGAATAAAAATGCACATCAAGTGGTGTGCTTTGCCTTTACTACTGAGAATAATGAGTGTAAAGATGAAAGGAGGAAATGCTATTGCTCCTGTGTTCATGAGCTGTAGCATCTCTGACTAAACCTGAGACCTGGAAATACCCTGAAGAAAAGCTGCTAGCCACCCATGTTACTTACATATATTCCAAAGCTCTGCAACATAATACTTCCGTGGTACTTCTAGGAAAAAGGTCTCTTTTTAGCACAGATGTCATAAATATTAACTGTATCCTGCCTGCTTCATCTTCAAGCTAACTGCAGCTATTAATGGAAGTAGAGTAACTGAGTTACCACAGTGTCTGAACAAACTCAAGTGTCTCATAGTGTGTGTCTCTCTTCTTGAGCAGAAGCTCAAGCCACCAAGATAAAGGGAAAATGTAAAATTGCTCTTGCACTGTTCTACCTTCTAGGATGCAATAATAATAAATTAAAAGGAAAAAAAAGCAAAGTCAGTCAGGGCTGTCCTGTCTGGGGCTATTGCATTAACTCTACCAGCTCCTAACAACTCGTTCTGAGCTCAGAGCACATGTTCCTCCCAATCACATAAACCTCTATCCATGAATTAATACAGTCATAGAGGCTGTGCTGGTTTTGCATGGGAAGCTGGGAGGAGCCACAGCTGGGACAGGTGACCTAAGCCAACGAAAGGGGTATTCCAGATCATATGACATCGTGCTCAGTGTATAAAGTGGGGGGAAGAAGGAAGAAGGGAATGTTTGAAGTGATAGTGTTTGTCTTCCCAAGTAATTGTTGCATATGATGGGGCTCTGCTCTCCTGGAAATGGCTGAACACCTGCCTGCCCATGGGAAGCAATGAATTAATTCCTTGTTTTTCTCTGCTTGTGTGTGTGGCTTTTGCTTTCTCTATTAAACTGTCTTTATTTCAACCTACAAGTTTTCAAAATTAAACCCCCTGATAAAAGGATAAGCCATCTCATGTCATGCTACATTGAAGTAGCTAGCTAACAATCAACCATGATAACCAAAACCTTTCTCTCACACTCGCTTTCACACAAGGACACAAAATGTCTACATAATCATACTAAATGTGGTTGTTTGAAAGAAAGTATCAGGTAAATCAATGCCGACTGACAATCATCTGTCTTTTCTTAAGAGTCTTTAGGAGTCTCATTTAGTGGAGAAATGGGACAGTTCTTATCCTGAATACTGTGGCAAACCTCAGAAAGGAACTATGAAAAAAAGCAGCCAGAAATCATAACAGCACATTCACAGAGGAAAAAAAAAAAAACCAGCACAAATTGCAAATCAATTTACTTTTATGTAGTACTGCAAATTCCTAGTCATTAGTTTGTTTAGTTTTTTATTTCAAAGCATATGAAATAAAGAAGCTGAAAAAAACTACCACAGTTTCAACATCTTTTCCTTATTATTTTTCTCCTTCTACATTGAAAATAAGAGGGTTCTGTTTTTAAACACAAATTTTAAAAAGGAAGGAAGGGAACTAATTTTAAATACTGTTTTTGAGCATTCTAAGTCGAAACACAGTGTAAAAATTTGACTATTGTGATTATCTGAATCCTCTAAGTCCATAATTTATTTTTAAAAGTTCCAGCCTAAATATTATGCATTTCCAAAGAAGACTGATTCAGCATTTACTAGGACAGTAGTGCTTCATCTGATGGATCTATCTTGTTCCCAGTTTTCCTGGTGACACCTCTGAACAAGTCTCTAGTCAATGAAGGCTGTGGAAAATTACACAGTTGTGAACCCCACAGCCAGGAGAATGAGAAACTGCTCGTAAGGAGTATTTACTACACCTTTACAAAGAAAAAAGTACCATGAAATGCTATTGGAAATCTTTCCCTTTGATAAAATATTCCCTCTCCTAGATTTTGCTTTCTCTCCCATCAATACAGCCCAATGAAGAATATATTCTAGATATATATACCTCTGAGAACCAGCTGAAAGGAATTCAGTAACAGATGCTATCCTGGCAATAAACACAATGAGAGAACCTACTTAACTTTAGAAAATAAGTTTTAAAAAGAAAGTGAAATTCTTATTTGCATTCAGATGATGTTCTTCAAGACTGGAGCATGAAAACTCCTGCTGCTTTAGACCACCTTGTAAAGGAAGCAGCATGTCCTTTTCTCAAAGTGATGCACAGAGAAAGTGGATTGGTGTCCAGAAATACCAAGCTGCTCCCAAGCAGTTTGATATAGCCACGTCTCTAACTTTTTCTTTCACAAGTAGATATCATGATATCATTTCTTGCCATTAGCATCTGGTCATGTTTCAGAACTGGCCACTTTCCACTTTCCAGAATACCCAGCCCAAGCACAGTCCTTTGATAGACCACCAGTGAATTTCTGTGCATGCAGTTAGCACATTTGATACACAACATGAGAGCATCTGGTTTCCAGAGTAGCAGCACAGTCTAGAAAGCTTCCCATCAAGAAATCTGAACTATTTTCAGTTTCCTAAGCATTACAAGAGACTAAGTTTAAAAAGAAAACATATACCAGATATCACAGAATTGTTCAACAAATGTCTAAAAATCCACGGATTTCATTCCCTTCCATTTGCTGAACACATTTGGTACCAAATGTTCAGCAGAAACACATTTAGTGTTGTGATGAGTTTTAAATATACCTGCTATGTCATACATTTCCCCAACTCCTTCAAGAAGCAAGGGTAAGGCCTGTTGCTCGGGAGAAAAAGCTTGCACAGTGCAGATTCTTGCAGCAATAAGGAAGTCACACAATTATGGAGAGGCAACAAGAAATGGAACAGAATGACTAGGAAAATGCTGATGACAGAAATAGACTTTTAATTTATCAACTGCAGTTTTAATTTTTAAAAAATGGACTTCATAGCTGTTTCTTCATACAACATTCATGTGGACCATGACTACTTAATAGTCTACCACCATCACCATGTTTACTTCTAACATCTGATGGAGACTAACACAACAAATTGTGTCATTATCCAAAACCCACAACAGAAATAAAGTTGCACTTAGTTTTTTCTTTCAGGGTGTAATTTACCGAAGGGATGAGTGGATTTTACTCCTCAAAGAAAACATTTACTTTGTAATATAAAGACTGTGCAAGAAACAACCCAATTCAGAATTACCTTCTCAGTATTATTTAAATAAGTGCTTCTTAACTTCCCTTTGCTGCAGAACTGTTCAAAGTTAGGGGCAACAAATACACTTCAGAATAAGATACCTTTTTCCTGGATGGCATTTGATATCGCACATTTTTCCAGAATCTTGTATTTGCCGAACAAGATTTCTCTGAGAAGTCCCCTTTCCATTGGATAGCTCCATGTTTTTGCTTAATGTATCTGATTGATTCTGGCATGCTTGTGTAGTCCTGTATTTCACCCATTTCTATAAGAATCACTTGAATCCCATCACGGATGAGAGCATTATACATAGCTAGTTGTTGCTCAGAGGTGTCTTCTAACAGGCAGGAGCTAGATGTTTCTGATCCCAAAATAATCATCAGTCTTCTGCTTTGCTTAAGGGTTTCATCAGCAACACTGACCACAGCTGTAAGTGATGAAGGAACAATCAAAGTTTGCATAGAAACTTCACAACTGGTGTAAAATAGTTCTTCATTTTAAAATTGCACACTTGTGATGCTGTGGCTAGCTCAGAGCAGTGGCTGCTTTAAGATCTTCACACTGCCATGTGTGATTCATGATTCATGATCCATTGCATGACATAAAAAAGTTGCTTTTTTCAGCCCTCGGGAGAAGATATCATTCAAAAAAACTCAACAATATTATTAATGCTATGAAGTCCTCATTCATTCATCACGAAGAAGAAAGCGCAAACCCTCATAACATTCGAACAGAATTTTCAGTAAGGAAAAAAAAAAGAGAAAGAAAAAAATTTGCATTGGGTAAATCATCCATTCAAACTAAACAAATACAGCTTTCTTTTCCAAAAATGTGGTTTTTAATTGCACAGATAAACTTATAACCTGACAACAATGTGTCAAAAGGCAACCCTTTGATTCTGATAATTAAAACATACCTTCTCCCGGTAAATCATCCCTTCCTAGTATGAAAAGGTTATATCCACACTGTTTTTCTAAAACATCTGGGAGTATTCTACGAACAAAGGTTTCCACACAACAGCCACTTCTGCCTTCGCTGGTTTTTGTGTACAGGACATACGCATCATAGATTTTCCCATCTAAAACAAACATAAACATTTCTATTAAAAAACTAAAACTCAGAAAAATGCCTTCATTGCAAAGTTCATTTTGGACTGTTTAGAAATAGTAATGTGGGGCTGATTTCACCCATCTAACAGAATAACTTCCCAAAAGTAAAATGCTCTATGAATCAAATTAAAGATGACCAGCCACAGAATCTACTTCTTTTCGCATCATGGGGATGGAGGAGTCACCACGTGAGCTGGATGCAGGACCTGGGACCTGCAGGAAGGAGCTCCCAACCCTAGAGGTGCCAGGGCATTTAGGAAGTACCCTCTAACAGGACTTTCTTCACCACATCTCCTGAAAGAAACTCAACAGCAGTAATCTCCACTTATGACTAACCACAAGAGAAGGTGGAAAAATGGAAATTCTTTCTTGTAATAATCCTGTGGGGGCTTTTCACGGGTGGAGGAAAAGGCCAGAAGACTTCTGAGGTTTTGAGAGTTAAGGCTGCATAGCAAGCAGGACTGAAAGAACCAAGCCAAAATCAGATTTACCTCAACAAGTTAAAAACTTCGATTTTTTTTTTTGCCCTTTTAACTAGAACTCTATTACAGTATTATAGTAAAACTGAACTTTTGACCAGGAGTTGAAATTACTTTTTCATGAAAACATTTAGGACAGCCATGAGTAAACATTAACTATCTTAATGGATATAATCCATTCACTTTTAAGCCATGGGGAACTTCAGACAGTCTAATTCTGAGAACTGGCATGAAATATATGTATGATGTTGTGCTTATTTCAAATTTTTCACACCTGTCCAATATATTTGTCTACAGTGCATTAAACTAAAACACATTAGAAGAATCCCAGAGCACAGAACTAGCAGTAAATTTTCTCTTTGATATGTCAACATCATAACTGACAGGATTTAGAAGGAAAGTGAGGGTAACAGAGAGAAATTGCAAAATGAAAAAAAAACCCAAAAAAATTAATCTCTGACAAATGAGTCTGATTTTCAAAATAAATATTTAATGCACATCTTTAAACATCCAGTTTACAGGATGTAGCTCTGCTGACACCTATTGTTCATCATCAGAGTGACCGTAAATCTACATGTAAAAAACTACGGAAAAGCAAAAAGCAACATGCTCATTTTGGAATAGCCTATAGTTCTTTTTGGCCTATCTCACTATGATTGCCTTCAATATGGCACAGTTTTTATTACCTCAAGCATAATTATATATTTTACCTATATGACTGAAAAAAATCCTGCACAAACACAAACTGTTTTTGTGCATATCTGAGAATTCCTTACGGAAGTTCCACGAACATTGAACTGAATACTCCCATTATTTCTCAGAAGTTAATGGCAAGTGAAAAAAATCAATAAGCTAATCACACTTACATACCTGGTCACACTCACATACCTTCCTTACTTGTAAGGGCACAGACAGAATTACGGTACCAAAGCACCAAATCAATCTTGAAAATCTTGTAGATTATTAAAGTAATAAATGTTAAAATTAAGAAGGAGACAAGCCCTCCAGTCAGCCATCTTCGTATATCAGGAACTGTGCAAAAATATAAGAAATTTTTTTAAATGTTGAATTTGTCCAAATCTGATCTTTCACATAAATTCAATATAAATTTGAATATTACATTTTTTATTCCTATTTACATTTTTTTAAAATAACGATAAATGCAATACTATAGTGGTTCCTTCCCTACACACAGGTACATGTGTACTGCAAACTGTAATATATCTGTTTTCTTTCAACGTGATACACTAGAATTTGACACCAAAATGCCTTCTGGGGAAGTAAAGACAATCAGAGCCCTCAAAAATAACAGTCTTTCTTACCTCTGTGTTTTAATATAATATAGGACGCAACTTGCCCAAAAGCGTTTGAAGCTTGACAGACAAATGGCTGTTCATAATCTTCACTGCTCACTTCTGAAATTATTAGCTTCACAGAATTCATAGGGCGCCCATCATAAGAAGTTTCTCCCCTGTCCAAAAGGTGACAAATAGAACGATAAAACCACAGCTCTTTCTGGAATGGCTTCATCTCTAACATCTGCAGCACAACAATGGTTATTTCCTTCTGCAAATGTCAACCACACTTCATAACAGATGAACAATTATATAATATGAAAGAAACCCAAACTGTCAGACCTCTCCTCGTACTGACATTTCGCATTGGAAAGCATCAAGATATCAAGACGTTATCCACAGCTGTGTTTCCCCAAGGGAATATAAGGTTTCTATACTTGGAAGTTCAAAAATATGCCTTATAAACCTATATAAACTCTTGCTATGGGCTTCCCAAACCCTGTGAGAGTAGATGGACAAAGATATTTCACAATAGGATATGACACTGGAAAGAGGCCCTGGACAAGGCATCCTCTTGTGGTCAGCAGCTCTGGGACAGGGAGGACATCAAAACTGGTGACATGCAGCAGACAACACCAACTCACAATGTGATTCCAGCTACAGGGAGTGGAGTTTAGAGCGTGCTTCACCCTCATGGATCAGAACAGACTTGTAACAGCTGGTTGTGTCAGGCTGCACCATTAAGAGACACTTTAAGATTATCCCCCGCACACTGTACAAGAACATAAAAAAGCTCATAGCACATTCAGTTAGCTGTGCACCACAACATGTGACTAGTGTGGGAACTAAACATTTTAACCACCAGCAAAATAAGGGACACCACTGCCTTGTTAACAGCAGATGTCAAATGCAAAATTAACTAACTAGTCTACTTAGTCAAGCACTATTCTTTCCTGAAAACATAGTCTAGTTACCATTTAAAATGCAAAATAAAACTTGATACATATCACAAAGGGCATATATAGGCCCACATGAATCACTTTCTAAGCAAAAAATTGCAGTAATTTGAACACTGTAACAGGGAATGAATGAACCAACATCACCAGTGCAAATGACTGATGATTCCAAAGATGACCATGTAAGTGCTAGGAAGTACAAAAATAACATTGCTTTTACAATATCAATTCAGTGACCATGTGTCTCTGCATTATAGCCCAATTGCTTATGGCATTACAATTCTTTATGACAGTATAATATATTATTTTTGTGTCGTGTTTTCTCTTGGTGAGCACCCAAATAATCCAGTATTTTATTTTCCCCTTTGTTTTATGATGAAAATTTATTTCTTGCAACTATATCCTTATTTTGAAGACATCATTCTCTTTTCCTCATTGATTTTTTGGTCATAGATAGTGCTCCAGAATTTACAAAAATTATCACATTTTTTTATTCACAGTGCCACCGTAAGGGCTGACCAAAAAACCTGAAATTTTTAGATCAAAACCTGTAATGTCTAAGAAAATTTCAGATTGCCTCTTGCTCCAATTTGGGTTGGTTTTTCCAGTCAGGTATAATTTCTCTTCTTCTAATTCCATTTAACCTGCTTTTCACCATCAGCTTACCTCTCACTTGCCCTTCACATGCTTTACTCCATCCAAGTCCTCCCAAAACCCAGCTCATCACTGGCAATCTGTCTGCCTTTTCTCTTCTGACCCCTAAGCTTCAGTACAAATGTCCTCAATAAAGTCTTCCACTATCTCTTCAGTTGATCTCAGTTAAATTTCTCTAACTTAATGCTCTTAAACTTAGAAATCTCAATTTTTCTTGTATAGCAGAGATTTGTCCTCCTGCAACCTTTCAGAGAGGCGGATGTGGAACACAGAAGAAAGAGACAGTCTGAAGATCATGCACCTGAACATGCCTGATCTGACCAAAAGAGGTCTCTGCCAGGCCAGAGCCTGTTCAAAAGAAAGTGTATTACAATTATGGGACTGTAAAAAACCACCTTTTCCCAACACTGGAAATTAAGACAGATTTTTTACAATGAGCAAGAAAAGCACAATCACACATGAAGCCCGTGTGCCTACTATGTTTCAAGTTTCTATTTCAAAGCAGGAAGTGGGTTGGAGAAGGCAAGCATTAGAGTTTTAAAGAAGAATGCTATTTAAAGCAAGGGAAGAATGTTGCGAAATATTTTAATGTCAAATGGAGAAAATTCCACTTTGGTTGCCAACACAATATTTTCTAATCTGAAAATATACTTACTCATAGGGACTTGCAAAAATTCTTCTCATATAAAATACATCAATATACACACCGTTGCCTGTCCAGTACACCTCATACCCATCAGCACCTGTTGTATTGCAATCCACAGTAACCTGTGAGCCTATAAAATCGTGTTAAAAAGTAAAGAGTTAATTTCCATAACCTAATTAAAGTCTATACAATTCTGTTCACAGATTCACACACAGACCAGCTAAGGATGGTACTAAACTCTTTCAGAAAAGTTACTCTAATAGAGGGTCTATATTCTCAGTGACCTGCAGATCACTGCAGATTCACCAGAAAGAGAATAGTAGGATGGAAGACACTGAATCCAGGAAGATGCTTCCCCTGGGGCATCACTTTGCCTGCAGATTTGAGGTGGACTTGCTCTAGAACCTCTTCCAGAGTGATGGAAAGCAACAGATGTGACAGATAATCACTTGGGTTCCCTACAACTTTCCTTGCATCTGAGAAATTTCTTTAGGACTTCGTAAGCAACATGTATGGTTTCTTTTCCTCTCACCCCTCATTCCTCCTTTGGGAGAACAACAGAGAAACTGAGCTGGTCACTAAACTAGTTCTTTTTGAAAAATAAAACCAAGAAAACCCAGAATAGGACACTCCTTGAGAATACACTGTCACTAGGAAACAAATTCATGTTTTCCCATAGATAAAACTACTTACCAAGTTCCACTTCGATGGAGTTGTTTCTTGGGTAAGATATTTCTGGAGGCTTTTTTGGTGGGGTCACTAAGCAAAAGAAAAAAAGTGCTTTTCAGAAAACCATAGGCAGTTGCAGTCTACGTTCTATAACCCAAGTACAACCTAAAAACACCTAAAAACACTCGTCATCCTAAAGACAAGGTTGTCAGCCATTTTATAACAAAATATCACTCAATGCTGGAAGTATCACATCTCAGGTAGTCATTACTTCTGACTTGAAGCTAAACTATTCTTTACTCCATCTCTTCCAAAATGTAATGCCACAAATCTCCACACACTTGTGGTGGACTGGCTGTTCCATGGCATAAAAATTCTCTAATATTGCAGGCACAGCTGCTGAGAAGGGTATGAGTAAATATCTAAAGTATTAATTGTCTACAGTCTGGATAGCCTGTCATCCAGCATCCCACAGATACAAACTACAGCCAAGTACTTCCAGAGTACAGTTCATCTATTTTAGATTTCCACTATTCTTAAGGGGAAATTTAATTTCTATACTCTAGTTAAATACTTTAAAGTTTTTCCCACAGTGCCATCCACAAGAAACTATAATACCAGCGACCACTTTTAGATGTTTACAATTAACACTCTCCAAGCAAACAGATATAAATCATAATGCATCTCATTTGAGCCCCTTAGCAAAGTACACAGGATTGCCTCAAATGTACTCTTCCATTGTCCTTCTGAAAACTGGGTCTGCATTATTGTTTGAACCTCAAATGACCCATTTTAGTGTAAACTTGTTCAGCTGGAGTCTTTAAAAACCACTGAGCTACCTTCAGTCGCTTGCACCAAAGGAGTGATATGATTTTGTTTCTACTGAGAGGTAGAAGCTGAAATTTCATTAACAGAAAAGTTCTAGGGACAAATTTTAAGACCAGAATGATCATTTCATTTGATCCAACCTTATGTTCCTCAACTTTTGTTTATCCATATCACATACATATGACACTATATGAATGATTCATGCTCATACATATTCATACACACATACACCTATATACATACATATGTATACATATATATGCACACAGAAAAAACAGGCAAGACTCTTGCATTATATAGTGGTTTTGTTCACATTTGTCCCTTCTGTGAGATAAAAACAGAGGAATGCAAAGCAGGCACCACGCTTTAAAGAATGCAATGAAGTTTATTACTAAAACTAAATTGTAAGAAATAAATAAGAAGGAATTAAAGCAAAAACTCCCTTTTTCCTCCAGCACTTTCCCCCTTTTACCCAACTTGCACAAAGGACAACATACAATGATTTTAGGTCAGCATTATCAGTTCTTAAAAGTTTTTCCACTATTCAAGGTAAAAAGGTTTTCTTTTGCTTCACATGGTTTCCCAAACTGCTCTAAGGACAAACAGACCCCGCCCGAAAATTCTGCTGCCGTCAAAAACAATCTCTCCCACAAATCTTGCAGTCTTGCCAAACTGCCAGCATGGGCCACACATGGGGTGTATCTTGTTTTAAGGATAAGCATCTTGCACAACAAGCAAACTCTAGCTTCTTCACAATATTTTTAGAAGTCTTTTTGTCACTATTCCTTTTCCCACAGGCTGCACACAAAGGTTTTATCCCCCCATGTTTTTAAGTGGTTTAAAGAGAAAGGAACAGTTTGCGATATTACGCTTTCTCACCACGGCCTGCAAAAAGCATTTTTAAGCTCCGCGCTCAGCGTGACTCCGCCCTTTTTTTCCTGTCGCCATCTTCAGCTTCATTTTCCATTATTTACTCTTTCTTTCTCTCTGACCTTACGTTGCCGTGATCTTCCTCAGGTTGGAGAAAAGTCTCTTTGCCTTTATGCGGCTGGTTCTTCAACTTGACTCTGCTTATGGTGGTCACAGAAAACAGCACTGGCTCTCACTGGAATCTGCGCAGGGCTGTGTAAGGAGCGGGGGGCAGTCTTCAGCCCTTAGAAGCCGTGCCGGGTAGCATCGGCCAATGCAGCATCTTAATAGTTTTTTATCTGCTGGCGGCTCCATGCTGCTGCTACCTGGGGCCCATGCCCCGGGGCCAGGAAAGGGGAGGCCCAGGCCGGCTCCTCAAGACAGGCCCGGGGCCCATTTTCTCCCCGCTCTCCCCTGGGAGGCCCGAACACCAAAGGGCAGTTTCCGCCTCTCTCCAGGGCTTAAATATGCAAATTTCAGAAAGCGCTATTGGTCCAAATAATTGTCCATCAACCCAGGCTCAAACCACTACACATTAAGAGGATGATGTGAATGAGAAAGTAAGATGGGCAGGATAGAGGGCACAGTAGAAAGTACTGTGCCACCAAGCCTTACAGGGTATCTGTTCAGGGACTTTGGCAGCTGGTCTGGGCAGCAGAGCTTTGAAAATGCTACAGCTTTGAAAAAGGGAACAGATCTTCAGCAACAGACAGAATATAAATACCCTTAGTCAGCATTTATCTCCTTCACATTTAGGTGAAAAACAGTAGCCCTAAGCATATCAATCCACAGATAAGGTCTTTCCACTTTAGTCTTTAGAAATTAGCGACAAAAATTTGGAGTTGTTATGAACACAAAGACAGCTAGATTATTTACTTACCTTCTACAATCAGACTGACGTCGCGTGAAATGTTGTATTGTTTCCCATTGTAGGTATATGTTGTTTCACACGTATAGTTTCCTCGATCATGTACAGTCACATTGAAAATTATAAGGTCACTGTTTGAGAGGGCAAATCTTTTTCCTTCCAGAAGCTGGCAGTCCTAAAGGCATGTAGAGAACTCTGTTAATTCTCATCACTGTATATTTCCGCAGTTTGTCTCTCTTTAATACAATCTGAAGTTTCAATGGACCACAGCATAAGGGTGGACGGCCTGCAGAGGCTGAGGAAGAGTGAGGGCAGTGGAATGTAAAGAAATGCACATTTCACTTCAGCTGAGATTTTGATTTAAAGATACCCTGGTTCATTACCTTTTGAGAACAACTTTCAATATTAGAGAAATAAGAAAGTAAAATGTAGGTTGTCAGTATTTGCAAATGTATTCATCAATGAAGAATCACCCAATAATTAGAATTCATTTTTTAAGGAACCTCAATACTACTGGTACCACATGGACTGCATGAGCCTGAGGCAGGAATTTGGCAGAAGGCACTACATTCTTGTAACAGAAAGAGCCTTTAAGAGAGCGTGAACAACATGAAATAGAATAATTTAGTAGAACAGTATTGAGCACTTAATGGATATGCCATAGTAAATCTGTTTCCACACAAGGCAAGGTTTCCTTGGCAGGTGAACAGATGCCACCTGGTGGGTACATGGTTCAGCATCACTCATACATCTCAGCTGAATTTCTGCCCTGATAATCAAAAAAACCTTTAAAAGATAGAACATCTTAATACTCTTCCAGTGTGTTTTAAAAGCATTCTTCTCCAATTTACACTAAATCTTTAGTTCTTCTGCTCCAGTTCTCAAAGATCAGTGATTTTTATTTTAAATAATGGACAGCTATAATAATGGACAGTACAAAACACCGTGTTCTCACCTTGTACCAATGAACAGGCTGAATATTCTTCTCATTCCTGAAATAATCCAAGTGTGGACACACGACCTTTGCAGATGATGATGTGAATATCACCTCCTCTACAGCAAATTTTTCATTTAAGCATAAACCATCAGTCCTCTTGAAAACTGTTACTTTTGTACACATTTTCTTGCAGCTTGTCGAATTCCTGCAATTAATAGAACATAATTAAATTAAGCTATTTAGCATATTTTGCAGGTCAAAAATGTATGGCATTATTTTTGGTGAAGAAAGAGAAGAAAAAACTTTTTCAGTTTCTTTAATAGATTTACTTTTGCCTACAAGGAAAAAAACCCCAAAACTAGACTTAATTTCCCCAAACTAAAGTTAGTTTTGTAGAGGCACTCCCTCTTCTTCATTAGATTTTCTCTTACCCTCAAAATTTTACTTGCTTTCTAAAAGTTACTCACTTTGCAACTCATTTCTGTAAAAATATAATTTTTTTTAACTTTCACCTTATGACACATTCATAATCTCCAGAATCTTCTAACATTGCAGGAAGAAACCAAATTAAATTCTTCTGCTGGTGAATTCTAGACAGTTTGTCTCTAGGCACAGCTGTCTGGTTACCAACTTTATACCATGTTAAGTTGTAGTCTTCACTTTTCAAGCTCTTTTCCAGTGAACATTTAATTGCAAGAGGCTGCCCATCAGGCACGAGATTTTGCCTCAACATCACATCATAGGCTTCACATTTCTCTAGAGGAAAGAGATAAACATTAAAGAAAAACTCAAACACTCTACAGGAATATACTAAACTCATTAGCTGATTATATTTATAAAGTTCATTGGAGTTTTCAACTCCATTCTTAAGTCAACTACTAAAAATACAATTTTAATCCCTTATCTTTACAGCTGAGAGTACTACTCAGTGGTATACAGATATAGTTATGCCTCTAAGATGAAATGCTGTTTTTTGACTGCAATCTTTACATTCAGTAGAATGTCTTTGCAGCAGACTTGTCACTTGCGTCTTTTATTTCAGATGCAAATTACTAAAGTATTTGTGTTTCTCTGTTTCATGGGCATGTACACAAACACACATATGCGCACAAATTCCACATTTAATGTCTTTATTTTTTAACTTCACTTAACTGTGGTCAAAGTAATCCTTCAAGACAGACTGTGCTTTTCATACCTCAATGTCCTAAGAGGACACTGAAATTAAAGATTGTATTGTACAAATATGAAGTTTGCTATGGGAATTTCAACTCACCCTTCATTTTATGAATGTTTAAAGAGGAATCATTACAATCACCAATGAGTGCATTTTTTTCACTCCTGACACAGATTCATGCAGGAAAAAGCAACACCAAGGGTTTGGGTTGGGCTTTTTTTTTTTTTTTTTTGTAATACGACAGAAAAGGCACCAACTCTGGATACTATGGTCACATTCCCAAGTCAGTAATATATTTATCTAAACTTCCTTGCTTTGTTGTTATATAAGAACTGCCACAGAGAGTCATGCAAGTGCCTGTTTAGCCCAAAATCCCGTCTCTGATAACAACCAGTGCCAAATGTGCAGAAGAGAGGAGAACACAACAAATACTATAGTACTTTGTGTTCAGCCCCTTTCTTTCCTCTTACCTTCTGCATGAAAAACCATTCACTGGATTTTATAAATTCTCTGAGTATCATGCATTTCTTGTTATAAGAAGCGGTAAACCTCCTCTCATCTGCCTATTCTACGGTATTTACATTTTTATAGACATTCATCCCATCTTGCTTCTGTCTCTTTACCTCAGAGCCCTGCTTCATTTAGAGACTTCCCATATGGAAGCCATCCCATATCACACAACACTGTCACTCATCTCTTCACCTCTTCTGACACCATCTTTCTGAGATGGAACGACCAGAACTGCAGAGTTCAACTGGCACACATTCACTGTGGGGTTAAAGCGTAGCATAATGAGCCACCAAGGCTCTCGCATGGCAAAAAAAGGCTAACAGTGTCCTGGGATGCATTAGGACCTGCCAGATTTGAATTTACTGGAGACAGTCCAGCACATGGACACAAAAATGATTAAGGGAGTGGAGCAGCTCTCACTTCAGTAGAGGATGAAAGAGCAGGAACTGCTCAGCCTAGAGAAGAGAAGGTTTGAGGAGTGTGTGGGTGGATCTTATCAATGTGTGTAAATACCTGATGGGAGGGAGTGAAGAACAAATAGACAGACTTCTGCCAGCATTACCCACTGAGAGGACGAGAGGCAATGAGCACAAACTGAAACATAAAACATTCTATCTGAACACAAGAAAATACTTTTTTTTTATTATTGTAAGGGTGATCAAACAGTGGAACAAGATGCCCAAAGAAGTTGTGGGGTCTCCATTTGCAGAGATATTCAAAATCCTGACCCTGTGAGGTTAGACTAGATAATTCCAAGAGTTCCTTCCAACCTAAATGATTCTGTGATAAGTTAGTACATAAAAAAAGACATATTGTTCTACAGGTTCCTGCTCTTGGGACTGTTTAAAAGAACTCATTGGCACGCATATAAATTTTACTATTACTGCAATTTTCACAGAAAGTTAGTATTATTTGTGTGAAAAAAAAGTTCAAGAAGAAACTTTCCATAGCCACCAATAAACTTACTTGCAATAATTAAAGACAGAAATGCTGTTGCAATGTTACACGAAAACAGTGTTTTTGCTGTCATGTTTCCCTGCAGAAATGGAAAGAAAATGTTCTAGTAGTGGTTTCCAGTATGAACTTCCACAATTTAAAGTAAATACTTGCATTACACAATTAATGCATTACACAATTAATACAGGATTACACAGTTAATAGAGAACACATGAAATACAGGCATTGTCTTTGACTTGTTTTGAGCCTGTTACCTGCTTGTTTTACCTGACAACTCCTACTTATTAAACTAGAAGAAAAAAATGAATGAACATTTCCTATTTCAGCTTGTCAAGCACTTGATTTTTTTAGATCTCTAGCACACTCCTTCTGGCTTCTTCCTTTCCCAAGTTACAGTCTTAGATTCTCTAACTCTCCCTTGGATGGAATCTGATTTTGTAATTCTGACTTTCTTTGCCACCCGCTTCTGTACTGTATCCAGTTATGCTACAACCTGTCTGAGATGGGGAGGACAAGACAGAACTTGCATAGGTTTCAAAACATAAGTGTACTATGGATTTATAAAGTAAGACAATTATTGGTTTTTTCTGGAATTTTTTTTCCTAATTATTTCTAACCATATCTTTGTTCTTTGAGTACTGAGTATTGACTTGATATTTCCACGGGCCTCTGTAGTAAAGTTTCAAGATCTCATCATTGAGTGCTAAGAATCAGGCAAACTCAGCTGTTGAGCACATGATGTTAGGATTTTGGCCATATGTTTTCATTTCAAATTTTCTTTACATATCTCTACAACAATTTTCTTCTGCCATTATTACCCAGCCATTTACTATCATGACATCTTTGTGCCCTTCTTTGCAATTTACACCTGCATGTTCTAGTCTGAATAGCTTTGTATTGTTGGCAAATTCTGCCACTGAAACAGATTCCCTCTGTCTAGATCATCAAAATACATGCTGAGCAGAAGAGTTGTTTGGGACTCTAGTAGTGATGCATCTTCACCTAAAATCTAGGCATTTATCTTTTACATGCTTATTTATATACTTGAGAATGATTGTCAGGACTCTTTAGTAGTCCTCTGATCCCTAATGTGTTTGGAGAAAGATCTATTAGTTGCATGTCTCTGACAAACTGCTCCTTAACTTGACCTGCCTTACTGATTTTTTTCTATTCAGCCTACCAGTGTTTTACAGCACAGTGAGAGGACAAATGCAACTACTCCAACTGAAGGATGAGCAGGAGAACCCCATCCTGTCGTGACAAACATTTAGCTGATCACCATCTTCTACAAGAGTCAAAGATGACACTTCCGGCTGCTGTGTCTTACTTCACCAGACTGACTCAGAAGCGTGCCACGCACTGAGTCATCCACACTGCTTCTTGCAGGGCCTGCTTCCCTTCTTCCCCTTCTCTTTCCTCCTCCCTCCTTGCAAATTTACACTCAAATTACCAGGCTGATATTTTCTTGCCTAGCTCTAAGATGAGATGAGTCCCTGAAAGAATCCTGAGCATAGAAATACACAAAACATTAAAATCCCTGGAGGTAGGTTATGCGTGTTTGTACGAAAGCTACAACTTTTTCCATTAGTTGAGATTCACAGTAACTCTTAAAAATCTATAATTTTTAATTTTAAAAAAGATGAAACTATTGTAATGGAAATAATTTAAAGATAAAACAGGATTGCATAGGCAATCAATCAATCGACTACTAAACACTTATGAACAGGTATTTTATTACTTCTCTGAATCGCTGTTTTTTCACAAATTCTGTTCCGTTAAAACATTGCCTTGCTCTAGTGTTCTGTCTCACAAGCTCTCTCAAGAAGATTTTTGTCCCACCAGCAGATTCAGCAGATGCAGAAATAGTATTTTACCACATCCCCAAAGAAAGTCTTCCAGGATCCTGCTTTGCTATAGTTTCAGTGTTTTTTCTTTCTATTTAAATTTATAATTTACCATTTTGTCAACATAGAAGACTTGAAAACCTATATACAGACCTGTGTAAAACCATACACACAGACTGCTTTGAGGACACTCCCTCGTCTCTCACTTTTCACGATGAAAAATTTCCATTTCTATGGAAGGTAGACACCATAGCAAAATTAGGCTCTTCTCTGTGCATGCATTCACATAAATAATGATGAAAACAACATATCTATGACTGCAAAACCAATTGCAAATGTTTTTCTTACCACATTCTGCCATGATAAACAGCTACATTTCTCCCTTTTCCCAGCCATTCTGTCCACATCTTGAGCACTCAAACGACCTGCGGAGCTTTATCATTCAGGACAGACTTCAGCTCTACTGATCTTCGCCCAAATTTTCCAGAAAGGAAAAAATTCCAGGTATGCAAAGCCATGTCCATAAAGTTTCACCCTGAAAGGAAATATTTTTATCAATTCCAGTTTTAAAAAAATTATTACAACTAACCCCCCTAAAAAACCCCATCACCTATCTGAAAGTGGTCTTCAGTGATACACGAATCTGATTTACAAATACAGCATCCATGCATGTACAGCATGTAGGCATAATTTTCATTAAAATTTCTCATTAAATTGGCATAACCACCTTTTCATCTGCTTTTTAGTCCTTTCAAGGTTGACCTACTCAATTTAAAAAAAAAGCCTCCTCAACACTTCAAAGGATCACAGGTTTCACTGATTTTGGCAAACTTGTGGCAGGTTTCTTTGAATCAAAAGCACGAACTGATTCAAACATGCAACAGTCCTGAGAACTGAGAGAACCAACAGAAAGTCAGAGGATCACACTATTTCTGGTACGTAAGCCTAGGAATATTTCAAATCATAAAAAATGCATAAATATATAAGGTATATATTCATATTACCTTAAATGCTTCTATTAACTGTAAGGTATGCCATGCCTCTTCTAGAGAGATTAATCAAGTGTCTCACTTTTGATCTAGAAAAAAATGATAACAAATACATCTATTCCTTCGCTGGACATACCTCGTCACTGTGGAAGAGCTGGGTTAGCCCCGTCAGGGTGCAGGACAGCACTGTGACTATCACGATAGCCGTGTTTCTGTGAAACGCTGGCATCCCTCAGCGGGCACGGCAGGAAATCATTTTTCAACACTCCTCATTTAAATTGCGACGTATTCCTGGAATCATTCGCTTGGAAAGGGCTGTGGCTCCTGGGCCGTGCAGGGACCGCCGGCCCGAGCAGGGTGACCCCCCAGGCTCAGTGCCGAGGGGCAGCTGCGAAGAACAGGCGCTCGCTGGCTTTCTGTCAGGAACCGAGCCACGGACAGGGCTGACCCTTTATAAGAGGTTTCACTCCTGCTCCTAAACTACCCCCAGCCCCCAGCCTCCCCAGCAGAGACTACCTCTGTCCGAGCCACCTCCCAGCCTCAAAAGACGGGTGTCGGAGCAAGTGCGATCATCGGCGCAGCTCTAGCGACCTCCTCCCCGGATTATCCCAGCCTGGCCGGCGCCGTCCGCCCGTACAGGACCCACGGAGNCCGAGGGACCGCGGCGCAGCTGCCCCGGCACGGGCGGCTCCCCTCAGGAACGCCTCACCTTCCCCCGCCTGCCGCCTGCAAACCTGGCTGTCCCCAGGACGGTGGCGTGGCCCCGGGGCAGGGCAGGGCCATCCCCCGTCCCCTCCCCACCCCGGCGTAGGTAAGCGGTGCTGGTTAAACGCAGGCTCCGAGAAACAAAGCGTTTGAGCAAAAGTCACTGCTGAAAAAAGGCTGGGCTCGGCCTCCGCCCCAGGAAATCCTCCAAGTAAAGATTGCGAGATTTGAGGTGACTGACGTTTGGTTGGTTGGTTGGTTGGTTGGTTGGTTGGTTGGTTGGTTGGTTGGTTGGTTGGTGCGAACAGCTGCAAACCACCCTAGTTGAAGAGACCGTGTCACTGGAAGAGAAAGAGCCCTTCAAGAGTCTATGGACGCTGTTGGAAGGAGCATCTCGAGGACATCAGCTGATTCATTTGCTTATTCAGTAGGCTGCTTTGACTTCTTGGTTTGAGTTACCCAGATCGTCATTGAGGTATTTGGAAGTTTTAACACACAAATTAAGTCTCATTTAGTCCCTAAATTTTTATCTACAAATCTAACAGCTACTAAGTAGACATTTTACAGAGATTACTTAATTTGTGGCTATTCTGGGAACAGTATGTTCTTTAGATTCTGATGATTCTTAGCTCTCTGTTTCACTCTCACACCACAGCTAGAGCCAGAGTTTTTCAAAGCAGATGTTCCTCAAACTATTTTGTTAAAAACATAGTCAAATATGGGCAATTTTAACACTGCACTGCCACTTACTTTTTGACTAACTACTAAACTAGATATTAAGGTACAGGAAAGCTCTTTCTTATCTTCCTCACAAAGCAGGTAGCAATCATGGATTTTAGAACTAACAAGGCAGATGTTCTCATTATTGTTAAAAATACATCATAACAATTGCTCAGCAAATTGCAAAAACTATGGAGAATAATCCAGACACGTCCTGTCCCTTCCACTCTGTTTTTTCATCCTGTTTCTGGTACTTCTTTCATTGCATGTTCTGGTACTATTATATTTGGCAAATGGAAACATGTTCAAACATCCTGCCCACCTGTTGGTAGCTGCAGATAAGTAAAGATGACAGATTGTGCCCTGCTGTGCCTGCATATACTGTCTTCCATCAAAACAAGGTATGTAGTGCTAGCTGGAGGCACATTGCAACACTTCCAGACACAAAGCTGCTGGGAAGTACACAGAAAATTAATTCACTTCTAACTTGGCAAACACAGCAGGATTTATGCAGTCAGCTTGTCTCTCTTTGGTCACCACTTATATCCGTATTTAATTTTGGAAATGTTTCTCATTAACTCCTAGTATTAGGTCAAACAATGCAAGATTATAAAAGATTTTTCGTTTCTGTGTTATTTTGCACCACCAAAAACCATCTATGAGTTGAATCTGAGTATCATATAGGCAAGTGAGGTCTCTACTTCATTGCTCTAGAAACACTGATTTAAAAAAAAATAATGATTTTTTTAAGAATTCTTTTTGAGGTACACATGCTAGAGGTTCTGCTGTATGCAGTTGTGATGGGGTTTTTTCCCCTATATTCATTGTAATACTACAAATAGTGAAAAAATGTTTCCAGTAAAAATGTTTCTGGTATAAGACACTTTGTTGAAACATAGCCAAAATGAACAGGCAAAAAGAGAGTTATTCAATCATTCAACTATTGATTGAATGTGAACCAGAATTCAGAAAAAAAGTATAGTAGAGCTGAAATGGCTGGATTTCATGAAACAGCAAAACCACACAGACCATAGCAGTCATAAAACAAAAATTGTGGGGAAAAGCAGAGAAGTGGGTTGTGTAAGGAAAGTGGATATTGACAATAGTCTGCATCAACATTTGGTGTGGTCACCAGGGACACTTGAAAGCAGACCAGGAATCAGCAGATCCACCAGTGAAGGTGATGCTAAGCAAAATGTTATCCAAACATCCTCCTTATCAGATCTATGCAGTGGAATTTACATTTTCTTTTTTTTTAAATCTATGCAAACATTCAGGAGTATTTTGCCTCACAAAGCTCTAAAACAGAAAAAGCAGTCATAATTCATGCAAGGAGCGCTCTAATAACGTTCATCAGTGCTGTCTCTGAAAACGGATTGCAGCAGAGTAATGATCATGGTGTACCTTATCTTTCTGCAGCTGAGGATAAGGCTACTTCTGTGCAAATTAAGACTGGACTTCAGGATAGTGTTTGGTGTATAGCATTGGTCCAAAATGTGTATGCTAAATAAAGTATCACTGAGAAATCCTTTTTCCATCAGGTGGTGGCATCTTCTTTCTTTATTTGATAAACATTATATAGCCAATGAAGGGAACACAGTGCCTGCAATAAATAATCGAATCCTTTTGAGTTACACTTAGAAGAAAATTAGAGTGAGAGCATTGTCTTAGGGAGGAATGAGATGGAAGTTGCCTGGGATGAATTTAGAACATTGCCTTTCATTACTCATAAACCTCTTATTCTCCTACAACATTCAGTAGTTTTGTTCCAGCTTTGAAGATCACTTGTCTTTCTCAATTTACAGTATTGGCAACTTTCCCTTCTCACATACGTCCTCTCCTTGGGGCGGGTGGCTGCATTAGCTTTTTTGTTTGGATCAAGACACCGCTTATGTTACAAAATAATCCTGGAGCCCATCAAACAGGTTCCTTTCAGATGAGGCAAAACTTGAAGATAAGCTCCAACTAGCAGGGCAACTTACCGGCAGTGCCTGGCAGCAGTTGGTCTGAAATTATGCCTTTTCAAACATGCCTTGTGTGGACAGGTCTTCCACACCAACTGACTTAACCTGCAAAGATCAGGGCAATACTCGCCCTGATTTTTTTAGGACAAGTGCCAATGACAAGCAAATGTAGTTGTTGGGTTTTTTAAAAGCAATTATAGAATTTAGTAATCTCATGTTTTACCTGCACCTAGTAAATCATCACTTCTAAATGAGAAGAGATTATAATCATATCATGTCTCTAAGACATCCAGAAGTATATTTAGGGCAAAACTGTGGTTTGTAGCCACAATCATATTTTTGGGGTTTGGCTGCAGTATGTATTCATCATATATATTTCTCACCTGAAACTGAGCTAGGCAAATTAAAACTTAACAGAGTTTTAAAGCACTTCAGGTATATTTTTATATCATTTCTACTTTAAGCTTTGTTGCACAAGGCAATTTTGATGAAGACAATAAGATCATTGTATGTACAAATCTTTTAAAGCTACAACAATAAAAAATATCAAGAAATGTAATTGCAGGTATTTATTTAGATACAGCTAAAGCTGCATAAAACATGTATGTATTACATGATTTAAGAACAGAAAAACCTATTGAGGAAGAAATATTCAAGAACACTGTAATCTGCAGGGTATGCAAAAATTTTGATTTAGAAAGGTTAAGGTAGGGGAGAAAAAATGGAAATTGAAAATATGAAAGTCATGTTGCAGTTTGGTTGCGTCACATTAGTCTGTTATTTTGTTTCAATATCCTTTTTGCCTTCATTGTGGTAACGAGTTGTCACGGTGAGCAGAGAAAGTTGAGCTACATTGTAAAGCCAGAGTTGCAGGGCTGACTGGGAAGCTACCCAGCAAAAGATGACAGCAGATGCTTGGAAAGGGAGAAGTCAAGGTGTGGCAGTAGTTACCGCCATGGAGGGAACTTGCCAGGGGATCAGCCATGGCCTTCATATCAATGTTTTCATTAGCCTTGGTACAAAAAAATGGAAGTTTTCCTATGTAATTTACCAATGGCACAATAGTTAGAAGAGAAATACGTGACCCTACAGCTTGGCTTATAGTAATTTTTACCCATTTACTCCTCCTGCACTTAGAAACTACAGCATTTTATTTTCTTTAATTTTAAACACAAAAATAACCATTTGCCATCCAGAATGGCAGACTGAGGAGAATTGTGGGTCAAGATTCCTATGACTCACAAGTATATCTTTTAAATTTCAAAAAAAAGAGAATAACAAATGCTGCCTTAAATCAAGTGAACTGAGAAGTAACAAAGGCACCTGCAATGCACTGATGCAAGTCTTCATTATAGATCCCAGTGAGAAAGGTGCTCAAACTCCATGGGCTATTGATTTAAATTTGGGTTATTGGAGATAGCCTGAGAAGGTAAAAGGAGATAGCACAGATAATCTTATGTCTCTTCTGATGCTGGGAACCCAGAGCTCTGCTGTCTTGGCCAGACCTCTAGTTCAGGGCATGTCACACCACACAAAAACCCATCTATGGGGACATTTGCCAGCACTGAAGGCTTTAGGGTTTTTACAAGGTGTCCTCAGAAGTAGAAAACTCTATTCATCATCTTTACAGTCACGCAAAAGGATGGTGTATGAAAACAGGCTCTTTGGCTTCAAGTCAAGCCGAGACACATGCGTGGATGTGTTGCCAGGTGCCAGGTGGGAGCTGCCTGCAGGCTTCCCCACATGGGTGAGCTGGCTCCAGCTGTACCTGCAGCACCTGGTACATCCAGCACAGCTCAGGCCTGCGCCCACTTGCATCAGCTCTCACATGGATCAGTAACTTCTGCATGCCCACACTTCGTCTGTTTAGGACCCTGACAATCTTCAGGGTACCGGCCCACCTTCACTGTGTGCTGTCCTGTTAATATATTCACAAATCCAAGAGACTTCACTGAACTGCGGGTATACTAGGGAAAATGAGACGCTTACATTTCAGGAAAGTTTTAAGTTAATTTGGCTTGTCTGAGTTAAATTGAAGACAGACTACAACTTCTGCCTACAAATAATATAATCCAGTACATACCAATGAACAACTCCTTTGTTAGGACGAAGCATGGTAACTCACAGAGAGACTGACATAACTGGATACCTGAGGTAGGAATGAACTAGCCAAATGGCAGAGGAAGCCTATTCTTATCCTGTGTTTCCCAAGCTCAGGCCTTCTAGGTGCTATATGTACACATTGCACAGCTATCTACAGCCAAGTTTTTGGTCACAGACAAGGAGAAAAAAAATGCATTCATAATCAAATACATGTGACACTCACTTTCAGAAAATTGTGCCTAGCAGGTTTGAGATTAAGTCCTCTAAAAACTGGAAGGCAGTGTGCTGCCTTACAATTTAAACAGTAAGAAAATTACATGGAAATTACCAAACAAAATTCTCCATGAGGTTGTCTCCTGCAAGTCTTCGCAATTACTTTGTTGAAATGTCCTTAGCAGTCCTAGGATTGCATACTGCACTTTATCTGTGCAATTACACAAGCATAGCCCCTTTCTGCAGGCAGATGACAGGGTTCAATATTGTCTTGCAACAGTTACAAATGCTGGTGCAAGGACTCCTACAACCAACTAACCGCAAGAACTTTGAACTAAATGAGAAAAGGAAAAGAAAGACATAATGGGAGTATTGCACCAATCACTGCAACTTTCAAGAAAATGTAAAACAGAGAAGTGTAGGTCTCTAACTTCCTAAAAGGACATTTTTGGGCAATTCAGAGACAGTCAAATCTCCCACTTGTAGTGGGTTTTTAAAATAATAAATTTAAAAATAATAAATTTAGTCAAGAAATTACTCCAGCATCTTTGTAAGAACTTCTCTGTACATCATTAAAACAAGTTTCTACCAGATGCCAGCATGCACTAAATTTCCTCTAACAGAAATCTTTTTGCATGCTCCCCATCAGACATGTCTCCTCTCTGGCATTTCCCTCTTATGCCCCACTGTAGTTACCAAGTTTAATTTCAATAATATGATTTCTTGGAAAAATAAGCTCATTTTCCTCCTGAAAATACAAATACAAAATATTACCTGAGAAAAAAGCACTAGCCTAAAAATATCTACCAAAACAATTGGGACAGCATTAACCTAGAAATTTCACTAGCAGAACATAGAGTGTAATGAACTGCAAAAAAAAGCAGGTTTGCAGATGAATTCTTTTTATTTGTGCCTGGTATAACTATTTTTAAAATATGGTTTTATTTGTATTTGTTTTGGCTGTTATGTTTGAATATAGCATTGAACAAAAATATCCCTGAGATCTAACAAAATTATTACGGATGAAGGAAAAAAAGGAGGAAGCATTGTTGTGACCAGAAACACCTGAACAATATTATTTTGTATTAAGATAAAGCTTTCTTGTGAAATACCTTACCTATGCAGTAGACAAACATTCAAATTATTCAGTTAATAAAAAATGAAAAAAAGAACAGTAGCCTTTTGACTGGTCAGTACCTCATCTGCTGAGTAGTTTGTCATCTCTTTTCACTTACCAACCTTCCATTATTTTCTTTTTAAGCCAGAAACAAGGAAGCACCAACACCATCACCTTCACTGTTTGAATAACTAGCTGTTCTTAGGAGCAACATGGTACTGATACGGCTTCAAGGCTTCTTTAACTCCCTGGTGCCTTTTTCAGGTGCATATAAATAATCCATCTGAAAACATTGCTGTGACATAAAGGAAGACTTTTATGAACAGCTGGTTTCTGTTATTAATTGTTCAAAGTTTGTAGTCATAGCAGTAGTTTGTTGGGGAAAATCCATAACACTGAAACTGTGACAATATTTATATTTACACTGGTAGCCTGGCAGAATAGAGATTGCTCAGGGAGGGAACAACATCGAGGGCTCCTGGGTGAATAAAACAAGAGTTGAAAAGAGGGACTGAAAAATGAAGTAGCAGCCTCTGACAGATGGGGTCTTTGTGGAATGGGAAATGGAGGCTGGCAATTTTAACTCAGTGTTAATCATGGGTTTGCACTGGAACTTCTCATTCTATTTCAGCCTGTCAAAGCACAGACCATTTGCATGCTGGGGCTCTGCTACACAGCACGCTCATGACCCCCTCCTGGTTGCAGACTGGGTTTTCTTCCATGGAAAGCCAAAGTGGTGGTTTGAATCCACATGACATCCCAGGGTGGGTCAGGATACAGCTGTGCTGTGCAACTAGACTCAAGAGCACTGAAAAACTAACACATCCTGTAATCGTGGAGTCACAAACAGCTCTCAAAACTTTTATTTACACTTCTGGTCATCGCCAGCAGACCTACCTGCCTGAACTTGCTTTCCTTCCACCCCTGAGGCAATGAAGGTGCTGTGCAGTACTAGGAGGGCATCCAAACCGCCCACATTCACAGCCTGATGAACCACCATGTACTGCAACCTGCTTGCTACTCACCACACTTGCCATCCGAGAACTTGTAAGTGTTGATATAAGTTCTGGGATAGTGATTCTTACCTCAGATTTTCACTTTCTACTCATCACCAACATCACTTGACTAGAAAAAAGTAACTGATGGCAAGAGCACTGCTGCATAATGCAAAGCTCAGAATGTCAGAGGACCCACAGTGTAATCATGGAAACCAGATGGAGGTCTTGTGATTTGTGCTGCCATGTCATGGGGGAAGAACGTGGAGTGAGGTGGAAGTCACAGGGGCTCATTCTTCTACCTGATACCGAGGAATGTTTTGTACAAACCAAGTACACCTCCTATGGAGAAACATTCTGTACAATGTGACAACAAAGAACGTAAGGTTTGACCGCAGCCCCTCTCACAGCACTTTGCAAAATAGTGGTTAATAAAGTATAAAATGTACCCCAATTTCATAACCAAGGTGGGGGAATGAGAATTTGACATGAAATTGCAGGAACAGGTTGATGGGTTTGTCCTCCTTGCCCTCCCCAGAAGGGATGCCTTTTGGTAAGTCTTGTGTCCTTGATGCCTTAGGTTTTAACTTTTATACTTTTCAAATTCTGTATCAGCTAGTGTGTAACTGAAGTTTCTTGTAGCTCGTTAGCTGCTCTCTTAAGCCAGACAGATATAACAAAGCCTCTCTGAGCTTGCTATTGAAGGACACTCAGACTGTTCTAGGCCCAAAGGTGTAAACTAGGGCCACGAGAAAGGTGGAGAAATTGAAGAAATGACATCATTAGGTAAAGCTTTAATTGGTCAATTTATGCTGATATGCAAATGGACCAAACCTATTAAAGTGTGAAGAACTCGTGATTTGTCCATCTTGGGGTCCATTTTGGAAGTAGCCTCTGGCTCCCCAGGGTGCTACCTTTGAAGGCCTTTCAACTAAGTATCTACCTTTATTCCCTTACTCCTGTCTAGTGTCTGTTTATAGGTAGCCACTCAAGGCATCATCCTCAGCTATGCTGAGTGTTGACCTGGGATATTAAGCTTGTGATTGCAATCATATTGTTAGGGCTATATACAGTTATGCTGCAGTCAATGCGTTTATCACTGGCAATCCAAAAGAACCATAGATGTTGCAGTCAATAAATTGTGTTATTCATGAATCCAGCTGTCTCTTCTGAACACGACTGAACTGACAGTTCATAGACCATTTGTGAACTCAGGATCGCACCCGTAGTTACATGCTTGCAACAAGCAACAGCTAAAGAGCAGCTGGGTAACATCTGGGTTCCTGGGCTCTGAATTTGAAAGCGAATGTGCTTCTAAACACACAAAACTACTGACAAAGTGTTAGCAATTCTAGTACAACTTGATATTTTAGAAAGGATTACTATAATTGAAGAAAGTCATTTACTTGTTTCAATTCGTCTCCTTATAAATACAGAGAATCATCACATCAAACTTTTGGATTTGGATAAAGAAATTATAGAAAATCCATGGAATTGTATCACTTTTTTACACAAAGACTGAAGACTGACTAATAACTTTTATGTAAATGTTATGTTGTTTTCCCAAGCAACCGTATGTGATTATCATTAAGCAATTCCCTCCACTCCATTTTCAGTCATATCAGTGTGAGAAACTGAAAACCTGAAAAAGAGTTAATGTCTCAAACATTTGGCAGAAGAGAAAAAGAACGTTTCCATGCCAACTAGATTAGGTCCAGTTAAAAAAAGAGGGTCTTGCAGCAGCAGGATAGTGCTTTTCTGGGATCAACTTGCTTATCTTGGGTAGCTATTTCTAAAAACAAGGTTGAGACAGCAATGCACTTGCATCTGTCAGGGGAGGGGATTTGAAACCATGAGACTGCCCAACCTCCTACTGAAAAGTTCAAGAATAATAAAATGCACCTGGGCAAGGACTGGTTTATAAACAGCAAAACAGAGAGCAGCAGGGTGTGCACCCACCATCCCTGCACCCACCATCTGCAGGAACCGGGCCTGAGACAGTCCTGGAACTCTGGGTGGTGACCCAGATCTTTTTTCTCTATTTCCCTATCTTTCCTTCTTCCTTTCTTCCTCTTCTTAAAAGTTTAATTCGTTGTTGCCACATGTCCAGAAAAGCTTAATCCACAGGCTGTTCAAAAATCGCTGTTGCCATGTGTTGTTCAGAAATGTTGAAGTTGCTTCTACAGACCGTCCAGCCTATCATAGAGTTTAAATTGTTGCTGCCTGTACAAAGAAGGCTAATTGACTGCCTTTCTTTTACCGAGGAAAGTAATTTAGCCCAAGGGTATCCCAGGCATCAGCTACCTCAGAGTAGGTGGCCCAGGACTGCCCTCTAGGGACCCACAATCAGTCAGAACAAGATGCTCTCTCAATCTAAGAAACCCTTTGTCTTTAGGCAGATTAAATTTCTAAATGCAATAACAATTAATTATTAAAACATAGACAATACAAATAACTTAATTCAAAATCTGTAACACTCCTTCAGGAATACAGAAAATAATTTTGCTGGTAACAATAGCAATCTTTTTCACATTAAAACATCTCTAAAAACCTTTTTTTTTCCACTTTGCATATCATAGCTAACTGCTGGTTTTGCCTACGGTGTGCTGAGAAGCCTGCTACAAACCCTGCAGAGCTGGAGCAGTCCATCAAGACAAGGTGTGTGGGAAAGTTACTGGGGCTCAGGGATGCTCTTCAGATGCACTGAGCCACCTTTGCTTCTAGAGCCATTCTAGCCAAGGGAATGATCACTTTATCACCTCCATTTGTGTGTTTATATGGACAAAAAATTAAGGTGTCCTTTTTAAATATAATTGAGAAAGTGAAGAAGGGCAAAGAAGATAACCTAGCATATTTAAACAACCAAGAAGTGCAAAAGCTTGGTATGAAAAGTCAATCTTACTTAAAAAACACCTTTGCTTTTTTACAGCAGGATGCATTTACAACTTAAGCAAAAGCTAAAAAGAAAATGGATATAGTTTCAATTTAATCACAATGCATTTAAATGATTTAAAATGCTTTAGTTACACTACTGTTCATAAAAAAGATCATATTACTATTCATTTCCCCTTGTGTCTAAACATAATAAAATAAATCCCATAATTAAAAATTACGTAGAGGCAGTCAGATTGATGTCTTACACCCTGTATCAGTGAATGGGAAATGCATTATTTTTCATCTCTGACACTCTACAGGTAATGACACACAATACTCAGGCTTGTCAGGATTGGTATCACTTGATCATAATAAAAAATGTTACGATAACAAAAGCCAGCAGTATTTCTCAGTGCTAAGACATTTAAGCATATTTTGTTACAGCTTGTCACGTAATGAAAACAAAACCATCAAGTAAGCATTCTGGTGTGTCGCATTTATATTATTTCATCCTTATTTCCTAAATACTATTCCATCATTAACATTTAGTGAATCAGTGCACAAGGTTAGGGCACTAAGTAGCATTGCATTTAAAATCAAATTCCCTGCTGTCTGATGTACTAAAACAAAACAAGAAATCTTATAAAAAAGAATAATTACCATTGCCTCCATTGCCTCCATCCTCCCATCCCTCTCACATCTTCATTTTTCTGGTTTCACTACATTTTTTTTTCTATCATGTAAGAAACTTCAGACAAAAGGGAAAAAAAAATCAGGTATAACTCAAGACAAACCACTCATACTCGCTGAAAAGCCTGAATCCTGCAGTGAAACCACTCTGCAGAAGAGGCAGGTGCAGAAGGAGCACAGCACTCCCCTTTGCACTACCCTGTATCTGTGCACCGGAGCCACTGTGCAATCAGCGTGAGCCTGTGTGAGACTCGAGCTGGTGGGAGGCAAGGACAAGTCAGCCAGGCTACTTACACTCACAGAATCAGACAAATGGTTTGGGTTGGAAGGAGATCTTGAAGATCATCTAGCTCCAAATCCCCTGCTACAGGCAGGGATACCTTCAACTACACCAGGTTGCTCAAAGCTCTGTCTAACCTGGCCTTGAACACTTCCAGGGATGGAGCACCCACAACTTCCCTGGGAAATCTATTCCAGTGCCTCACCACCCTCACAGTAAAGAATTCTTTCCTGATATCTGATCTAAACCTACACTTTTTCAGTTTGAAGCCATTGCCCCTTGTCCTGTCACTACACGCTCTTGTAAAGTCTTGCGCTATCTTTTGTTTAAGTTCCCTTCAGGCCCTGGAAGGCCACAATTAGGTCATAACAAAGCTTTCTCTTTTCCAGGCTGAACAATCCCAACTCTCTCAACCTTTCCTGACAGGAGAAGTGCTCCACCCTTCTGACCAACCTGGTGGCCTCCTCTGGACTCGCACCAGGTCAATGTTGGAGACCCCAGAGCTGGATGCAGCACTCCAGGTCAGGTCTCACCAGAGCAGAGGGGCAGAATCACCTGTCTCACCCTGCTGGCCACAATGTTTTTGCTGCAGCCCAGGATACAATTGGTTTCTGGGCTACACCAACCCTTACAGCACCACTGCCAGCGCTCTGGCTTTCCTTGAGCAGATGAGAGAGTAAGCACTTGCCCCAGGGGCTGAGCAGACAAGGGTGCCTCTCCACTACTGCTGAGAAGCAACTGACACTTCCCACATTTGAGCTCCTGAGGAGCTGCAGCAGCATGGCGCTGCTGAGGACCGTGCTGGTCCCAGAGAGCAATGCAGCAGCCTTGGGGCTGCTCTAACTTCACCTTGCTGCAAGGAGAGTACCAGAGAGCAGAGCCAAGCTCACAGCCTCTGTTTGCCCAGGCAGGGTGAGGTGGTTTGTGCTACTGTTGTACCACAGCCAGACTGACGATGGTTCAGCAGCCTGAATGAAGATCTATTTTAAGATCTATTATAGCAGTCTTGTTAAGACACTGAGTCACAGCTGCTGCTTGCCATTGTCCATTTTCAGCATGCTTTAGTGGAGAAATAAGAGCAAAAGAAACAGCAGTACTGCATGAAAAAAATATGTAGTGCCTTTATTAAATTTAAAAATGGACTCTTCCTCAAAGTGCCTTTACATAACACACATGAAAACTTTAGCATCATTTGTAAAAATATATCAAACAGAACAAATATTTTTGTTGTAGAACACTGTTTTGGCTCAGTAAAATAACTTTCCATTCCTAAAGGTAGGGATAACAAGTAGCAGTTTTCCTTTCAATCTATTCCAGTCAGCAGAAGTAATTAGGAGGATTGAGGTCGCTGGAGCTCTGTTGGCTGGCCTGCATACTGTGAGCTGTCAAGGTGAAAGCACAGAGTCAGTGTCACACCCTATTTCTCAGAGTACAGATACCATAATACCAGTGTCTGGGCTTCATATTTGATACAAGGATCTTCTTGCAGAAGAGTTTTGTGACTAAACCATACAGCTTCTGCCCTATTTAATTCTTCTGTCAATGGGAACCATAAAAATTAGCCTTGTTCAGATGGTTTTCAGTAACTTCAGATGGATCTCAAGGCTCTTTTACCCTACAGCAGGCTGCCACTGAACACACACCATATTTAAAGGCAGACTGTGTGCAACAGCGAAGTACATGTGGCACTTCATGACTAGGACTGATCCCCCCCTTGACACTTCTCTTGTGACTAAAACACAGAATGAGAACAGACTAGGAGCATCTGCATGCGTGTGTACACACATGACATTGCTCAATAAAACACTTCAGTACCATGAGGGTTTGAATCAGTCTGACATTTCAAATGCACTTTTTCCCCTTCCTCTCTTGAAATGAAGAGATTCTTATTCCATTCTGGCCAAACACATACACAACTCACAAAGCTCAGAAGGCACTGTCTCTCAAAAGCACTGTTTCAAGTTGCCAGCACACACTGAGGAAACCAAAGCAATTTAGGTGGGAGAAGAACCTACTTCCATTGTTTTTGTCACTTATCAGCCAGAACAGTTCTGTTTAGTTGAGGGAGGAATAAGAAAATTGTTTGAGCTATGAAAGAAGAAAAGCCAACACTGCAGTGTGTAAATGAATAGATGAATTCTGAAGGTTGCAGAACATGATTTTTTTCAGACAAACAAGTGGAGATAACAGAGGGAAAATTTCTGCCTAATACTGTATTAGCAACAGCCTTCAAGCAGAGCTTGGAAAGTGATGGAGTCTGACACAAAAGCAAGTTGCTTGTTTCAAGATAAAGGAGCTGCAAGAGAAAACATAGGTTGGAGTTTGAATGGGAGGAGAGCAAAAGGTGCTGCAAGAAAGAAGCCGATAGGACACACTAAGAAATTCAGAGTTGCAAGCAGCAGCTAAAGGCAGTAACAGTCAATTCCTGAGGCTTCCCTATACAAGATCTCACAACCTAAAAGCGTAACTTTCAAGGACAGACTGAAATTATATGAGCAATTTGGCTCTCATCTCCTGCTTCTCTAAAATTAATAGCTATTAACATAGCATTAAAGAGGTCTGATGAATTTTTTAAATCAATTCCCTGCCCTAAAAAAAGAATTGATCATGGCAAACTACTTCACTGCCTACACACAAGTCAAACATAACTTTAGAGTTAACAGTTGGTGCATACATAATACTATGAAAAATATTTCAAAATGAAAGAGAAAGGATTCAACATACACACTAAGTTTTAACAACTTAGTTTTACACAACTTCCTTTCCCTTTTGTTTGGAAAGCCTTGACTGCAGCCTCCAGCACAGAGTCATCTCAGATTCCTTACATATCAGAGCAGAGGGAAAGGAGAAAAGCAAGCAGGTGTGGGGATAACACAGGGCATCTCTCTCTCTGCCCCTTGACATGGTCCTTAAGGTAAGGTGGATGAAGTCAGTCATCCTGTACCCCCCATGACAGACTCTGTGTCCTTAGCCAATTGTCCCACTTGGGTAAATAAATATATTAAGCCATTTAACTGGAAAGAAGAAGTTCTCTGGAGATTAATTTTTTGACTCAATACAGATTACAAAGATATTTTCACAATGTCTGCACGTGACAAGTGACTAAAAATGGCATTGTTCTTTCAAATGTAAAAAAGATGGGGGAAGAGCATTTAAGCTTTTTCAGGTTCAACAGCATTTTTGGAGAGCTGGGATTGTCTCTTACCTTTTCTCCTGGACGACAACACACTGATGCAGTAACACAAGGGGATTTATCTTTCCACAAACTGAACAAGGCAGAGAAAACTTGTAACAAAGAAAAGGTTTGTGTCACTTCATTAAAAAAAAAAAAGAAACAAACATTTACTGGCACCAACCATGTGCATTATGTAATGTCACAATTATAATTAGTAGAATTCCCTTCATATTAAAACTTCAATTGAAGGGGGAAAAAATCAAATTTTCTTCATTGATTTGAATTTTTTGACAGTTTTTTGCCCTTCCATTTTCCATACAAGGGAATTTCACAGAATAATTCTTGGAAAAGTACTTGTGTACTTCCTATATGTGCTACTGATGGTATTTCAAGGTGTTCTGTTGATCCAGCCAGAAGTAAAAGAGATTCACCTCTGTAGATGAAGCTGTAGTACCTTCACTCCAGTAAATCTGGATAAGATTGCACAAAACAGATACATGTGATCTTCAGTCAATTCATCACCAACTGTGTGAACTGAATCAGTCATTAAGTGTCATTTCTCTTTTGTTATTTAAGGCAAATTCAAGTCTTTTGGTAACAAATGCAATCCTGATAAAGAGCTACTTTTTCTGGATGGCATCTGGTAGCGCACTTTCTTCCAGAATCTGGTACCTGCTGAGTGGGACCTTTCTGAGAAGTCCCCTTTCCATCGGATAGCCCCGTGCTTTTGCTTAATATATCTGATGGATTCCGGCATGGTTGCATAATCTTGTATTTTTTCAAGTTCAATGAGAATTACTTTAATGCCATCTTGGATAAGAGCACTATGCATGGCTAGCTGCTTTTCAGACACATCTTCCAGAACACTGTAACAGGAGGACTCTGGTACTAAAACAATTATCACTCTCCTACTTTGACGGATTTTTTCATCAGCAACGCTGATCACAGCTGTAGAGAAAAAGGTTGTGCAAAATTAAGGTTGTACATTTCTATTTTCTGTTACCAATATTCCGCAGCTGGTCAATTCACTGCTTGCTATTTAAGCCAACACACTTTACATCAAAATAGGGAGAGGATATGAGCATGCAAGCAGTTACTTTGGGTTAGCCAACTGTCAGAGACTGAATATAGTTCATGCCTCAAACCCTGATACAAAGTTTTGCTCATTATAAAGAAGCTACAACCAAAGAAGCCTCTCTGAGGCCTGGGACTTTGGACTGGAAGTCAAACTGCTGATTAAATAAAGGGAAACCCATTGTTCAGTTATCCCCGGCTGAGTTTGGGGTGGGAGGAGAGCACAGCTCACAGAAGCCGGGTTTACACAGACTCCCCCCCAGCCGAGAGGGGAGGAGGAGGTTTCGGGTGCGTGGTGTAAGCTCTGGTGAGAGGCAATAAACACCCATCCTCCCTTACACAAACCAGCCCAGTCGTGGAACCCCCAACCCCATAGGCCACATCCACGGGACTTCCACGTGAGAGGCAGCTGAGGGGCAGTCATAATCCATCAAAGACTCCCCAAAGTGCTCCCCAGAGGCTTTGCCCCACAGGACTGCACGTGATGCAACAGACCCAGAGTCTGCTGTAAGAGACTGCCCCCTCCCCCAGGGGACATGCTGGGACATTGCCACCTGCCTCGAGGGTCTATTAACCCATGGGATTCTACGCTTCTTGGAGGGACCTTCACCACCAAGAAGACCAGCTGGATCGATGGAACATCTCTGGCATCCACCACAGAGTGGTGATATTTTCCTTATTCTGTCCCTGTCATTCTCTTTCTGTCTCCTCCACCTATTTTCTACTTCTTTCTCTTTCTCTCTCATATTTACTATTTCTTTCTTTCTTTCTCTCTCTCTCATATTTACTGTCAAATAAAACCCATACTATTGACTGGCATAGGGTTTCATTTGCACCTTAATTTGGGCAGAGCTATTTCTAAGAACCTCAGTAATCGGATCCTGACACCAACCATAGGGATCTGCCCAATGCAACACAATCTGACCCCATCAGATTCTATGTCTATATCCTTGTTTTGCAGAAACAGAGAAGAGCAACCAACTATCTACTATTTATCTTGCTAATGCCATTTTATTACCATCATAGGTACAAATGCAAAAAAAAGAGTTCCAGAACCACAGGACCTTTCACCTTAAGCAGTCTGTTCTGATATGCTCAACTGGGTTTGTTACATGTAAGTGGAAGAGAAAGAAAAGATTCCTCCCATCAATGGCATTCCAGCCAATTAAGTCTCAAACAGTGAAATATGGTAAATATCACACAAAAACCCTATGGCTAAACCCTGAGAACGGGCTATTGCATTTCTTCAAGCTGGAAAAACAAAGCCGCACTTTAGATTCTACTTCCCATGGAATCCTTCATTCTCAAACCACTAGCAAAATCCTTCAAATGTTAAAAAAAAAGTGATCCATGACTACCTCATGTAAGTTGATTTATTTATTAATTATTTTTTAAATACCATTTTTTATTTCAGGCCTAGTCTGCAAGTTTATTCAGTCTCAGTATTATCTTTTTCAGGTCATAAGACCAGGATTCAAAAGCCCTTCATCATCGTTTCACCTCACATAAGCAGCTGGTGGGATAAATTTCCCAATTTTCAGTGTCAGATACTACAAATTTAAATTTGATGTACATACGTACACAGAGGAAACCTCCACAAGGACTTTATAACCTTCCAAGAAAGGCAAGGCTTTCTAACAATGTCTATTACGGACAAGTAGCCTTTGATATAGCTGATCATTCCTGATAACTTGGTGTTACTTTGTATTCCTGTTTTTTTTTTCCACCTGCATTAGCTAAACATTCATTAAACCCTCTATTGCATCCTGCTGGTTTGACAAAAATTCTCAGAGCAAATAAAAATGAATCAGTAGAGATGTCATCCTGTTGAATGGCACCTCAAAGCAGCAGGCTTTTTTGTACCACTCACGAGACCTACTTTTCTACATTTCCTGCCATTAGTCATCATTCACAATCACACTTTCAACTTCTCTTCCCCCCAGCATCGTTCCATGTCCAGATGTCTAAGCTAGCCAGACACTGAAAAACACCTAGAAGTGCTAACTAATGACAAAACAAAGGCTGAAATAAACAGACTTCATGGGAGCATCCAGTGCTTTATTTCTCATTCTTCATCTAAGTGATTAAGAGAATCATAGTTCATTTGATGGTGAAAGAGATTTAGAATCCCATCTGATTGACTGCCTATTTCCCAGTTTTATTTGCAGGTCAACGAGAAAACTCAAGTCAAATTTGTCTTCAGCTAACTTACCTTCTCCTGGTAAATCATCTCTCCCAAGTATGAAGAGGTTATATCCACACTGTTTTTCTAAGACCTCTGGCAGTATCTTCAGAGCAAAAATATCTGAAGAATACAAGCAGCTTTTTCTGTTCTTTGGATACAGAACATAAGCATCATAGATCTTCTCATCTGAAACTAAGGAGTGAGCAACAGAACTTCCATAAAAATGAATTCTAAAGACACAAGAGCAAGAAAGCAAACAAACAAAATCTCTAAACTCTGGGAGGGTCTTCCCTGACTTGAATCATTGTTTTAGGTCCTTATCCTGCTATATTAGCTAAGCATGTATAATTATACTAAGCCTGAAATACTTGTAGGATGAGGCCTTCTAGAATTCAGGATGCTGAATCCAAATAGGCAGAAGAGACCTCCAAACAGTTGTAATATTCTTCTTAGAACACGAAATAAAAAATGTTTTTGCTGAATTATTTGAAAAACAGCGGACCCTGTGGCGGAACTGATACTTTAAATTCCAGTTGCCATGTAACTCATGGGTGCTGTTCCAATGTGGAGTTTCAAACCGCAGCAACCACTTAGGACCTGACAATAAAAACAAAGTGTCAAATTTCAAGGTCCAAATTGTATTCTGGATCAAACTTTTCAGAAAGACCAAATTTAAAAGACTTGCAAGAAATCTAAGAGAAGCTCAATATCTCTAGAAGACACATGACTAGAGAAACATTAAGTATCTCCTCTCAGATGTTTGGAAACTACCCACACTTCAGCATACTCTTACAGACAACACCCCGATGAACATTTTTTTGAATGCCAGGAAAGCAGAATTTCCAGAAAGTAAAATAAACAGAAGTGCTTTTAAATAGAAAACAAAAGGAAGTTATATTTTCCTGTTTCATCTATGGAAAATAATAAAAAAAACCACTTAACAATTCTAATGTATTACTGCTTTCTGTAAGAATAGTATTTAAAAGTCATCTGAAAAACTGCTGTCAGAACAGTATTCAAACCTCTGGGGTGGGTCTGAACAAAAAGCTGTGATAGTTCTGGGTTCTGAGAAAGTTGCTGATTTTTTCCCCTGTAGATGCTTTTGTCATCTGAACTAATTCTAAACATCCTAAAAACATTATCCTTCCAAAAATCCCAAGGAAGACCAATCATGCTCCATGAGAGTAACTCACTGCTTTGCAAGTGAAGGTGGAAGCTCAGAACAATGCTCAGCACTGTACACAAATATACCTTTTTTACCCAGGAAAGGATGGCAGGAGTCCCGATACCAAAGCACAATATCAATTTTGAAGATCTTGTAGATAAAGAGAGTAAAAAATACTAAAAATACCAAGGAAACTCCTCCTCCAATTAAGTATCCCTGAATGTTTCGAGCTGCAGCAGCATAGAATAAGAAAGAAAACAAATAAACAAAGTACAATTATAAACCAGAACCAGGGAAAGACAAGAATTGTTCAAAATCGTTTAATCATTAAAATATTTTTTAAAAAAGGAGTGAAAGAACAGGACAAACTGTTTAATGTATGTTTTCTGCCATTACTGTTATTTGACAAGCCTATTTTTATCTTTCAAAGAAAAAATACCTCAACAGTGTGATAAATGAGGCCACTCTTCAGCTGAAACACGAAAATAAAATATTGACATATAACCCAGCACAGTAGAGTGAGAATACTTGCACAAAATTCTATCAGTCAGAAAGCAAGGAAGTCAAAGGTGGGGAGGTGATTTTCTGACCTGCTACTGTCCCCAGACCAACTAGCTTTCCACAGTCTCTGCCCCTTCAATGACCTGTCAGTGAACCCACTCACTTACTGTCCTTAAAACAAACATCCTCCACAAACTGGATTTTTTAGTCAATGCATATTAAAGAATTTCTAAGGTTAAATCCTACCCTGATAATCTTTACAAAGAAGTTATAGTCGTGTAACAAATTAGAGCTCAGATCCACTTTCATTCCTAAAATATTGAATGAGAGAAGACAAAGCAAATAAAAAGTGCTATTTTCTTTCATTTTGCTAAGAATGTGACAAAAAAATCCATGATAAAGGTACTGATATGCATTGTCCATTTTGCATAAAAGTATATCACACAGCTTTAACTTCAAGTAGGGCATTGTCAAACTAACTGAGAAGTAAGTCAATGATCACCATTTTATCAAGAAGAGATCTCTTACCTGGGTATTCCAATTTGATATAGGCTGTAAATTGTTCAGAACCATATATGAAGTGACAGAAAAATTTGTGAGCATAGTCCTTTACTTTCACTTTTGAAATGTTAAATTTTGTTCCAGATACAGCAAGTCCATGAGGCAACCCCTCTCTGTCATCCGAAAAAGGTAAAAGTGAAACATCTGTATGTATCTGAATATCTATGCTTAATATGAGACAGATTCATCTACCCACAAATACAAAACCATTAATTTTTTTACCTCTACAAACCTAGGAAGCTAGTGAAGCACAGTAAATATACCACTGTAACTAACAATATCATGAACTAAAAACATACTGGGCTTAGTGGGTTTAGGTTTTTTTAGGGTTGGGTTTGTTGGTTTTTTCCCCTGAGCTGGACAGAAGGCACCATTAGCATTTTTGCAGGTGACACAAAACTCAAAGGGATGTCTGATACAACAGCTACCACCCAGAGGAACTTTGACAGGATGGACAAATGAAAAAACACCTCATGAAGTTCAAAGCAAAATGTAAATCTTGCATATGAGGAGGAATAACCAGATCCCAGGCATCCTGGGCTGCATTAGGAAATACACTGCCAGCAGGTTAAGGGAAATGATCCTTCACCTCTGTTCAGCACTGGTGAGGTCACACCTGGAGTAGTGGGGCCAGTTTTGGGCTCCCTAGTACAAGAGATGGATGGATTTGCTGGAGCACGTCACGTGAAGTGATGTGACAGTGATAAGGAATCGGAGTATCCATCATACAAGAGAGCAGGAACTGCTCAGCCTGGAGGAGGCTCGGGGGCAGGGGATGGATCTCATCAGTGTTTGTAAATAACCTAACGGGAGGAAGGAGTGGAGATGAGGGAGCCAGGCTCCTTTCAGTAGTGCCCACTGACTGGACAAGAGGCTATGAGCACAAATTGAATGACTTTCCCATCTGAAATTCCACCTGAATACTTTTTTACTTCAGGGTCATCAAACACTGGAACATAAATGTCCTGCAACAAGAGTTTCTACCTTGTTTTCTTGAGGACTAGCAGCTGTGCCTGTACTCAAAAAAGGACCACCTTCACAAATAAAAAAAGTTGGGTGATTTTTTATTTTGGAACAATTTATCCTTCCCATATTAATGATAGAGGGCATGCCTTAATGTATTAGTAAATAAAAAAATCAAAGAAGAACAAATGCATAAGCAAGCATTACAAAATTATATTTCACAACAGCGTTATAAAAATCTACATAATTGCTTCATTCCATTTGTATCAGACAGAGTATTTATAATAAAATGTTATTCTTTTAAAACCAAGCAGTAAAAATACACTGTTTAATACAGACTTCTAATTAGCCTTTCAATGACTACTGGCATTTGACTAGTAATCTACTTCATAATGAATTCACTGTAAATTACGGCAGATTACTTCACCTACAAATGCACTACAAATTCAACGTATAAGGATACTTACTCATAAAACTGTTCCCTGTAGGTTTTATCAAATATATCAACATCCTCACCATTAACTTGCCAGAATGGAATCAAGCCGTATATGCCACTTGATATGTTACATTCCATGACTACATGAGAGCCTACAAAGAAACATGTAAACACAGCAACTGAAGGTCTTGTAATTGGAGCAGAATCAAGCGATGAGGGAACAGCTCGGAAAAGGAGGCATATAAAAGAAACCTACTTACCTTACAAAAAAGCAAAGTCCTTAAAACTCATCTATTTGTAATCCAAATTTGGGTGTCTATGATCTGGATATAAATTCCACCCTAAATCTAGGTGTCTAAATGTTCACGTCTACATGTAAGCTAGGTGTCTAAACTAGTAACAAAGCTCATCTCTGCTGAAGTCCACACACATTAAAGTAGACACCTTAACTAGATGGCTTTCCAGACTCCACTGAAAGATTTCCAGGACTCAAATCAGTTGCATGTATGCCTGTGGTGACATCCGAGATGCTCTCCAGCATCCACATGGAGTTGTCAGACAGGCCCCAGATCTTCAAGAAATCTGCACTGCTAGAGTAGCCAGACCACCCAAAACAGCACTCTATGTGTAAGCAACTGAACTGAGCCCCTGTTGATCATGGCCTGATTTAAGGACCCCAGATCATATGCACATACCCATGTGCAGACAACTACATCTGTGAGCTGAATCCCATTATTAATGGCCACACATATCTCTAATTCCAATCACAGTCTTTTGGCCAACACTGTCCACTGGGATGGTTTCTGAATATTATCACACTCTACTTCCAGAGCAAGCTCACCTGTTACTCAGCTCCTTTGCCACCAGAGTCCAGATCTTACAGAACACTTCAGTATTAAGCAAGCCAGTTTGCAAAGTACATTTATTGCCAATGTACCTCAGAGAGTTCCATGTACAGGAAGGTAAGCGGCTTTCTTGGGTTCCTTTCCTTCTCTTTTTCACCCACTGAAGTTATGATTTGATAGGAGAAGGTGGGCTCTTTCAGCTGGCCTATTGCAAAGATCTTAGTGTTTCATTTCCTAGAACTGCATCACATCTAGATGCTTCCACCAAGAGATGGTCTCTAACAAAAGTATGGAATAAACCTTTAGCTCACATGCAAAGCAGTTACTCAAACAAGAGATGCTCCCCCATCTCTTCCCTCATGTCCTTCCACCACAACAATTAATTTTTTTAAGATGTGGTTTAATGCATTGCACAATTATTAAAAAAAAACCCCAAAACCCCTCAAGTGTTCCATGCCCTCCATGTCCACACATTAATGAATGTACCATTAAGTTTCTACACCACCTTCTCCTGTCATTTCTCATTCAAAAATCATACAGGTGTTTCCATACAGGTGTTCATGCAGCTGCTTAGAGATTCTGCCCCACAGCCAGAGGGGGATTTTTTTATCACCCAGTACCCCATTGAAGGTACTGGACAGAGAATATTGAGTATTTGAATGGCAATGTCATTTTAAAACAAACAAAAACAAATCTCACCAAATTCCTTTAAAAAGTGACCTCCCACATAATACGGAACCATTTGTAGATCTCAGTAGGCATAATAAACCCACTTTGCGGCTGGAGTCTCCTTTTAGTCTCACCTGTGGCTGTGTCTGTAAGGCAGTCAAGGTTTGCTTATCCTAGGTGGTCCAAAGCATACAACAATACACCAGCACAACTTCTAATTAATGCTGTGCCCAAGCCATTACAAATATGGACCAAATTCTACAATAAGGAGACTAAACAAGTTGTCCCATAACACATCTTAATGACTTAGGCTGAGAGTCACAGGCAGCCCCTGGACTAACAAATTGCTCCGCAGATACTATCAAGGATTAAAAAAACCCTAAACACTGCCTTCAGTAAATTTAAGAGCTTGCAGATCAAACTCCTTCTGAGTAGAAGCTGCATCAGTAAGAACTTTTCTGAATTAAATGGGAAGTTGTAACTAACTACCAGTCAAAACTGCGGATGAGACTTACGTGAAACTCTAATGGGTGGGAGATACACTACAGGGAAGCCCACCTGTAACATTACTTCCTTTCCTCCATAGTTATAATTACAAAGAAAAAGGGAAGTTTTCACACAAAGATTAGGGTTATATGAGGTAAAAAAATTACTATGGAAAGTCTCCCTATTTTAACCCAAGACCCGGTGAACAAATTTCCTTAATAGTGAAAGAACCAAAAGTTTTTCAGGCATGTATTTTTTGTAATGAAGACAGAGAAGATGTAATTACCAGAGAAGAAGGTGCTGCTGAGCCATACTGGACTATTTCAACAGAATTAAATAACCATCTGAAGACCACAGGACTGTAAGCCTTTAAAATAACACTGTTTGTATCAGATCCTGAATATTCTCACTGTTTAAAACAAAGCCTTCTGGACTTTGGAGGAGCATAATTTCTATTGAAGCTCATTCACAATTCTGGTCGAAATCTACTGATCCTCACCAGAACCTGGCAACTTCAGCGTAAGCTACCTTTCATAAGCTATTGAGGCCAAAAAGAAAAGAACAAAACAAAAAACCCAACAAAACCCCAAAACACACCCAAACACACATACACGCAAAACCCACTGGTGTTTCAGTGCTGTCCAGTTTAATACCACATATTCAAAGTGAGAATTTGGGACAGACAAAAATGTTTCACATGATATGAAAAGAAACATGAAGCAAAAAAGGAAACATGAGAAAACAACACCTGTTATACACAATATTTACAAGCTCGATGTCAGAAAAAGCAGCAGAAGAAGTAGCTGTATTATGTGAGATTCCATCAGTGTGATGCACATAATAATCCACAATGCTCTGGCTTGACCTGCCATGTCACGTCAGAGTCCAAATGTAACCTTTCCTCAGAGCTTCTCTAATGATCTAATTCCTCAAAAGATTACAAAATAGTTTCCTGTACTAGGAAATTCTAGTAAATAGCCAATCACACTTCTCCAAAATCAGTCAATGCCCTTTTAAATCAAATATTTTGTTTGGAACTACTCCCTTTGATAGAAAATCATTAAAATAATACAGCTCAAGCAGCTCCAATCTCATTCTTCTGGACTTTGTCAGTAGAACACAATGCTGTCTGATATGTGGTGCACTTTAAACGCACATAACTTTGCTTAGGAAAAGACTGCAATACCATATACTTGGCCCAGAGAATTACAGAATAATTGAGGTTGAAAGAGAGGTCTTTAATCCAATTTCCTGCTCAAAGCAGGGCCTGATTCTGAGATCAGACCAGGCTGCTCAGAGATTTATTCAGTGAGATTCTAAAACCTCTGAAGACAGACAGCACAACTTTTCTGGGCAGCCTGCTGCACTGCCCAGCTATCCTCTCTGTGAAGAAGTTATTCTTTATACCCAGAATCTCTTATTTAAGAAATTTCCAAGATAAACAGTACCTGGGATGTGCATCAACTAGCAGCTCACTGTTTCACAAAAGATCAGTATCTCAAATCTGTATTACCCTAAAACAAGGAATAAAATCCAGGTTGTGGAGAGGGAAGGGAGACCCAGAATATACAGGAAGAGAAAGAGCTACTGAACTGGTCATCTGCTAACTATCCTAACATGCTACATGTACATAAATCATATTTCCACAGATACTGAGGATACCTCAAGACACAAACATTGAGAAGTACTAAAAAGATGGCAATAATAGAAAATAAATCCATTTTTAAAAATGCATCCTGCACAACACTGCTGGTCAAGAGACTCCAATCTTAGGTACAGTTAATTCCCCCTAGAAATTACTTGTGGGAATCATGTTCTATTATCCAACCTCTGTCTTTCATATATCCTCAATCCACATACTTATCTCCCAGTCTTGCTGAAGTCTCTGGAACTGTTCACATATTATTTCACAAAGATCAGGAGCTTATTTGTTTCACTTAATGATCTCTTAAATAGTCACTACTTACCAAGTTCTACTTCAATTGTATTGTTCCTTGGATAAATAAACTCTGGTTGTATCTGCAGTGGTTTTTCTAACCGAAACAAAGAGAAAAATAAAACGTTCAGGCAGGAAAAGATCCACAACTTAGTTCAACTGACAAGAGTTTTGGTTTTACAATAGGTTTGGTTTTAACATTTGGTATTAACTGTAGTGCCATACCTACTACTAGTTTCAAATCTACAATGGAAATACCTCATAAGATATTTGCTCTACTCTCTCCCAGTTACTCTATTTTAGCTCCCAAGTTAACAAAAAAAAACCCTTAAAAATGCTTTAAAAAAAAAAAAATCTCAAATTTACTGGCAGTAGATATGAAAGTAACACCAAACCAGAAAACAAAGACAAAACCAAAAAATGCAGTTAACTTTTTCAGAGACAGACAAGGAAAAGAAAAAGGGTTGTATCAATGACCTCCTAGATAAGGTGAATATTTTTTTAAGTAAAAGCTTAAACAAACACATACTTTAACTGGGCTGGAATTTTCTCATTCCGCATGATGTACAGATTGGCTGCCAACAATCCACTGTTCTTATATCACCTATATAAAGTCAATTTGGTTTAACCTAAAAAGATGGACCCACTGTCTCTAGACAACTATTCTGATAGGACTATTATCATGTTACTAGTCAGGTTTGCCCACAAAGACACAATCACAGTGGTAACTGCAATAAATTAGACTATTGGCAGAGACAGACAGCAGAAAAGCACAACCAAGTGCCAACAGTAAGGCAATCCTTTCAAGAGGAAGATTTATTAACTTTGTATTACTTATACAGCTTGTCACATCTCCTTTCCCATCAACTGAGAAGCAAGTTCGCCAACAGGGCTTCAAGAACGTGGTTTGCTGTGATAGTCTCAGAAAAAAAAAACAACTACTTTTAAGGTTATTTACTTTAATGGTGCACTATTTGTTTTGGCAAAAACAATTCCTCCACCCCAGTAACCACTGCTTTCTTCTAATTCTGATTCCTAACCCTGCATTACTCATTTCCCCATGACAATGCTTCCTCAAAAGCAATACTCAAGGGTAGCAACATGCCTCATTGCCTTTCAATTTTATGTTCAGGAATAAATCAAAGAAGACTTCCAACTCTAACTTCACAGAGCTGAAAAGTAACATGCCAAATATCTTATGCCTGCATACAAATATTGACAGCAGAGCCAAAAACAGAATAACCTCATGTACTCACCTTTAACCTCTAGACTTATGGTTCTTGAAACATTATACTGTTTTCCCATATATGTGTATAACATATGGCATGTGTAGTTTCCTCTATCTTGCACAGTTACATTACGAATCAAGACAGCATTTTCACCCTCTGCCAAAAGAAGCCGCTTGTCTTCGAGAAATCCAGGTTTACACTCCTAAATACACCAAAAGTACCTGTGACTTAAAGGGAACTAAAACAGTTAAACTAAACCAGGGAACTAACAGTTAAATCAGTTACTGAACTCTACTGATTAAAATACTTTGCAAATACTGACTCCTTTGAAAACTGTAATGTGGATTCTTTTCCAAGCATCACTACCGTCTAACAAAGTCAGATAACATCTTGCTCCATTTGCACTTTTTAAAAAATCACTGCAGCCAATTCTTTAAGTTTTCAAAAGCTGTGCTTTAGTTCACTGCCTTTATCAATAGCTTGACAGTTTTCTATCTCAAGTGTAGTAGGTATTACACATGTAGCAGAGTTTATGTGAATACGTGCCTGCACCCCTACTTCTCTGTGATGAAAAAGAGCTGCTGTAGCAGTGCCTCGTGCTGTTTGGGTGTATCACCATTTCTGTAGCAATGCAAACTCAGGGAAAAAAGCTTCTTTCTCCTCCTTGACCTACAAGCAGTGGAGAATCTCTTCACTTTTGTCCTGGGTTGCAGTGTATTCTATTACCATCCTCATGAGCTGTTGAAACCAGGTGTAGCAGTGTTCCCTGCCTCCTCCCTCCGGATTATCTCCTGGCAATGGGCCCATCAGTGCCTTGCCTCATGATTCACCATCCCACTGTGAGATGCTCCGCCCAGGGGGAAGGAGCCAAGCATTCCCACCTGGATATAATCTGGGGTTTGGAACAGCACAGGCAGCCTTTTCCACTGGATTCCCAGAGGAATACCAGACCCTTCTACATCACCACAGGACCTTCAGAGAAAGACCAGACCCTTCTACTGAATCACTGCTTCAGCAGAACCATCACTCCAGGAGGACTGCAGCCACCATTTAATAGGACTGCAACCAACCCCCTGACCATCAGGGGGGTCAGGTTGTACTCAGTCAGTGGGCTGCTTTTTGTACTATTGCATTTATTTTATTTTTCCTATTAAATTGTATTTTTGACTTGGAGTCTCTCACTAGTTTGCTTTCAAACTAGTACAACCTCAAAAGATGTATAGGTGCAGCACCAAGGTTATTTAACATGTATAGGCCCATGTAGCTGCTTTAATACCAGCATCAGAATTAGGAGTTGAACTATTTCAGAATTTTACCTTAACACAGATAAAATATATGTTTCCAAGCTTGCACAGTCTACAGAGTATTTTCGTAGAACCAAAGCAAGCAGCATAAGAATACCACAGTATGGTCAACAGATAGGACATGCCTAATATTCTGAGAAACTGAAATAATTATACAAAGCCTTCTATTTACAGAAACACACAAGTTTTAAAACTTATTATTTACATAAAATAATCAAAGGTTAAACCAGAATTTCACAAATCTTATTCACACTCATGCCTTACTCAAACTGTAGAGAAAATAAACCTCCCTTTCCAAAAGCTGCTTTTCACAGTTACTTCATAAGACACGTCAAATAATACATTTTGTATCTTGTATATATGAAATACATATACTCAGTACCTTATACCAATGTACTTCAGGCTGATTATTTTCTTCATCTTTAAATTGTTCTAGATCAGGACATATAATCTTTCCAGTCTTCGTGCTCATCACTTTTTGTTCAAACTTCATTTTTCCATTAAAACACAAACCATTATCATTCTTAAAAACTGTTAAATTTATAGTTTTTTTGATAGAGTGGTTAAGGCTCCTGTAATTAGAACAGCAGACAAGTCAGGTGATTAACAGTTAGGTTCTTAATTGCCAGTAAGTCAGGGAGAGGGACTTTAGCATCTCCACCAGCCTTGCCTCTCTAACACCCCTGCTGTATTCCCTTAGCTTGTAAACACCATCCTCAGCCTCTCAGTCTCTGTTCCAGATGAAGAGATGGGAATAAGCTCTGACTTTGTGTTGTGAGCAGAAATGGAGTTTGCTCTGGACACACCAGAGGGGATGTCAGGACTTCTCAAAGCTGCAGCTAAGGTTTAAGCAACTGATGAACAAAATGTTGCCTACAGTTAATACGACTGAACCTTAGCAAGCTTTTTGTTCTGCTGATATTATGTAAGCCAGGGGTGTGAGGTGCCCACAGGAATACATCTCATAGCTCGAGTAACTAGAACCATAGCAGGAACGACTAAATTAAAATTATGCAGCTGGGTAGCTTTGAAAGGATGTCTTCTGACCTCCAGTTTTGGTTTCATGGTAAACTCCAGTGAAGGAGTGTGGTGTGCCTGTGAGTTTTGAAGTTTTTGGTGATCATTGTTACTACATTCACAACCCAAACCCTTCTAGCATAACTGGTGTACTCTATGCACACCAGGACACATAACTACACACTACTAAAACAAATTTAGGGCCACTTGAAAAGCCTGTATTGGCTGTTCTTAGTGTGTTGTGGTGACATCACAAGGAAAGGAGCATCTTGTGTATGTCTTCCCAAAATTTAACTTCCAGTTCAGCGCACAGTGAATTTCAACCATTGTAAAAAAAGATTTGATGACCTAAGTAGTGAAGTCCAGTGTACTAATCTTAGCTATTGATCTAGCAAGACCGTTAAAGTACTAAAAAAGCTAGATACAGATTCTTTTCAAAGAATCTATTCCTTTTTAGTTCTCTGTGCACTTAGATCATTTGAGTAGTACTAGAGACGCATTATTTTCACTGTCTCTAAAGCTGTCTAGCACACTGCTTTGCTCTTTAAATGCATTCTCATTTTTGACCAGTAATATTTGGTAATATTTAAAAAAAAAAATCATAAAAACTGTTTTCTGCCTTTTAACTTGTAGATTCCTATTAAGATTTCCAAAAAGTTGCTAAGCTCTCCAAAAAGCTATGTGTGGTGATAAAATGCAGTTTGCTCCTCTTAGAAATTTCCTGCATTTAGCCTTGTCCTACAAAGAAACCAAAGTGCTCTTCTGATCTGTCTGTATCAAACAGCAATTTGAATACAGGAAAAGCCAAAGAAGTTAAGCATTTTCCTGTGACCTCATGCTTCATCCAAAACAAACAAAGCAAACAACCACCCCCACAGACCATTTTTAGTATCACCATGTTTTAAGATAGTCTTCTGTATGAACCACTTTTGCAGTGCTAAATGTGTGGAATAGAAGAGAAACGCAGGCATCATGTAGAAACTAAATGCATGGTCAAAGCAGTGCTTTTAATTGATCTAAGCATTCTACCTAAAACAAAAAGTTTTGTACACTCAAGTTCCACAAATTAATTATCACACTTGCAAGCACTAGCAATCCAGTTGTTTCCTTCCTCCCTTACCTTATACTACATTCATAAAGTCCAGAATCTTCCAGCATTGCAGGAATAAACCAAAGCAAGCCCTCTCGCTGATGGATCCTGGCATCTCTCTCTGTGGTCATTGGTGTAGCACCACCATTTTTATACCATGTCAGATTGTAATCAGAGTGAGGCATTGGCAACATAATTATTGGGCAAGTAATAGCTGTAGGCTCTCCAACAAGCACAAAGTAATCACAAATAACACACCCTTTTGCTAAAAAAAAAAAAAAAAAGAAAATAAGATCAATGTTTTAATTTGTGGTTTTTTATGTTTTAGGAGTATTAATACCCATTCCACGTTACACAGAATTAGAAAAGCTTTCTGTAACAATTTACCATTAAAACATCACAAGGCTACTATTTTTTGTTTGTTACCACCTTCTGGTTGAGAACAGAAACACGTATTTTACAAGCTCAAGCCACAACTTCCCTCTGTTAAGGAAGCCAGCAACAAGCACATGCAAGTCAAACAGCCTCACTGCAAACCAGGGTGTAAGATCCACAGGATTCATCAGGCAACTCTAAGCTTTCCAACTTACCTGTCATGTCCTTGTTATTTACCATGCTAGTATTTTTGCAGAATTGCCAGATTCTGAAAGTAAATACTATCTATGTAAAGCACAGTGCAAACAGTAGCTGTGCAGAGCTCCTGCCAGTATTCCACCACTGACTGTGGGGTCAAAAACAAATCAGGGGGAAAGAAAAAAAAAAAAGAAAGAAAAAACCCCCTGTTTCTCAACCTGAAGCACAAGACAGTATGGAATGAGATCAAGACCTCGAAACATCAAAGGGTCTGTAAACCAACATGTCACAATACAAAAATTTTGGAGAGAAAAAGTATTTAGATTCAGAAGTGTTGACTAAAATGTATTATTTCCTTCCTACATTTGCACCTTTAACCAGAAGGCCCATTATTAGGAACATCACAGAAAAGGCAAATGTAAACATAGTTTTTATAATTATGTCTGTGTAACAAGTTGACAGGACACAATCATGCAGCCTAGCAAGCATTTCTTTCAACATCACCCAAAACAATCAGAGAGAAAAGGACAGATACCGCAAAAAGTTATCAAGAACCCAAATCTGCAAACAAAAACTTTGTTGGAGAATACCACTCTAGCACAAACAGGGATGGCCATTTGGCTATAAAGCAGATTGTAAAACTTTCAAGCTTTTGCATACATTTGCCCAGAGAAGCTGTGGATGCCCCATCCCTGGAAGTATTCAAGGCCAGGTTGAATAGGACTTTGAGCAACCTGGTCTAGTGAAAGGTGTTCCTGCTAATCTATGATCTTTAAGGACCCTTCCAATCCAAACCATTCTGTGATTTTATGTGCAACACTGAATTTTTATGAAACTGCAGAACATCTGGTTGAGCTGATTTTACAAATCTTGCTGAATGACTGTACAGATACAAAGTTAAGACATTCAATTTCAAAATAAAAACAAATCTTCACTAATCTTTCTAATATCCCTACCTTCCCATTTAAAGACTTCCAAGCAGGTCTCCATATTACTCAATCTAATTCAGAGACATTAGTATTAGACTGCTTATGCCAAGAGTAGAAAGACAAGCTTAGTTAGTTCTAAATTTTATTGAAATACTAGACCTATTATTAAAAACATTACTAGTTTAATTGTAAAGGGAACTCAGTCCTACTGTTTTCAGGACTGGATATACAGAATGTCTCATAAAGAAGGCACTCTATAGCTAACCTTAAGTCAAGGAAGCTAATCACTTTGGGCTTTCTTCCTAAGAAACAGGGAGAGGCTAATCAAAGTCTCAGTGCCCTAAATTTATGTGCCTAGATTTTAAAAAATTTATCTCCATTTGTCCATGACATCCCAAGTGCAATTTGAATCCCAGCAGAGGCATTCAGCTATCATCAATATGCTAAAGCAAAAACAAACCCCAAACCCACTACTTGTTCTCAGTAACTCTCTACTATTAAATACACACAATGCATCTCTTGCTGATTTTCTTTTCTAAAATGGTAATTTCAACAAAGTATTTAACCTACCAGCACTGAAGAGAGGTATCAGTACAATAAGATGACCAATGCGCAAAAATACAGATGTCATATTTTGCTGCAAACCAGAAGCTTTTTCCACTGGTGTGGTAAGACTGTTCAAGCTGCACTGCCCTCTGCACACTGCATTACTCCTTAAAAAAAAAAAAAATCAGAAGCATTAGTCATCTGGGGGAGGTAAAAATGGATTTGGCAATTTAGCCAGTCTTTGAAGATTTCAACTACAGTGACTCTTGGCCTTCACAAACAGCTGCTCGGTTTTCAGCTTTCTACTAGAACTTTTCCTGGAACTAGAACTATTCTAATGGAATAACTCTTGCATAAGCGTAATATTCTTTTACCAGCACAGTTAAACCAAAAAAAAACCTCCACAACCCTCAAGCACAGATGAATTATGCTAGCATAGTGATTTAAGCTATACTGCATAATTTAAAAACCAAGCTTGATTAAGCTACTCTTCTTTCCAAATGCTTACAAGAGACACAATCACAGAGATGTAAGAGGTTTCCTTCTTTGAACTGTTCTTATATAGCTGAGACAGCTTTTAAGAGCAGTAACTTGCAGTTCTTTGCAGAAGAACAAGCATACTGTAACTCCAGTGTCATCTGCCACTTAAAATTGGCATCTAAAGTCAAATGTCTGTGGAAACCACAGCTAGTATGAATTGCTGCGGTCAGACACAAAAAAAAAGGTGTCCAAGAATTGTAGTTTCAATTCACACCTCAGGTCTTATTTTCAGTTTTCTCCAACAAAGACATGACTGAATACACACCCACTGCCCTCATAGCCCACAAGTGGCTTCTATGAAACTCTAAACCTTAATCAAGTCCTGCTCCCCTCTCAGATGCACCAGCACTCTTTTGGTAAGCTGTCATCAGATATCACCCCAAGCCTTCTACTGTCAATCAGCTGGCAAAGAAATAAATTCTTCCCCTTCTGACAGCTCATTGTAGGCTAAGATCTGCATTGAGTGGCCTTGCCTTTCCTCAGCTTTTGACTATTTTGCGTGCTGCTGCCTCTCACTCTAAAGCAAGATGGTTTCACATGTAGCAGTCCATTGCAAAACATTTATTGCACAGATCCTAGTTAATATTTGCCTTCTACCCAGCTACAAATGGCAGGAAGAAGATAAGGTATTCCACGAAAAAGTAAGCTGTGACTTACTTTTATATCGAATGTAATTCACTTCAGTCACAAATAAGCCACACCAGTTCCTTCCTTTGAAGCATTTCATATGCAGAAGTGCTGCGGTATTAGAGAAGGTCACACAGTGCACGGTTCAATAATTTAATATAACAGCCTCCAAGTAAGTAGTTCTTTTGGACAGTTTATCTGAGGGAACCCTCATACCACAGCCCTAATTTAGTTGCCTTGTATGTGCTTTTCCTGTAACTTGCCAATGAGCAGGTCATCATTTTTGGAGTTTGAGTTTACCTGTAAAAAGCAGAGAACGGGAAAACAAGATTTTACAAAGCACATCATTTTGACAGCAGCATACACATACAAAACTAATTTTTCTACAGACATCCTAAATGTAAAAGCAAGAGCATCGCCCTGCCTACATTAGAGAGATGACTTAAAAGAGCAGCAAAACTTGCAGTAGAGACTGACCAAGAATTCTAGTAAATATCCTTGGGAAAAGAAGTTTCTGCCAAAAACAACATAATGTTACAGATGTGTCATTGTAAGACTGGTTCAACAACTAAGAGGAAACAATGAATACTTAAATTTAGGGCAAGATAATAATAAGCATTATAATAAGGGTATTCTGACATTGACATGATGACCACAAGCTTTAGTCCTTATGTCTCCTTTCCAGACAATCTTGCAAGCTGCAGAACTACAGAAAAGTTGTATCTTTAAGACAAACCCATTATCCAGGGCATTCTGGTGAAGCTACATCAAAAGGCCGTCAAAGAGTATTAACAAAGAAGCCTGCAACAGTAAGGTCTTTGCAAGCTAAACTCTAGTTCAACTTTGAGACAGTATTAACCATTCTAAATCTGAATTTGAAGAAAGTCTACTTTCTTCAAGTTCAGGTAACCGCCCCAACTTTTACCAAAGAACAGGAGGAAAGAAACAAAAACAGTATCTGTAGCTGTACGTAATTGGTTGACTCTACAACAGTGAAGTGCAACCTATTCATTCTCTTCCACATCAAACTGGAGAGGAGTGGATCCAAATCATGGTGAAAAGAGCAGATCTTATCAATATTCAAATAAATTGAAAACAGTACCTTCTTTCAGTATCAAGTAGGAGTTCATTTCACAGTCCATGCTTTGAATACTTTTCCATGTCATTTCAACTCCTGTCAATACGAAGTAATAAGAATTTTAATGTGGCACATTTTTAATTTAAAAGTTATTAAGTTTCCAGTATCATTTTCAACATACTGTTAAGAGGCATTTAAAAGAACCTGAATGGCTCATGCAGACAAAATTGTATTTATCAAAAATAGTGATGTAAAGTATTAAAAAAATATTGTCTTAATCTCAGGAGGAGAGAGGAAATCAGTAATATTGTCTGCTGAAAAGAAGTAATAGGTGTTTCTCATTTAAGGATTAATTTAAAACATGTGAATTAAAATATCTGAATTAAGGATTCTGCATTCTAAAATAACTTCTCTGCAAGACTTTTTAGCCTGTTTTTTGAGGATCTAAGCTTGGACAAACGGTCCAAGCCAAATAAGTACACAGTGCTGAATTTCTGACGAAGAAAAACAAAACACTTCCAGCAGCTTGCTCAAGTCCCTGAAGAAAACTCTGAAAACCCAAGAGCTGCTGCTGGAAGCAAACCAGAGCCTTGATTCAGCTCGGTAGCTTTTAATGGATAGCTCACTCCTACCAAGCTGTGGCTTCCCAGGGTGCTGCCAAGCACCATCAAGGCTGTGACCAGCAGAGGTCTGGGACTATCAGAGCAGCAGCTCCTTCCTGGGTTTGATACAGGCACCTTTCACCCAAAACCTTGCTCTTCTCATACAAACAGTTAAAAAGGAGCCCCTGTCTGATCATCGTTATGCAATAAATAAATACAGAAATAGTTTTTGTAGTGTTTTACCAGGTCAAGAAGATTTACGCCAAGCATTATCCNCCCGCTGCCCCTGCCCGCTCCACGTAGCGGGGTGGGCGGGCAGCGCGCCCCGCCTCGCACGGGAGCCACGGCCACCGCCCCCGGACCTCCCTGGACCGCCCCCGGACCTCCCCGGACCGCCCCCGGACCGCTCCCNTTTTTGTAGTGTTTTACCAGGTCAAGAAGATTTACGCCAAGCATTATCCCGCTTCCTGTTACAAGTACTTTAAAAAATGTGGCAGCGTTAGCCACACTCCTGCAGCCTTCATTTGTACATCGTACTTCCTACCTGGGCTTGTAAAATGCGACACAACACGAAGCAGACATAAACGCAAAATAAAAAATTACTCCCAAGGAAGCTATTTGGGGCCATAAAAGCTGAGAAACCAGCAGCCACAGAGGTAGGGAGACTGTGACAACACACCCCGCAGAAGCACACACGGCCTCAAAACACGGCTGAAAGTAACAACCCCAGGGGTTCGGTGTTGGTTTCCTGGAAGCCGGCAGCACTGCAGCCTTACCTGGCCATGGCACCCCGAGCGCCCTGGGGGCGCCGGCCCGGGGGACCCCCGCCAGCCCCGCTCCCCACGCAGCCAAGGAAGGCAAACGGGCCCCGGCGCGGCAGGAGACACGTGGGGAAGGAAATGCCCAGCTGCCCCCACACCTGTCCCCCTCAGCCCAACCCGCCCCTCTCCTTCCCGTCACGCAGGTGCCACTGGAAGCCGAGCCGCGCCGAGGCCAAGCCAGCCGAGCCCAGCCCAGACCCGNGCCCCCGGACACCCCCGGACCGCCCCCGGGCCGGCCCGGCCAGGGTCGGTGGGAAGGGCCGGGGCGGTGAATGGCAGGCGGCGAGCCGGGCAGCCCCGCGGAGCCCTGAGGGCGTGCAGCACCTGGCACAGGGCGAGCTGGTCCTCACGGTGGCCTCCTGTATGACCTCTTTCGAGGCATCTCCCCGCGGCTTGGGCTAAGCCCGTGTTCTCGGGCATCAGCCCATTTCCTTTGGCCGTCACGCCTGGGTTTAGTTCCCCTTCAGGCTCTGGTCCCCTGGGCGGGAGAGCTGACTTCGGTGCAGTATTCTCTCAGGCTGCCCTCGGGGCCCACGGCAAGCCTTGGCTGGGCTGGCCTCGGAAGGAAAGCACGAGAGCCCTGTGGCCAGCTCAGCGCCCGGCTTTGCTGCAGAACAGAACTGGTGCCCATTTGGCAGCCTGGTGGGAGCAGAGACGTTTCAGGTCTGCAAAGAAACAGATAGTACCCGTGCACCCCAGTGCATCCAGGGCATGCCAGATTTAGCCATGCCTGCTCTGGGAAACAGTCATACAGGAGAAACCAGTCCCTGGCAAATCTATCACCCCACTCATGAAGTGAGTGCAGGGACTCTCCCTTCTCTCTGGTATCTACCAGAACAGGCAATGTGAGCGCCTGCTGCCACCATTCCTGTGTTCCATCACCTGAAGTTGTTCACCCTCTCTTTTTAGAGCAGAGCTCTATTTGCTCTCCATCATGTAAGTTGGACTTGGAAGCAGATGATCTTTAAGATCCCTTCCAAGACAAATCATTCTTTGATTCTATGATTTTAAGTGTTTACTTTTTTCTGGTTTGATTGACTATCCCTTCCACTGTGCCAGGAAATCACTTTTTTGGTTCAAACAATAGTTTCTTCCTTCAGGTTTGTGTAGAAACTCTATAAAGTTCTCAATTATAAGCTAAACTTGTTCAAACAGAAATTGAATTTTCCAGGGTGAAGTTTCCCCGGAATTGTTTCCTTGTCTGTAGTTTTCAGAACCTTTTTCCCCTGTGCTTGCCTTCACCTCCTTCATTTTGATTCCCATAAGCTTACTTTTATTCACTCCTCAAAGACATGACTGTAGGGTATTCAGTGATTGCTTATCCCCATATCTGCTTTTGTTCAAGATCCACATTCATTAACTTTATTTACATTCCGGTTGAAGTAAACATATATTTTAATATGAATAATAAAAATGTAATGTAAGAAGAAGCTTCAACTTGAGGTTTGAACAATTTCCAGATGAGTGTGGAAGGACTGTCAGCTTGGATAAAGATTTGAAAAAATGTGGGAAGACATGTTTTAACTTCTTAAATGGTAGATGAGAGCTCTGATCAAGAGTCACAGAACCATTACTCTTTTCCAAGTGGGAAGCTTGGACTTTTTTGTGGTAGAAGGGTTAGTTTTCTTCCCACTTGGTTTCAACACTAATTAGAGGAAAGAAGGGATTTTCCTACAGGCTTCTTCCATGCTTCCAGTTTTACAGTACCAGGATGAAGATCTGGCTTGAGCCACGGAGCTCTCAGGGAGGAAAGCTGTGAAATGTTTGCCAGTTTATCCAATAAAGTAAATGGGGAGAAAACCCTTTATGAGCAAAATGAGTAAACTTCTATTCCTGTTGCTGTGTGTGTTTATAAGCCTTTGCAAACTCTCTATTTTAGCTGCACAAAACACTTTTTACCTTCTTTTGCCTTCACTGGTTTTGAGTCAAGTTTGATGTAAAGTGACTGGCTACATTGGGAAAACTTCATAGGCCATAGCGATCTTAAGAACAAAGATTTTTCTATCCAATATTTTTCTCCACAATATCTAACTAAAGGATAACAGCCATGCTTCAAATTGAGCTGCATAAAGTTTGAAAGTTGGTGACCTGGGTGAGTCAGAGAAAGAAGTGTCTCCAAGTAGCCAGCAAGGATCAGGAAAGCGCTCCACCATGTAGCAAGAGAATAGGGAGCATGCCAAAAACCCATCAGTCTCAAGGAAGTATAACAACTAATACAGTGGATGTATAGAATATTTGATAAATACTTGATTAAATGGTCATTTGTAGAATGTGGCACACATCGCTAAATCCATATTCTTATATGTGTAATGACCATACTTTTAAAGTAACCCCCCAAAGTACTCTCTGGCACTCATTTTAGAGAAACTAATCACTATGAACTGAAAGTACACTTCTGAAAGAACGCACGCAACAGTCAGCATTGCCAAATTGTGATTCAGGAGCAAAGTATGCATTTTTCACAGAGCAGAGGATCTTTCCTAGACTTTTCTAAGAATGATGTGAATGAATTGGTCATGAAACATTAGTAAGATTGCAGTCAGAAAGCAGTAATTTTGCAAATTTCTGCTCTTCTTCCACTGTAGACCAGTTTTCCCAACCTGTTACCTCAGTTACTGCATCAGCTGTCTGAGTGTACCTAAGCACCATAATTGGGAAAATTTACACATAATTAGGAAAAACCTGTCATTGCATCCAACTGCAGGCCTCTGAGGTCTCAGACCTCTGGACCAATGCCTGTGCTTCTATCATTGATGAGAAATCAGTCAGCACCAAGAAGCCAGACAGAGGTTTGTGTTCTTCAGTATTTGTGAGTAACTGGCCAGGGTGAACTTCAGAACAACAGAGTAAGATGTTCCAGTCGGCCCTGAAAGGTGCAGCTCCCTCCCAACACATCAATCACTGATGTTGTAAGCAGTGACTATGTCACAGGAGTTAATTCAAAGAGTGTTTGGTAATCCCACCAAAGTTCTCCATGGGGCTCTTTTGACTTGTAGTTTAATGTAGGTTTATGTGGAAGGCAAGCAAGAAACACAAATTTATGTCAGAAAAACTATTTATACTTAGTTAAATCTTGCTACAGCTTGCTGCATCACCAAAAGCTACAAATCATTGAAAACGCAAAACAGTTCTGAGTCTCCTTTCTACTGTAACTACTTTAGCACAACAACAGAGGTCGTGGCCACCAAGGTCCTCATTCCAGAAAGTCTTAATACTGGTGGTGGTTGATTTTCTTGTCATCCAAGTTCAAAGCCCAAATCAAAACTGGCTACTAAATCACATCCATTAATGCCCTCTTGTACGAAGCTCTCTTTTCTTAGAGAGGACAAGGTAGCAATGGAAGCATAAGGACAGACACATCACATTGCACTCATAACAGTGCTTTTAGTATTACTCCTGCAAAAGCATGTCATTACATGCCTGTATTTTGGACACATGGCAGTAACCTAAAACAGATTCTCATCCGTTCAATCACGCTGTTTGGCATTTCCACATGAAAGAGAGAGAGAGAATTCATATTTGATCAGATGTTTCCATCTGCACTTAGAAAAAATTTATACTGGATAGAGCAACAGTTCTCAAGCTGACATTTTAAGTAAATGGAAAGTATGAACATACCAGTTCTCTCAAGAGACAGCTCTTGCAATTAGAATCTGATTTAAAATAAAAATCCATGTTTAGTTTTTCTTTTAAAAAAAAAAACTAGAAAATATTTCATCAGTTTTACATCAAAATCACTTCCTCACACATTTCCAAATGCAGCTGCTGCTTAAGCAGAGGAGGTCTTGGCAGTTAGGGGACTGTCACTACAACACCTAACCAGGAATGCATGCCAGGAGCACGTTTCTCCTCCTGCACCACCCAAGCTCACTCTGGATTTCTTTGTAGAGTGTTTCTCTTCTATTCTTTCTGTGACTCGTTTCCATGTCTCCTGAGTTGTTGGGGACTCTTCCTTTTTGCCTTCAGTGCACAGAAGCTCTATAGCTTTGTTCATTTCCACTGTGACTAAGCAGGCCCAAAGCTTTACCACATTGCTGCTTCAGTAAATCAGCCATCCTTGTATTACTGACGTTACCTGGATAGTTCTCATTTGAACCAAAGCAGTTCTCAAGGCAGATCCTGAAATGGCTTCAAGATTCTCCTTACAACTTCCTTGAGGTGGAGACAGTATATTGGCACTAACAAAACGCATCAGAGCCAAAACAAGTAATGCCTTCTCTAGCCAGTAGTTGAGTCACTGAAATGAAAATCAAGTTTCACAACTTCGTATCTCTGCCCAACACTCATCCACCTCAAGATCTTATCCTGTTTTGTGGGTTAGAGCTCTTGGAGTCAACAGAAGTGCAACTAAAAAGGCTGTAATTAATTTGCAGTGAGGTCTGTAAGATGGATGCAGTGGTTTATCCCTCATACATAAGTGTATATATATATAGAGAGAGAGAGAGAGAGAGAGTGAGTTTAAAATGTCCTCATCTGTTACAACCAAGCCTGCCTGCTGTTACCATGGAGCAGCTTTCTAACTTCTGCTTTTGTAATTTGCGTATTAGTTTGTACAGTGTGTGTTCAGAAATTATTCTTAAATATTGTATGGTAAGGAACAACATGCAGAAAAGAAACCCAGAACTGTGAGCAAAAGACTTCCTGATTTAGCCTTCTCACGCAGCCAGAGAGGTACAGCGCACAATAAACTCTGGACAAACTGTGCAATGGCTGCATGTGTCTCATCAGATTACCCAGTGTCTTGTAGAATACCACTAAAATTCATAGGATCATAGAATGGTTTGGATTGGAAGGGACCTTAAAGATCATCTAGTTCGAACACCAATGGCATGGGCAGGGACGCTTTCCACTAGACCAGATTCCCCATAACTCCATCCAGCCTGGCCTTGAACACTTCAAGGGATGGGACATCCTCAGCTTCCCTGGGCAACAGTAATGAATTTTTCCTAATATCTAATCTAAATCTACTTTCTTCCATTACATGAACAAAAGCAACAAGTAAACTGGAGCAATAAAATGGGCCAAGAAAAGCCATACAAGACTATTAGTCTTTAAATTGTTAGAAGAGCACAAATAGGATATCCACAATTACAGCAGACACTGAAATATGGTAGCTGAAAAAAAAAGAATCTTTAAAAGCAGTAACTTGCAGTGACTGAGTTTTGAAAAATAAAACTCTTACCTCAGCAGACACTAGGGTGTGTTGGTGATTTCACTCTAAATTAGAAGGAAGGATTAGTTGCCTTTGAAGCATGTAGAAATACTGTACTGCTGCTTTTTTTCTATCACTGTAAAAGCTCAAAACTGTATGAGACAAAGGAAACAAAATTCAGAACTACTTTTGCCTGAGCCTTACCATTCCTTTCAGCTAAAAGGCAAGAAAATCGAAGTAGCAGTTGTTTGGAAGATAATGCTTGTGATAAAATAATTAATTATCTATAGCAATTGATTTCCCATGACTGGAGCATGAGCACTTTGCCTCTGGAGAGTAATCTGCTGTCTTTCTAAGGCTGAACATGAATCACTGTGCTAAGCACTGCCTCAAATGTTTCCAGAGACTGAGCATAATAACTTTGATTAATATTTTGCTAAGAAGTCGATTTTTTTGTCTGCTGGATATGTGTTTCGAGGTCTTGTGCTGGCATTGCCACTGTGCTCTTGCAGAAGCCTTGTTTTTGCTGAAGTGTTGTGACAAATAAACAGCATGGCCGTTGTTATTCATTTTTAACTGATTAGTCATCAGAAGCTTTGTTCACAAGCTAAATAGGGATCTGATGCTAAACTAATTGCAAGGAATTCTTAGGAAAAGCCCAAGTAATTTGGAGTGCTGAACACAGCTGGAGCTACAACATGCTCATTCACTCAACAGTAAGTTATGCTTCGTAGTTTTTTATTTGTCTATAAATAACACCTATCCACTGTTCTTTAGTACACGATCTCCAAGGTCCCTTCCAATTCAAACCATTCTATCATTCTCTGATTATATGTTGTAAAATCTAAAATCCATTTCTTGGCACAGAAATTTGTCTTTGCAACCACTTGTACCAAATGTACCATAAACCTACGCTGTAAAAATAGAAGCCATGGGCAAATAAGAACAATAGAAGGAGTCCAATTAGAAATAAGAAATTGAAACTGGTTTTCAGTCATCTAATTGGCAGTATGTGTGGAAGAACATGAGCAAAATCAAATCACTTTAAAAAGAAAACTGCTGTGCCTGTGTCATGACATAGCTTTCTCTTGGTGACAGTGAATTAGGTCTAATTAAGACTGATCAGCCTTAAAAATGGAAATATATAAAGCCTATGAGGCAGATTTTAATTTCCATTTCTGCATATAAACCAAAAAAAAACTTACCTGTGACAGACCCTCCCTGTGGCATCCCTGTAATTCACTGTAGCACACTGACCATGAACAACTGTTTTCTCAGTAGGTTTTTAGTGATCAGCAGCATTCACAACACATAACACTACCCAGATGGTTTTGCTTCTTTCCTTTTCCTTACATGTCCTTTGAACACAAACATTACCTCAAACGTCATAAGAGTAATTTCCAATTCTCTCATCTTACCCAAAGGAAACCAACTCCTTTCAGCACAACAGCTTCTCCTAAATCCTATTCTTGTCCAACAGCTCTCAGCAGAAACTAAAACAGTCTCCAGCTTTCCTTCTGTTAAGAGTGTCCCCCTGCCAAACTCTTCTTAGATCTTCCTTCTTCCAATTCCCCAGTTGCACATGTCACATTCCTCCTTATAATCTGCCTTTCAGGGCAAACTCTTCAGACATTTTAGCTGCCAGGTCTCTCAGACTTTCACAAAGCCTGACTTAAGTATTTAGGACAGAGTTCGTCTCATCAGACAATCCATCTGTGGCCAGCAAGGATTGTGGGGAACAGTTCTCTGACCTCAAACAGTTCTCTGTCTGCTTCAAAATTATCTCAGCTGTAGAAATGTATCTGTACTCTGGATCACTATGCTGGGGAAGATGAACCCAGTCCTCAGACCTTCCTGAACAGCCTACAGCATCCCTAATAAATTCTATGGATTTCAATTAATCATTTGGTTTATGATAATTCCTTTTATTTGGTCCTGTTAAAGAAGAGAAGGAAAACTATTTCCCTTGTGTGTTACATTATGTTTTAAGATAGTAATTTCTTGTTGCTTCCCAAAGAACTTGTGAGAGCTTTTTTTGTTCTCCCATGAAACTTTCCATTGTCTGAAGAGCTGGCATTCTCCTTGGCCAAAGGAAAGCAAACAGTAATGTGGAATACAGAAGCAGTTCATGAGCTGGTTTTCTGTGAATGCAGCCTTTAAAAATGAGTTGGCAAATGCTGACAGTGGTGTTAAGCAATCCCAGCTCCCACTAACATTATGTTTTCTCCCTTGGAGACATTCGTTATGTGTGGGGGTTTTTTGCTATAAAACACAACTGGACCACAGCTATAAATTGGCATTTGAAGATGGGGGGGAGGGCAAGAAAAATTAAAAATTAAAGAACAGGCAAACAAACTCCAATACTGTTATTTTCAAGCACCATGGAAGCCTTTCTGCTGAATTTCATTAATATTTCTTCATTTTTCTTGTTAGCAGTCACTCAAGGACTATCTTGCTATGGGAGTAGAGGAAAGAACCTTGTGGGTGTGCTTTTGTCCAGCTAGTCACCTCTTTTCCCATGATCCTTGCTTAACTGTGTTAGCAACCAACTTGTGATATGAAAGTTATGGTAGTACTGGTGCTCTGTTTATTGAGTTATTTGGCATGGATAATATTTTGCCTGGATTTTGGTAATCAAAGCTAGGTCTCTGGCCACAGTAAATACAGCTGTAGATGGCACAGTAAGCTGCTACATTCCAAAATAAATGAAGTTCATTTTGAAATTCTTTGAATTCAAATGTTTTTCTTCTCTGGATTTCCATGTACTCTTTTTGTCCTCTGTCTTTTCTCTAGATTCAGTGTGAGTACCTGCAGAGATGGGCACTGCAGCAGTTCCTGGTCACAGCCTGTGGGGGTTGCCTGACTCAGGGGTGTGCAAAGATGGTGCCCGTGGCGTTCTCAGGATTCGGCAGTACACAAGGACACAGATGTCAGGGGTTCTGGGAATTTCTTCATTACAAATTATTACAAAACTACTATTAATAAAAACAAAATATAAATATATGCTAGAAGTCACTACAAAATTACTACTATGAAAACAAGTATATATATTACAAGAGTAAAGCAGATATAGATATATTAGAAGCCATTGCAGAATTCCAATGAGTAAAGCAAGTACATACTCACAAACTTTTACCTGTATGCATGCCTATAAATATATTATGCAAGGTGCTACCAGTATTACAGTCACCAAACCACTCCCAAGAGTGGGTCTAGTTAACAATGGAGAAGAAGTTTTACTTCAAAGATGACCCATATGCATTCCCAGTAAGGGTCCAATGTGTCTGGGAAATCACTTGCAGGATAAGTCTTTCAGAGAAATTCATTTTGGCTAGGCAACAAGTCACTTTTTATACCTTTATGGCATAAGTATCTGTGTGTAGGACATCGGTTCCTAGAACAGTTGTTACTGACTCCTGTTTTCATGGAAGGTCAGTTTCTTTGTCCTGCACCCATCAGGGATTCTTTGTTCTGCTGACTGCTTCCCATCAAGGAAGTTTGGACTGAGTTTGTCCAGGTCTGAGTTTATCAGGGATATCTTGGAGCTCTCACTATGGAGATACCTTTCTTTGTTGGTATGTTTGCTGGATTGTCTTTGTGGGGGCTGCAGTCAGGTGCCTCAATGGTCAGAACTTCCATTCTGCTCTGCGGTGAAGCAGAGGAGAGAGAGGAGCACACAAAGGCAAAAGGTGCAAGGAATGGAGTGTGAGGGATCCCCCACTCTGACTGGGCAAAGAGCACTTTGGTTCAGGCATCACCAACAGGTCGGCCTGGTTGAAACCAGCCTTGTTCTGCAAGCCAGGAGAACTGTGCAAGACTATGTCTTCTCAAAGACTAAGGAGCCCAGGCCATGTCTTATCAGACCAGCCTGAGCTGGGACTAGACAAAACTAAAACAAATAACCAGTAATGTTTAATGCTGGTGAATTTAGAGGGTTAGATTAAATTTAAGAACGTATTTTATATTCGAATATTTTCTTCATCTCCTTATGGTATATCAAGTTACTTCATGTCCCAAATAAAGAACCAAGATCCAGTGTTGTACAAGTTTTAGAAACAAAAGTGAAATTACCTCCCATATGCATCCTGCATTCAAATATTTCATAGTGACGACAGGTGAAAATCGTTTAAATATTTTGACTTGTCTCCACTGCAGCTGAAGCTTTTTTTTTCTTGAGCTGTCAAGGCAAAATAGAGGGTGATAGTATTAGGAAGGTTGAAATGTTCCTGCCTCCCAGCATCCTACCAAAGAAACAGCTTCCTCTGAAGTGCCCAGGCCTTTCTGCTGCAAAGGGTAGAGCTTAAATTAATACTGTAGAAAGTAACAGAGATTCAAGTGCTGGAGTCTCTTAATTGTACACCTTTCTGATTCTAGTGTCTCTTGCCTTTTTAACTGAGTGTAACCATTATATATATTACTTATAATCATCATTTTTATAATATTGCATCCATCGTGTCTTGTCCCATTAGGCAAAGCAGGGCACAAACAGCTGTGATGTGCACTTTTGCCCTTTTGCATGGAATACATGTAAAATTAAAGGATATTACCAAGAAATTTATATGGGAGGATAACACTGGTAATAACAATAAATGAGAAGTCTTGCTATGGTCTCCCAAGGGAGACAATGCAGTGTGTTCCAAATCCCCTGTTCTGAGACCAATCTCCTTATGTTTTGATAATTCTAATTTTATAGGAAGTATTACTGTGTCAACCTTTGTCTTAGATCTTCAAAGCCTATCAGATCAGCCAGACTTACATAAATGAGGAAAAGTTGAGCAGGACCTACACGGATGGTCAGAGACAACCTTCTCAAAAATTTGAGTGAATGGCAAGAAGAGAATTTGTGTTAGTAGGAAGAAAGGAGGGTGAGTCAGATTTCTGAGGCCACATCTAAAAGCAAGATTAAGAAAAGTGAAGTGAAATATTACTGCAAAGTATGGTAAGGCTTGCTTGCTAGTAAAGAACGGTTTCTTCATGATTTACTGCAAAAGAGCAATCAGGAGGTTTAAGAACATATTTGTGACGAACATTTTAACTGGAATCCTTATTCAAATCCGTCATTCAGCTGTCATCATGCTGCTGTGGCGGGGGGGTGGAGCAGCATGAAAAGCAGCCACAGCTTTGACTCAAAGGTTAACCACTGTTTTATGAGTGTAGCTGGAGGGAGAGAAACGTGTCACTCTTTCCATTTTTGTTCAACAGAACTCTATGGATTTGGATGCCAGGGTGTTATTATTTGTCTACATGAAGTATCAAAAAAGTTAGTGAATAATCAGGAGCACCAAGTGGGAGCAAATATTGTTTGAGGAGTCCTGACCTTATTTACAGGAGTCAAAGCAATCAAAAGATCATCATTGATGTGGATTTGTTTGGAGGCTTCTTGTCTATCCTTTCACAAAGAAAACTTGTGACAGTACCCTCATAACCTCCAGTCAACTAGTTGCTTTCTTTCATGCCACAATAATTGCTATCTTTTACTCTTTTTATGAAATCCACTTTTGCTGATTTTATTAAATCAACTTGTCCTGATTTTGCTTTTTGCAATACTCTGTAATGAATTCAGAGCCACCTCATTTGCCCCTGCAGCCTTGATGTTTCTCCCTCTCAAAGTAAGCGCACTGAGATGACAAAGGTCAATGCCTGTGATCCTAAGCAATATAATCAGTTTAAGAGAACATGCTGGTCACATCAAAGCTTCTCCTTTGGGGCATTCCCCAAAACAGTACTAAATCACTGTCTGAGAGGGTGTTAGCTTGACCAGAGTATCTGATGTAAGAGGAGGCAAAAATGTGGACCAGGATCTAGCATTTAACTGGAGTCATACTTGCAGTTTGAGCTGATGGAAATGTAAGCTATTAAACTGGTAATATAAGCCTCTCATGATTGCTAAGCATGGAGTTTGAAAGTGAATTAAAATGGACAAAGCAGCTGTGCTTTTTCAATTAAAAAGTTCAACTTACTGTAATGACCACTTCCCCCCACATATCCAGAGTGGCCTCTTCAGGTCAGAGTGGCCACTCTTTGCAGAACTGAGAAGGTGATACCATGCAAGGAAGCATCTCTTCCATCCCTAGAGCAAATGGGAGCAGAAGTTCTGAGCTCTGAATGCTCCCAGCACCTCTTATGGCCTCCCTTATGCCACTAGGTGATGAGTGAACTTCACATCCTCCTGATTTCGTTTTCTTGATCTTCACCCTGAAGGGGGGAAGAGGAGTCAGACCACAGCCATTGTTGGGATTTTTTTCTTAAACAAGGACACATCAAGGGTGGAATTTCACATCACATGCAAGGAAACTGGAAACAGTAATTTTTGTTCACATGATTCAACTGTAAGTGCTCTCTTTATTTCCCCACCCTTCATCTGTGCGTGTTGTTGCTGTGTTGCTCAGAAGAATTGCAGGGAACAGTTGCAGGGTGATGGAATACTTGGGTGGAGGAGCAAACAAGGCAAAGGATAGAAAGGACTGCAAGGGAAAGGACAGAGCTAAAGTCAAAAAGCCAAATCTGTATTTTAGATAAGCTGTCTCCAACATAGCTCTTATTGTAGAACAGACTTTATCTCCATTCTTTAAAAGTTTAAGTGCACAGATTCAACAAGTTGCAAAATTTGTGTTTTCCCTTGCTATTTCACTTAGCAGAAACTTTTCAAATCCTGTTTGCTCTGTTTAAGAGTGGGTTTTCAAGGACGTTTCAGTTTGCTGAAAACATTACAAACCTGACATACTTTTGCGCCAGCCAGGTGAGGTTGTTTATCAGTGCTCAAATGCAACTGGCGGGGAGGGGAAGAAGCACAGTTAGCAGGCTGTGCCCCAGTCCGGGGAGGTGTCCTGCCCTTCCAGGAGATTCTATGCCTGGTAGGTTCCTCCCTGGACCTCTCCATGACTTTTGCTATCCACCCTAGCTGTTAACCTCAGAGATCCAGTCATTAGGAAAGGCACAGAAGAGAAGGGAAAAGAAATATTGTAAGCAAGGCAGAGTTGTATGGTGGCATTGATAGACTGCTGTGAAGGAGCTGCTCTTTAGGGAAGCTTTCAGAGGTGCCCTAACATGGGGGAGAAATTAGCCAGAGGCCCCAGCTGGCCTTGGGCAGAGCAGTCTCAGGTTGTCTTCTCACCTTCCTTGCACTGGTAGCTACAGCAATTAGGACCCAGAATTTTCTAGGTTTTCTGGAAAGGGATGGCATCAATGACTTATGGAGAGTATGTTGCAATAACATTGTCTCTTCTGTCATGCCACAGAAAGCCAGCTCCCAAAGCACAGACAGAAATCAGATAAAACATCCTAAAAGAAAAATACTCAAAGGGCTTAGCTGGTAAATCTCAGCACATATAAGCATGAGGGAGATGAAATATGCAATGACTTACAAATTGGCCAAATCCACACAACACTTCAGGTTAATACAAGGTACACATTCCTGACCCTGTTCCTGTTCCTGGCTTTAAAGCATGTAGACACAGTGTTTTTCCTTTTTAACATCATTTTAGAAATTTCTGAATGGATCTGGGTAATTCTTCTTTTTTAAAAATAAATTTAGGTGATTATAGAGCATACAAAGTCTCTGTCCAAAGAGATAAGTTTAACTATATTAAAAATAGGTGACTCAGAGACTTGCAGAGTTTCTATCAACCCCATTAATGCTACTATGTATTAATTATTATTTATATTGTCACCTCCCTTCTGAAGTCTAATGCTAGCCAGTTACAATCTATTAAAAATAAAATTGGCCAAAATACACTGTTTATAAATCTGTTGCATATGAAAGACTGATGGACTTTTGAAAAACGTTGTTAGGAAAACTGGACTAAACCCACCATTTAATTGGTTATAAATCCTTTCTTGAAACCTAGAAAAAAGCAGACTACAGGGAAAACAGCTCTTCACTGTAAGTGTAAAAGTAATTATGCGTGGAGGTCACTAGAACACTCCCTGAATTTCTTATTCAAAAGGTTTTCAGCCACAAATGGAGTTAGACAAATCATGTCTGTTACATCAAATATGGGACACAGCAATGAGTGCAGCACTAAGGCAGTTTAGACTGCAACTGGAACATTACTCAAAAGGTGCCAGCACACTGTGCTTAGTCCTCTGTGGTTTGCCAGGCTTTCTGCCTCTCCCTGTAACACTCAGTAAAGGAAGAACTGTCATGGTCATAAACAATAAAAGTATCACCAGCACTTGCAGGTGTTGCAAATTTTATTTTTGTTAAAGGGGTGCTTTAATTTTATCCATTTTTTTAGTTCAACGTTTTCAGATATTTGATTTGTCAGTCTGGGTCAAACAGGATGCTAATTTCCTGGTTGTCTACAACAGAAAGAAGTTACTTCACGGCTATGCTCAACCCTAGGTCCACACATGCAGTATGAATGTGACCCACGTGAAGACTAGCAGCTGGGACCCATGGGCAGATACAGCTTTTCATTCCTAAAATGATATTTCTCCTAAAATGAGCATGCCTCATTAAGAAGAGATGGGAGCCGCTTGTAGTCCATGAATTTCATGTATCTCATCTTTGCTTGGCCGTTCATAATTTTTATTATTTAGTTGATAGTAAGTTTCTTGATGCTAAGATATATGAAACAGGTAAGTTTTACTGGAGGGTTTATGGTGTGCCCTTCTATTTTTTTTTTTTTTGTCAGTGTTGTCAGCAGCTATAAAGAGCAAAAGATGCATTCAGCACAGTAGTCCACGATTTCTTTGTTGAATTGTCAGTGCCAGTTCTACGTTTAGAGTTGTGTAGACATGGGCTAGATTATTTTTATCTATATGCATTACATTACATGTATCTCCACGACATTTATCTGACCCTTTTTTGCCTACTTTCTCAGTCCTGTGAGATGGAGTTTCTTATCACAGTCTCTGTTTTCTTTGACTTCTAACCCCAGTCATAGTCTTCTTTCACATGCAGTCTCACTCTCCCCTACTCCAAAGCAGGTGTCTCCAGTCTCCCTGTTTCTGGAGGCTCCCACAGTACAGCTGTCCATGAGCTCCTCCCCAGTGGCTATCATTCCCAATCTATTCACACACCTCCTTCAAACAACACCTTCACCACACCCTCCGTGTACTCTCACCAGTTCACAGTTTCCTCTTCTCTAGTTTCCACACATATTTATTTGTCTCTCAATCTCTGTATACCCATCTTCTGTCAAACTCTCCACATGCTGTTTCTTTCTTCCTACCAATGTGGCTAATAGCAGTGTCCCTGGCTAGACAATCTTCACCTCTTTCAAAAAATTCTTCTCTTTATCAGGTTCTTTTTCCTACCCACTCTTTTTTTTTTTTTNTTTTTTTTTTGGATGTGTTATTCCTTCAAACTGCTCACCAGAATATGAACCACTTGCTCCTAATCCAACTTCAGTGGGAGTTAGATCTCTTCCCAGTCTTAGGCTCCATGTTCAGTCTGCTCCAGTTCTGCTGCTGCGCAGCCACACCCCTCAACCTCTTCTTTGAGATTCACCACGTACTTCTTTCTTCCACTCCTTTCCCTCTGGCCCAGGTGTAGGCCCCTGTGCACTCACTGAGATTAATTCCTGCTGCCCACTTTCCATCTGTGGGATTAGCACAGACAGCTGAGAGGAAACCATGTTTCCTTCTCTTAGTGGGAGTGTTCCGCTTGGTTGTCATGTAGTAAATACACGAGATGTCCACTTTTCTTCCTAGACTGGAGAATTCTATTGCTCTGCAGACTTGTTCTGTCTCTCAGAACTAAGAGGCACAAAGCAGTAGAGCATGTTCAGTATGGCTGAAATCCTCAGAACTGTATGTCGCTAAACCTCAAAATACTATCTTGAATACCGTATTGGGCAATTTTCCATTTTGTATAAAAGCAGCAATTTGACATTTAACATCTAACATCATCTCACCATATTTCTCAAATACATTTCATAACTGAAGTAACAACACTGAATATTTTATGGTATTTTTGTTTCAAAGTTCCTAATTTGTCATAACGATGAAATCAAGTGGAGTTAGATTCAACAAAACAGAGAAAGAATGGGAAGGTAAACCTGAGGTAAAAAAGAACAGGTAGAAGAAGTGTTTTGAACTTGTAAATAATTGAGGATTTGAGTGGAGAAATTGCCAGGTATGCATGCCTTTATCATAGAAGCAATATGAAACATAGAAGAGAAATAGAAAGAATTGACAGAAACAAAAAATTGTTTAAAGAAGTTACAGAAAATGGTCTCATAAGAAAAAAAAAAGCCAAAACATTTAAAATTTCATTACAAATAGCTGAGCATTTGAAAGATGAAAAAATGGAATTTTATTTTACAATTATAAAAATAAAAGGAGGTATAAAGTGGAAAAAAACAGAAGAGAAGGGAAGTGATAACTGCAAAAGGAACATTGATGATGTTTCTGAAGTGCTTCAAAGCATTGCCATAAACCTGCAACTTTCTGAGAAGCTACCAAAGGACATGCTTGAAGAGGAAGTGAGGCATGTGCCTTTGTGGTTAGCTGACCCAATTAGTGACGGAAATTGTCCTGATTTAGTAAGCAAGAGATATGCCTTTATAAACCACTGTCTTATATATAGTCAGTAGTTTACCCATTTTAACAACATAGCTGTGATTCTTTGGTGCTTGGTTGTCTTTTCTGTTGAAGACAACTTGTTGGGGCATTTTTCTCATACACAGTGCTAAGCAAGCTAGTATTTCTGTGTAAGTGCTCACTTCACAATGTCTACTAAAAATAATATACAGTTTTCTCTAGGTGAAATGCTTTGTGAAGTCTTACAGATCAGATTCGTTGTTCATTTGAGTCAGTACTGAATAAACAGCTGAGTCATTTCGAATACAAGTGGTTCCTTACCTTAATTTTACAAGAAAATGCTGTGAGGTATGGCATCATTTAGTCTGAACTCAGGAGGTCTGCTGAAAAGGATTCAAAAGTTCTTCATTTGTCTACCAGTGAGCATAAGGTCAAAATTTCATAAATAAAACATAAACTAGGCAGTCATTTTAATCTGGAATTTCTTTCCAGAATTACATAAAATCACATTAGACAATATTTTTTGGCAATGAAATGAGATCATTTTTGTATAATATAAAATTCAGCTGTTCAACAGGGAGGGATTTTGTCCAGGTCGTAATAGGCACTACTTAAATCTTGCAGTGACATTGCCAGTATTCAACTAGTTTTGGCTAAACCTTGAAACTTGTGCCTGAAATGTTTGTCATCATCCCAACCCTTATACTTCCTTTTCCTTCCCCACCTAATCCTTTTCCTCTCTCTTTCATGCCTTACAGTTTATAAGCCCATGCATAACTTAAAAATATTTATAAATCCATTAGAAGTTGGAAACTGTAATTTTCACTGTATGAGTGTATAAAATTATGAGCAGCTAAGGTTGTTTTGACGTTTCTGGAGATAGGGTTGGCTTTACCTCTTCGCATTTCTCTCCTCATTTCCAGGCAACTGGAAAAATAAATAACAATGAAGGGATGTGCTGAAGGTTCCTGTTTTATCTTCTTCTTCTGTGTGTGGCAGGGAAGAGAAGATGCTGCCAAACCGTCTTCCTCTGTCGTAAAGTTCTGCGTATTTTTAGATTAGAACAATTGCTTTCAACTTGAGAGCAATTCCCTAGCTGCCTAACAAGTTGCCAGCATGCCTAAATATTTCCCTAATTCTCGCAATATTTGCATCCTTTGCAGGTAATTTTTTAGTTCTCTTACAGCTTCAGAATTGGGAGAGTGGCTCATGCTCCTTGTCTTCTCCTGCTGTGCGTCTCTGCCCTAATGTGGGGCCCTGGAAGTGTCCCCAAGTTGCCAACTGAGTGGCACTCCCAGGCTGATGCTTCCTCACAGTGTGCATCAGCTCACTCTTCCCTATAAACTGCTTCTGCACCGTGAGGGAAACAGGAGCTTCCTGGGAAATTCCGTGTCTAACTGGGGAGAACAGTTGCACCTCCTAGCAGCTGTATGTATAGATACCTTACAAAGCTGAGCAAAAACCTCTGCTGTGCCCTGATAGCCCAATCCTGACAGAACTGATCACACCTAGACTGCCTAGGAGTAAATGTTTTGGGTTTGCATGTCCTGGTTTTTGGTAGCGGGGGGGCCACAGAGGTGGCTTCTGTGAGAAGCTGCTAGGAGCTTCCACCATGTCCAGCAGAGTCAGTCCCTGGCAAAGGCTGGGCCAAGTAGGAATGGTGGTAATGCCTCTGTGATAACATATTTAAGAAGAAATCAAAACAAATGTTGTGGCACTGTTTTAATTGGGACTAGAGAAGAGCAGAGTGAGAACATGTGAGGAGAACAACCCTGCAGACACCAAGGTCGGTGAAGAAGGAGGAGGAGGAGGTGCTTGAGGCGCCAGAGCTGAGATTTCTCTGCAGGCCAGGCCAGGCCAGGTGAAGACCATGGTGAAGCAGGTTGTCCTCCACCCACAGCCCGTGGGGAAGGTGCCCAAGCTGGAGCACGTGGATTCCTGGAGGAGACTGTGAAACCTGTGGGAGACCCATGGAGAGAGGGGCCCTGCTCCCATGCTGGAGCAGCCTGTCCTTGGAGGACTGCACCCCATGGAAGCGTGACCCACACACCATCAGTTTGGGGAGGCCTGTGTGCCCATGNTGTGCCCATGGGAGGGACTTACATTGCAGCAGTTTGCAGGGAGCTGTTGCTCATGAGATGAAGTCACATCCAAGAAGTTCATGGAGAACTGTCTCCTGTGGGAGGGACCCCACAGTGCAGGAAGGGAAAGATTCCTCTCCCTGAGCAGTGGGAGAAGCCTTGGGTGATGAACCCATAATCCCGATTCCCTGTCTCCTTGTGCTGCTGGGGTGGGAAGTAGACCTGGAAGGAGGGAGGGGTGGAAGGAAGGTGTTTTTAAGGGCTTATTTTACATTTCATGATCATTCTCTGATTTTGTTAGTGATAAATTCACTTCATATCTCTAAGTTGAGCCTATTTTGCCTGATGGTATGTGATGAGCGATCTCTCCCAGTCCTTATGTCAGCCTGTGAACCTTTTGTTAAATTTTCTTTCCTCTGTCCAGCTGCAGAGGGGAGTCAGCAGCTTTGGTGGGTGCCTGGCATCTGGCCTGGGGCAACCCACAACACAAGGTCATCATACCCTTTTTATGAAGTCTACAAGGGATGAACTTACTGTACATAGGAGAGTCATATTACACTTCATGTTTATCCACATGGATGCCAGTGTAAGCAATGGTGTAGAGACTGAAGGTGGGTCTACATTAGCAGGATAGTACAAAGCCCAAATCATTTTAGATGAAAAAAATTTTCTGCATCCATACTTGGGAGCTACAGTTCTTTCCCAACTGAAGGAACATTGTGTTGCAGGTTTCAAAGCTGCATTTCTTATCTTTTGCCATGCTCTGCCTGTTTGCCCTTTCTCTTTCTGCCGTAAGAAAAATCACAAAAAAAATTGAGAATTACTCCGTAGACCTTAATCCCTGTGATGTTCACTCAACTTCTGCTCACAGTTTGGCTAATACACAGCTAATACTAAGGTCTGATGTGTGCTGGGAACAGTGCCATTAGGTCAAAGGAAGGACAACACGTAGGCAGGACACAGTAGCCAGTAAGGGCTAAAGGCCATTATGCAGCCACAGTCCTGCAGCTTACTGTGTCCAGCAGCCATCATCCTTGCATATCAATTTTTTTTTAGTTTCTTCAGAATAAAATAATTCACAGAAACTGTATAGACCAAACTGTAGGGGAAACTTCCAAGCTGAAAGGTATAAATACATCAGCTTACCCCAAAAAAACCTTTTGAAAAAGATAAAACAGTAGCTGGACTGCTGACGTTTTCATGTTTCCCAGTGTGAACAGGGAATCATGAAAAACTGGGGGTTTCCACACCATCAAGGAGGAGGAATGGTAAGCACTGCCACTATCTAGGTATCAACACGAGTTATGAGTTGTGAGTTAAGAATTAGAGAACTTGTGAGGTATAAACATCATGAATTAAGTGACAAATTAGTAAATTCACGTGGTAGATTAGTCTGCACAAAGAGGAATGACGTTTGTTTGTTGGGCTTGTTTCTTTTCTTTCCTTTCCTAATGCTCATAAAATAAAGTTTAATTTACATACTGTGTTGTGCTGTAAATTTTAGCAATCCAGATGGACCATGACAATCCACAATTATCTTAGCACTAATATATGAATGGGGCAGAGAAGAAGTTGTCTGAGGTTTCACTTTGTTTGGCTAAACTAAATTCCAAAGCGTAGCCTCAAAATGGTTTCCTCCACTTCACTTCTGAATAGGAGAAGTCTCCAGCCTGGGCTAGTCCCTGTACCCCAGCAGCTATTTCCCAGCAGAGTGCTGGCTGACACAAGCCAGAAGTGTGCCAGGGAGCAGCATGCAGTTGGAAGAGATGGTCATGGGACCAAGCTCATGCCTCTGCCATGAACCCCTTTCATTTATGACCATGTATGTAGGCTGCCTATCTCCAAAGGGATTTCTGAACACTGCCAGATAACCTTTCAAAGAAAGAATTGAAATTTCTCCATTTATAGGAAAATGGGGGGGAGGGGGGAACAAGGGCTGTAGGTATGTACTGAATTTTTAAGGCGTTTCTGCTTTTCCTTTTGAAATTTGTTGATGCTTGTCAAAAGGATTTTTAGAGGCTGATAAGCCATAGCAGCTAAGCCCTTATTTCTATGAGCAGCAGTTACACTCTGTTGCACCAGTAGAGAACGTAACAAACAGAAAATTTCAGTTAGAAACACAAATCAAAATAATAACACCCATGTGTTTTTTGCAGGCTCATAATGAACCAGGAGTCAGGTCATGCTGGTCTGTTTAAAAAATGGAGCAGGAAGGGAGTAATTTCTTTTAATATGAAAAATGTCAGTAAGTGATAAAACTCCTGATGTCCTCCTCATTGCCTGCCAAAAGCATAGTGGATGTTAAGCAAGCACACACAGAGCATGAAGAAGAGTTACTTGTTTGTACTCGTTCAATAGGAGGAATAAAAAAAAATCATTATCAATTCAGTTCTGAGCAATACACTAGATACTTTGCTCTGTATATGACATAACCCAATTCCCAATTAAGATGATTTCTTCCTCATGAAAATTTTGGGATAAAAGAACCAACCAAACCAACCCAAGGCAAGACAAAATCCCTTCTTAAAAGGATGGAAGAAATCTTACCACCCCCGGTCTCCTTCTGCAGCCAAAGGGTGCACTACCTGATATTTTAATGGACTTGAATGAGATGCCATGTATTAAACTACTGCTGCAATATCAAAACTTCAATTTGGTCTGCACATACAGCAGAAATAGCAAGTCAAAATCTGTGCGAGGCTCTGAAGATATTGTATCTTGACTGACCTGGATTTATCCAGTTAGATGCTGAAACAGCTATCTGAAATGAGTCATTGAAGTGACTGGAGTTACTGCTCAAGATCAGCAAGACAAATGAAATTGGAGAACTTAGAATCAACTTAATGGAGGAATAATCTAGAAACAAAAGTCAAAAATAATAAATAGTTGATGGTCATCTCTTTGCAGCTCACTGATTAAACACTTACAGGGGTAGTCACAAAAACCTGTACATTAACCACATGAGTCTTTGGATTACATTGTGTAAGTGATAATATCTCATCTGAAGTAACATCTGCTTTTAATTGCATATCTATACATAACAATGAATTTTAAGTTTTCTTCTTTTTAAATTTATTTCTACATTTTGAAATGAAATTTCTATTAACATAAATATAACAAAAATTGCCGTATAAATGAATAAATTATAACATGAACTTTTGCTTATACGGGACAAGTTCATGAACCATTCACTTACTGTTTTTCTTGTTGAGTCTAACAATTGGAAGATGTTGATTACAATAAGCTTTTTTTTTTTCCAACTTGAGCAACCAATATCCAGCTCATCAGACTTAGAGACTAATCATTGTAAACTTCATAATTTTTTCTACATTTTACATTGTTTTCACTTCTCACCCTTTTAATTGGGATTAATATTCTATACCATACTTGAAATTTTTGTCCGTTTCCAGTTTATTGCCTGCAGTGCATCACCATGAAGGTTTGTTAAGTATTCATCTAAAAAACATCTTAAGCTTAGAAAGGAAGATAACATGAGTGTTATGCAAGAAGGTCCAAAGTTAAATTGCTGGTATTCCCAAGAGGGAATGTCAGATGTGATCAGTGCTCAAGCCTCCTATGTAAAAGAATGCAGAGTATAGAGTTTCTATCTGCCTTTATTTTAAAATCAGACAAAAGGATGGCTTGGGACCTTTCTTGGCTAGAAAAGTCCTTTTGGAAAGTGTTCAGGCATCTCCAGGTACCCTCCATAAAAATGTGCTGTATCTCTGGATGGTCTAAGCTCAGGCTGACTTCAAAGGGCTTATAAGAAGCAAGAATGGGGTTGGCATGTCCTCTGTCAGGTGCATTCCCAACACCCAGCAGCCAGACACAGAATACGCTCAATTAACTTCTACCACAGCCAAACTCCCCTGCATTTAGCACAGTAGTTCTCTGCAAGCCTTTAGAGGCTGAGCCTCAAATGTCATTTTTTCCAAGAACAAAACTACTTCAACATCTTTCAAGGACTCTGAGTTTCAGTCCATCCGTTGATTTGAGCATTGCAAAGTAAACTATTTCTGTCTAAGTAGATATATTTTTTAACAAAACCTTATGATGCATAAACAGAAACAGTAGCAATAGTACATGTTTTAATATATAGTTTACATATTGAACTCTTTATTTAAATACAGCCTAAGACTGATTTACAGGAAAAAACTCTATCAGAACTTTTTAAGCACTTCATTAAAAAAATCTGCTCCCTTGTCCTGATTTTGGCTGGGATAGAGTTATTTTTCTGCTTACTAGCTGGTAGAGAGCTATGGTTTGATTCAGTGGGAGAACAGCGTTGATAACTCCCTGATGTCTCAGTTGTTGCTGAGTTTACCCTGAGTCCAGGACTTTTCAGTGTCTCCTGCTCTGCCAGCGAGCAGATGAACCAAAAGCTGGGGGGGGTCCCATGGCCAGGACAGCTGCCCCAAACTGGCCGAGGGGATTTCCCTTCCACTGCACATCATGCCCAGTACATAAACTGGGGGGAGTTGGCTGGGAGAGGCTGATGGCTGCTCAGGGGTGGGCTGGACATTGGTCAGCGAGTGATGAGCAATCATATCGTGCATCACTTGTGCATCTTGGGGTTTATTCCTCTCTCCTTTTACTATTATTTTTATCATCATCATTAAAAGTATTGGTATTATAGTAGTAGTAGTAGTACTAGTAGTAGTAGTAGTAATAGCAGTAGTAGTATATCTCTCCAGTACTACTATCATCATCATCATCATCATCATCATCATCATCATCATCATCATTATTTGTTTTAATTATTAAACTGTCATTGTCTCAGCCCACAAGCTTTTCTTCTTTCTGATTCTCCTCCACATCCCGCTGGGGGTGGAGTGGAGGAGTGAGCGATTGGCTGCGTGGCATTCAATTGCTGACTGGGGTTAAACCACAACACCCATTTATTCCATTTCCTGTGACTACATGTCTCAATTTATTTAGGGGTTTTATTGCCAAATGTTAAAAATAACTCAAAGTGATGACTAGACTCCCTTTGATTACACAGGGGAGAGAGGGAGAGAACACGGGCAGGCAGGCAGCATTCTGACACTCAATTATCTCAAAGAGTAGTCTCAAGAAGTGGAAGTACAGACCATGTAGTCACTTCAGGATTTGCAGGGCTTGTATCTTCACCCTCACTCCCCTGAATCCACATGAACCGAAGAACTCACAAAACTGTTGAAACCCCATTGAAAATTAGTAGATAATTCATGGGCCACTTCACTTTTCATTTTGCAACATTCTATATCATTTAATTTCTGTCATATCTTAAGTGCATTTAGTGCTTCATCTGATCTCTTCTGATTTCATCCAAACATTCAGGGTTTTCCTTCTGAAAACATCATTGAGCAAAAAGAAGCCCTTGCTGCTCTGGCTTGCCATGGATTCCCGAGAGCCTGTACATGTGGGTTTTGCTCACAGAAGCCCCCACTGAAGAAGAAGATGAAGGACAACTGCTTAAACGCTATATACAGCTTTTTTTCCCTTTTTATAGTTGACCTTTGAACACATTTTTCTATCCTTCTAGCTAAAAACTCATTATTTTAGTCTCTCTCTTCCCCAGACTTTGCTCAGGATGCAGATTGGATATTTCCTGTTGGACAGCATGTGCTTGAAGTTCTCTGATTATTCATCCTTGGAGCTCTTCCATCCTCTTTCACAATCCTGGTTCTGCAGTATATGAACCACACAGGAAAATACATTCCCAGTTCATATGGTGAGGAGCACTTGGTGCTTAGGAGTCCATAAGAGCTCTCCTCCTTTCTGCCTCCAGTTCCATCAGGATATACTTGTGAGATCATCCCACGTTTTGTCAACACTTCATGCTCTCAAATCCACGCCTGCTGAATGTCCCTGAGGTCAGAATGTCTCTGATCCCTGCCAGCTGTCCACCTGGAAGCCCTACTGAAAAGAGCACTCTATCTCCCTGCCAGTGTCAGCTCTATAAAAACAGAAAATAGTGAGTCAGGTCAACCCTGCTGCTTGAAGCCATCAGTTCCTGCAATCCATATCCTCTCCATCACTTGCAGGAAACATCTACAGCTCTTAAGATGCCACATCCTACTGGGTAAAGCAAGACTGTTTGTTCTGCCTTTACTTTGTTTTGCAGCCAATTCCTGGTGACTCCAGCAACAGTTTCAGTGCTGCAGGCATTGTACTTTTCTGCTCTTTGCTAAACAAAATACTGCTAGATGACCACTTGTGCTTTTGTTCCTGTTGTTCCACAACACAGCATTTTATAATCTGACTCCACAGTCTTGCAAAAGATGCTTTCCTGTTTTGATGCAATTTTCTGTGAGCCGACTGGGCCAAGTAGTGACCAGTAGTGACCAGTTTATAGCTCTGCTTTTCTGCAAACTGTTCAAACACAACAGCCATCGAACTGAAGCTTGTTAAGAAGTTATATAGCAGATATGCAGCGTATAATTAAACTAAAACTGGAATGCACAGCCACAATTAATCTATACTTCAAGAATAAAACTCATAAACTATCAAATAAAACTCATGTAAAGAGAATTTGGAGCTCTGAGTAAAAAGAGTTTCCTACTCAAAGTGCTCTGTGGTGAGGAAAAAAGACTTTATTTGCAAAACAAGAATCACATCAAAGATAATCTGAGTCCAGCATCAACCTCTTCTTCAGATAGAGACAACCCACAGGATGCTGAATTTTGGTTAACCAAGTAGGTCAAAAAAGTAACACAAGTGGGAGATTGTACAGAACATTTCTTGAGTTTCAAGTGATAAAGAGATCTTAAGTCGCCTCAAACTGAGAAGGGAAATGGAAATGGTAACCCCATGAGGTGGCTCAGACACTACCATCATTCTGTGCTGCGCATTCCCAAGGGGATGGGATGCTTTTCTCCACACAAATAGCTTTTGTAATGTATCATTCTATAAGGTAATCACACTACAGCAATGAGACCACATAAGCCACAGGGGGAAAAGAGTTTTGTTGAAACAGAAATTGTTTTGTGTAACATGGCAACTGAGAGCACTTTATAACCCTAAGCATTTGAAGTTTTCTGTGCAATGTGGGCTGACTATTTGGGGGAAAACCACAATTTCTGAAAATTATTTTAATCCTACCTTCCAACCATGTTTGTCTTCCCCCTGCCTCCTATTATCATTTCACATTGGTTTTTTGAAGACACCCATAGTTTAACTTGCCTCTAGTGCTGGGGTCTCAGTACTCCAGAACTAGCTCCAGCTCCAGCCTCAGCCATGCTGACAACCCTCTTTGGGAAGGCACCTCAGCACATGGTAAGGAATCCTCATGCCTCGTTTTCTATGCAAAATAAACCTCACTTTCAGGGCTAAAGTCATACTCTTCCTTTATTCAAATTCACAGTATAAATATGTAGAAATTCAAAACTAAAGGGTTTGATACAGCACATGCCTCCTTTGAGTCTAGAGGCTGAAAATGTTAGTTAATTAAGAGTTCAAACTGTGATTATTATACTGCATGAAGTAGTTCACATTTTCACCCTTAGACTGAATAACTTGATGGAGATTGAGTACCAGGATAAAAAGTTCTAATTGCTTGTGAGACTGAATTGCTTGTGAGATTGAACTCATATTGGCAATATCACGGGATTGTTCTGTGCATTTTAATAACACAGCTGCAAGGTTATTGACAATTTAAACATGATAAGAAGTTTATAATAAAAGGAAAACAGAGAGTAAGTCTGAGCTAACAGGAGGTGACCTATGTGTGAGATATGCAGATCTGCAGGTCTGGACTATCTGGGATTTAAAATGGTGCAGTTAATGTTAGATTTTTCCAATGACACAGTTTGTGTAACACCCATGGGTCAGCCTGTCCAACATCTCTGACCATAGGTCTCCTGCATCCTTTATTCACTAGGCTGCTGCTTCTAATTTTAGAAAGATGAGTTGAATCATGGCATTTGGTTTTGACTGGATGGATGTACAAAAACCCCATTAACAGCTTCCCTGTGTTTGGAGCAATGATCTTAGCAAAGGACCTGGTCAGCAGCTGTTATTACTTGGGGGTGACAGTTTTAGTCCAGAAGATATCATGGGTATGTCTGGTATAATTCTCACTGTTCTTGTATTTATCAGTTGTTCATACCTCAGTGTGGTGAATTATCTTTAATCTGCCTTTCCGCATTCACAGGTAACAAAATTCATTTAATCCAGTTAGCTGTATATTCCTGTCATAATGCCTTCAGTGATGAGAAATCACTGGAGAATATAAATTCAACTGTATATTAATATTTACACCTTGCAGATCTCATCCTAAATTGGTGATGTGGAAGAGAACTCTATTGTCTTCCACCAGCTTTGGTTTAGCTCCTAGCCAAGATCCAGAGGACATTCTGTCAGCTTAAAAACACTCACAAAAATGTCAAATGTCTGACTAACATTACCTAATCCAAAGATTGTTTTGTCACAAGCAGAGCAGGATCCACATCTTTGCTTCATTGTTTCTTTCTTGCATGAAAGGCATAACTTCTAGCAAATAATAATGATCTGTGGCAGGTCCTTTAAAATAAATTAATGATCAAATTCATGATAAAAGTCCTTTCATTACAACATACTGTGCACAAATTTGTGCAATCCAGATACTGAAGCACACAGGCAGCATGATATCCCACTTTTGTGGCTCCTAAATATTATTGCTGTGTTTGAGGAGGAGCCAAAATGGAAGAGAAAGCACTGTCTGGATGATAATCCCTTCATTATGCTTCATCATTTACTGCTGGTATCCTTTAGGAAGTTCAAACAGGAAACTAAATAAGTAGTGTCCCAAAGAGCCCCAGAAGATGTCAGAACATAAGAATTTTTTATGTTTTGATGACCAGGAAGCAGCACATTGTGTTGTCTTAACCCCATTCTCTTACTTTTCCACTAAATAACTGAGTTAGAGCCTGGTTTAGGCACAGACTTATGGCACTAATAATTAATGTCCATTTGAAACCTTTTCATATCCACCTCCACTGCACTGCCTGCCCACTTTTCTTTGTGTATATGTACAAATAGGACATTATCTGATCTCATGCTGATTCTGTATCTATTAAAACTAATTCTTATTTTTTTCCAGAGGCCACTGATTAAAGTGAAATCGTTGCCCTACATTTGCTCAGCATAGTAACTTACGGATTCGCAAAATAAAAGCATTTAAAATTTGCCAATTGTTAGAGCCAATGTGGCAGAGGAACAGACATATAAGGCCAAATTTAAAAGCTGTACATCCCTTGAGACAATCTCTTGTCTCGCGTTATGGTCAGCTGCAGGTATTTGTAAAAACAGCAGTTGAACAAGGCTAATGAGGGTTTTGTCTGTGTTTCTTACACTCTCCTATTTTCCAATAATAATATTTCAGGCGTCCTGTTAGCAAAAGGTCATGCCCATATTCAGTAGTTACTCAATAACTTTCCCTTCATAGCTCTGTCTAGTCTCTATTTAAACTTCTTATCTTTCTTGCCTTCACATCCCATGGAAATGACTTGCACATTAATCATTCAACACTAGCCACACACTATGATTAAAAAGGAACACTGCTGCTTTTTCTTAATCTGCCACTCAGTAATAGCCAGGCACCCTTCACTCTGGTTATGTGAGAAAGCATGAGCACCTCTTTTCTTGCTCAATTTCTCCATTACCATTCATGACTCAGAGGATCCTCTTTGCATTTCCAAGCTGAAGAGCCTTCTGGCAAAGCCACCCCACACCACCAATCATCTGTGACACCCTCCTCTGTGCTGTATTTTGTTAATGATGGAAGGACTGAGACTATGTGCTCTTTCCAAGGCACTGGCGTGCTTGCTTTGATGGAGCCACTTATTCTATGTACCTAAATCTACACTGAATCTGGACCCTTTTAGTGCCATTCTCCATTCCTTTCCTAACAACAGCAGGGAGCCCACCCGACAGACTGCTGCTCATCACTGAGCTGTTGCTTTCAGAGAACTAGTCACAGTGATATCAGTGTGCCTTTCCTGGACATAGACAGCTAATGAAGAGCCAGCTGTTGGTACAGTGATTACTGTCTTTCCAGGTACAGCTAATACTGGTTTTCCACGGGATTTCTATTTTCCTACACTGTGGGAGAACAGGTGTGGGCTGCAGGCAGTCTTGACTTTGATGAGTTACAGCTGTGCTGAACCAGGTGTTTCTACTAAAGACAGAGACGAGCTGACACTCTGGCAGGTAACTCGTAAGAGAGAAGAGAGGAGCCTGGAGGAGCACTGCTACTGACCAAGGAAGGAAGCAAGGAGCACAGCAGAGCAAGACTAGACGCTCACTACTACCAAGAAAGCAAGCAGGATTGAAGCAGCTTTATGTGAGAGCAGCCTCCTTTGTAGCTGTGGTGTGAAAGTTGTTTTTTTTTTGTTTATCATCACTACACTAAATTTAAATCTCTCATTTTATCAGGCAGTTCTGTGAGAAGATTTAATAAGACACTTTCACAGCCCTTACAGTATGTTTTAATGTATTTGTGTAGCCTAAGTAATTCTGAAGCATGTGCAAAGTCTGTTACCTTGCCTTTTTGAGAAAAACAAACTTAAGTCCCACACCAGACGTCTGTAGAGTCCCTCTGAGATCTCTCCTGGTAGGTCAGCAGCGTCAGTGACCTGAATCTGCATAAGTCACACAGTTTGAAATATCATCATTTTTTACTTAACAACACTCAAATAAAATGGCAGACTAAAGTACCCCTATCAACAGTGAGTGGGAAAGCAGATACTGCTCTCTTCTCTCCCTCGTAGATTGGGAAGAAGAAGGAGAAGGATCAATGCATTCTCATGTGACTTGCATTCATCCTGCAGCTGACTCATAAACGAGCCAGGTTTGATGTTTCAAAAAGCTCCGGTTTCTCACACTGTGCCATTCTGAAGCTGTTCCTGGTCTGTGCCAGTGATGACCAAGATATTGTGCTATGAATGAAGAGGCCAAGTGAGTTGCAAAAATATTGTTCTTTCTTCTTGTCTTATCAGTACAGGCACTCTAATAATATCTTGAACTTGGATATGAATGGGAAGTGCAACTACCAGTGTATTATCTGAATTAGTTCAAAAAGCCTGTGGAATCTCACTCCAAAATCTAAAGGATTTATGAGGAAAAAAAAAAAATCCTTTCGGTGAAGAGATCAAAGCAATGGATATTCCTTTTCTCAGCACACTGGTTTGAAGAACAGATCTTCCTGAGTTTTTCACCAGGAACCTTAATAACATCCTAGTTCCTGAAGAAAAGCCAAAGTTGCAGGGGTGAGAAAGATTCAATCTCGTGCTTCACTTCCTTTGGGACAAAGAATTCAGCCTGGCTCTCTCATGTCCCAGAAAAAAAAGATTCTTCACAGAAATGAATTTGGCCAAAATGAATTAATTTTTAAGATAAGTTTAGGTTTTAAGAAATTGGTATTTGCCAGTAACTAAAGTTTTAATCAAGAAAACTCTGTCCTCAGTGAAGGAAAACTTTCTATCTTGTCTTATGAGATTGTCTAATTAAGTAAAATCCTGTTTCTCTTTTCTTTTTAAAGCACTTGCAGTCAGAACAAGTTTAATTTGAGCCCAACTATACCAACTTACTCATTGCACTACACATATAACCAGAAGTTATCTTAACTGCTTAAGCACCAAGACCAGCTTCTTCTGTCTTTTGCAGAGCATGTTAAAACCCAAAAAGCCTCTCTGTGTTTTTTATCATTTATTTCATTTGACAGTGACATAAAAAAGAGGGGAAAAAGTGGGGGGATGGGGGGGAGGTGCTGATCCACTTCTTCCAATATGAATTATTGGCACTTTAAATGAGCCTCAACAAAACCAAAGCTCTGGCTGGCAGTACATAAGCCGATGTTATGGCAAGTAAAGCCTGCCTGGAGGAGCAATCACCTGTCCTTAAGGATGAATGCTTTTATTGTCTTCCTTAGCTTCAGTCTTCACGTAGTAGGAACTTCACAGTTAAATATTTCGAGGGTTGATAAAGAAAAGTGGGAAGCTGCCAAGCCCACATTTATAGGAGCATGAGTCAAGTGAAGTCTTGCTTTTCTGCAGTTGTCTTGTCACATATCTCACTTGTACTCAGAATGTGCCAACAGGGCAATTCTCACTGTGCACGCAGGATAGAGCTTTGACGTTAGTGGAAGCACTGCCCTTAATCTGAGTGAGGAGAGGATTGTACCCCACAGTATACCTCATCACTCATCCCTAAAAACCATATGCTCCATTTAGGTTCACTGCAGCATCTGCTCTTGTGTCATGCCAGTGACTGGGAGCAAGCTGTGCTCTCTGGTAGCCAACTGTGTGTGCTAATTATTGAAACAAACCTTTAAACCCCTACTATGCAAGAATTGCACCAGCACGCTGTTTCCAGTATGAGTCCTATTTGTTCTGCACCCTTTGTGCAAGAGTTTCGGGCAAATGGATTTACTGGAAAAGGCACCTGCAAGGCTCCCTTATCATTCTCTGAAACAGTCATTTAAAGGAAGAGCTGTCACCTCTCACAACCAAATGCTCTTAAGGAAAATATCGCACCCTGCCTCTGCCATGTGTTATTTGCTTTTTTACTTCACTTTTGAAGACCAGGCTCATTGCACAGCTTCTCTTTGCACAAGAAAGCACTATGTATCCCAGTAAAGCATGCATGTCTTTCATGCAGCTTCTTCTGCTTACAGACCTGATCTGCTTCTGACTAAAGTTATTGGAAAGGATTGATTACTTATAGGGTGATGTTGATGGAAAACTGGGAAAAAATGGAGTTTTAAATAAGTTTTAGGATACATGGATATATGCATGTCTGTATAAAGGCAAATCAGTTTCTCTTTTGCTTCATATTCTGTGAAGTACAGCTCTGATCCTGCTTGGGATTCTAATATAGCAGAAATAATGAGTAACTGCCAGACTAGACTGCTTGACTGCAATTACTAATGTATTATGTTATGTGCAAACTGCAGCCCACGATAACAATCCACAACTGCCTTTGTGAATCTCAGTCTCAGCTGGAAACATGTGTACAGTTTCTGCTGAAAATGTTTCCACTGGTTTTCAGGAAGCTACAGCTCAGTCCTTACACTGAATGTTCTTCCTGACCTAAATCTTACAAGGCCCTTTCACTTCTGGATTCAAGTTATCCACTGAGCTCATATACCCACTGAGCCCTTAATCTGAAAAGGAGTGGCACTGAAGCTAGGACAGTACTAAAAGAAAAACAAAATGCTGAGGGCTAATCAAACAAATATAGGTATCCATACTCTGATCATGCTGCTGCCAACCTGTCTGCCTTTCTTCCAGGCACTGCCTCTTTCCAGAATCACAGCTTTGGGCATAAGTTTCTAAACTTTCAGAATCAGAGACTGTCTCGAGTTGGCAGGGAACCATAATGATCACTGAGTACAACTCCGTGCTCCTTCCAAGACTACCTAAACCTAAATCATACAACGAAGCATATGGACACTAAATTCTGTTTTGCTTTTGGACAGGGCTGGTTTTGTTCTGCCTGCCCGACCACATCTAGCACAGTTTGTCCTCACAGGCACTTAAATAGGTACTAGTACCAAAGCTGTCAGCCTGGTATGTCCCTGTCTCAGCACCTTCAAAAATCATGCAGCTTCTGCAAAGCAACATCCCAAGAGCTTTCTGAGCTGTGCTGGGAAGGGATTTGTGCTTGAATGATAGGCACATTTTGGTCAGCAGCAATCAGCAGACCAGGTATGAACTCCGTTGCCTTTCCCTGGGCTTAGAATTAAGAACCAAACACAGTTAGAGGGGGAAAAAGGGTTTTACCTTGGTATTTATTTAAAGATCCTCAGGTGCACTACATCCAGGTAGAATGCACCGAAATGCACCCCAGAATGCACATCCCGAGGAATGCACACACACGATGATTCGGGTATACAGTTACAGACCTTGCACATTGGCATATCTATCACAGATTCCCCAATGAGAGGCTCAAGAGAAGCCCCATCCTGAGGAACCTTCCCCCTGGATGGGCCTATCTTGGTTTACAGAATGTGTTCTGGAGAGGACCTTGGTGTCTGGGGCTTTCTGACCCCCTAACTACGAGGCTTCCAAGATGTTTGGTCTCTTGGCTTAATGGAACTTTGGGTCTAAGCTAGTTATCAACTTAGGGAATTATAAGTATGTGGGCTAAAAGCACTAAGGATACATAAAAGCTGTATAAAAGGGTATATAAAAGCATATATAAGAGGGCAAAAAATCATCATGGCATCAACTGAAAGGACAGCTTCTTTAGGAATTAGGAATTATGTGTATAATTAGGAATACAGGCAAGCTGTACAAAATGAAGAAACAGCCAATTAATCTCAGGCCTGAACACTTAGTTTGCAGCCAAATCATTACTGAACAATCTCTCTGAGTGATATCTTATGTCACTATTCTATTTTTTGAAGAGAAAACTTGATGAAAACTCTGGGATCTTCCCCAGCACACTCCACTGCCACCTGCATTGCTGAATTAAAAGCTGCTCTGTGCTCTCAGACCTTGTTTTTTCCATGGCTGCTGGTGAGGACAGCATCACAACACAGTCAGTTGCCAATAACTGCAAATTTCACCCAGCCTTTGACTAATCCTTACAGGAATTTCAGCCCACTGTAACTCAACCTGCGTGGCTGCCAACCTTGGCTGGGTACCAAGCCACGTACTCTCAGCTGGCACATTTATGGTATGTTCAGCTATGTCCAGGATGTGCAGGCAAAATGTATGCTGACAGGAGGGGGTTCTGCTCTTCCTGGAGGGTCCATCTCCTGTGTGCCTTGCAGAGGCTTCTTACAGCCTCTCAGTCCAATGGGCCAGTTGCCACATGCAGGCAGGAGCTCATGGTTTGTACCACCTGCAGCTTTGAAACCACAGGCTAACCTCTATCACCCGAACCTCCTGGACGGGTGGAGGCAAGGTGAGGAAAAGATCTTCTTCCTTACCATAGTGTAATTGTTTTCATCCCTAGAATATAACTTGAGTTGTTTCCAGCTGATCTTCAGCTTTGGCATGTAAAAATCCCATAAACCAACCCAATGTGGAAAAAAAAAATGTAAGGGGAATAATTTTGTTAAAGGAATTTGCTTTACAACTAACTTAATTAGGCAAAAATCTGGCTAGCAATGGTATTTTTTGTGGTGAATAACCATTAGAAAGCTGCACACTGGCTATGACCTTGTAGCTCTGAACTATAAATTTCAGATCTACTTTTTGGAAGCCATTTTTATTTCCTTTTTAATTTCTTCCAAGGTGTATCAGTGTTTTACAGTACCTGCTACTGGAAATGCAAATGTGCTTGAGACTGGTTACAAAATTGCCAGAGAACAATCAGAACCCTGATTCAATAGAAAAGCCTTGAGCAACTTTCACAGGCTGCGTGATCAATACGAGTGTCAATGTGAATAACCTGACCTGTTTGTTAACTAGCTGCTGACGTCCAAATTCCTGCAGCCAAAATAGCTGTTGTGTAAATCACCCAGAAATCAAATAGTAAAGAAACCACAGTGTTTCCCAGTTAAAACAAATAAAATAGGGTGGAAGCTCAGAAAGAAAGAAAATGTTAAATAAAGGTCCTTGGGTTCTTTTGGAAATGCACAATCACAAAGTTAATTAAAGAGCTATATTGTTATTTGGTCTGTGAACCTGAACTAAAATTGAATTGTATGTTTACGCAAAATGTGTATTTCTGTCCACAGACTCAGAAACACAGCATGAGGAAGAGGTGTTAAGGTGAATTTTGCACCCTGCTATTTGTAACTGTCACTGAAGCCTTCCAGAGAAAACCTCCCGGATTTTATGGCATACTGAGCTCAAACATTCAACAATGAAGCTCAGCCTCAGAGAACCTAAAGCTGACCTGGTATTTCTGTCAAGAGGTTAAATCACGTCTCTCCCTAGACAGAAGCAAAGGGAATATTTGAACTGTGGGAAGGGACTCGGCTCTCACTTGAAGGCTGAGCCTGGGTTTTGCTCACTTAAGTTTTTCTTACAAAGGAATGTTTACAGCCTGCTCCAGGAAAAGGTCTAATGGATTACTGGGTGGGGGGGAACAAACTAAATTTTCTCTACTTCAGTGCACACAAAGAAAGAGTTGACTCTGAAGTAGTCCATAAAACTCTGATAAAGCTATTTGACCTACAGACAGAAGCCTGACCTGACCTGACATGTTAAACTGATGCACATGTACATTTCTGCTTCCAGGAAGAGGGAGTGACTCCATGAACATTTGCACAAGACCATGAAGGCAAAAACTGGGATGTAGCTTGAAAGGATGTCACAAGGGTGTCTAATCTGTGCTTTTGTCATGAAGTATGGCTGGTAGATTTGTAATACTCAGATGGCTATTTAACATACTCATAGAGATTTCTTAGTCCCCTTGTCATGGTTTAAACACCACCTGGCAACTCAGCCCCACACAGCCACTCACATACTTCCCTGGCTCCACTGGGATAGGTAAAATTGGAAGAGTCCAAGTGAGAAAACTTGTGGACTGAAATAAAGACAGTTAAACAGGTAAAGCATGCTAACAAAGCAGAACAAGACATTCATTCCCCACTTCCCACCAGCAGAGAGGTGTCCAGCAATCTCCAGGAAAATCAGGCTATTTCACAGGTAATGGTGACTTGGGAAGACAAATGCCATCACTCCAAATATGTCCCCCACTTCCTTCTTCTTTCCGCAGCTTTTATATGTTGAGTATGATGTCATATGGTGTGGAATATCTCTCTGGTCAGCAGGGGTGAGCTGTCCTGGATGTGTCCCCTCCCAGCTCCCCGTGTATCTTCAGTCTCCCCACTCTTGGGGTGTGATGAGGGGCAGAAAAGGTGTTGGTGCTGTGTAAGCAACAGCTAAAACATCTCTGTATTCACAGCGCTGTTCTGCTCACAAATCCAAAGCACAGCCCCATACTAGCTTCTGTGAAGAAAATTAACTACATCCCAGCCAAAACAGTGCACAACATCATAGTCTACTTCTGTCCTTAAACTAGAAAACTTGATGTAGAGTTTTCCTAGTAGAACTAGGTTTCCCTAATAGAGTACATAAATTTTTATTTTCCCATGCAGAACTGAAGAGATCACTCCTTGTCTTAATCCAGTCAACATGGAAAATGACTGTTTGCTATCTTCTTGCCATTTTGGAAATCTGCTATCATTTAACCAGTACCCACTTAGTCTTTTCTTATATAAACAAACTCATTTGTCTAAATTTGTTCCAAATAAATAATATTTTCCAAAAATAATCTTCCGGGATCTCTATTCTGGATTGTCTCCAATTTATGTGCATCTTCCTCAAAGTGTGATTTTGAAACTCAGTGAAGTTTGAATGCCACATAAGGTCTTCCCATTAAGAATGCAGTAGAATAAATACCTCTCACGCTATATGAGCAAGAACTCTGTTACTACATGCAATATAAATTGTCTTTGTTGCAACTGCTTTGTGTTATTTACCAACTCAATTTCTGGCTGATTTTGTTTTCCATATGCCTGGCAGAGCTGCTATTGCCTAATCAGTTCCCTAAATGCCACTAATTTTTTCTGAGTATTTTCTTTCTTGGATTTATTGTCTCATACCATGACCCCAACATACCAAACCCACTTCTGCCTTTGTGGTTTGTCTCCAGTGCTTCCACCCTTTCCTACTACAATTTGAAGTACAGATTTATTAATCTATTCCTTAGTCCATCAAGTACATTGTTAACCTAAATTACTGGATTTGGTAAAGTCAAGCTATTTCCAGGAATTAAATGTGCAACATTGCCTTGAATCCTTAATTTCACAGAAATCCATTGTTGACTCCTCCATGAGCAGAATTTGCTAGCTGAGCATCAACCTTTACATTCCCATCATCTCCATCACATTTTCCAAGCTTACTTACAGCGTTCCTCAAAACCCTTACTAAATCTGAGATAACAAACTACTGCCCCTTCTTTAAGCTGTTATCCTTCAAGAGAGGAAACAGAACTGAAAAGGCATGTTTTATTCTTGGCAAATGCACCTTGTTTTTAATCAGCTTTTCGTCTCCTACTTGTGTTCTTGTTCCTTAAATACTCTTTGGAATGCCTTCCAGAGATATCCTCCTACCTGTCTGCCTTAATTCAATTCAGAGCTTCCTTCCTTTATTTGGAACACTATTGTTTTGTAGTCTCCTGTAACTCGTGTTACCATGTGACCTCTGTCTGAATTTAATTTCAAAGAGAGATAATTACTGTCACTTATCTATTAACTTCCTCTGCCTCTGCAATAAGAAGTTGCCACTAACACATTCCCAGAACTTGCTGAATCACCTGTGTCCTCCTCTGTTTCTTTCCCAACAGACATTTGAATAGTTCAGGTCTCCAGTACTGGCAAATCCTTAACTCTATCTTCACTGCAAGACTGATTATATGCCATTTTTTATTTTTACCTAAAAGCATCAAAGTAGTCTGTCTTCCATCTTTCTCTGGACTTCAGAAGAATCACATACAATCCAACTGTGCAGCCAAAAACCTCTCATGTGCCTTTTTTCATCCTCTCCCCTACCTTTATAAATCTGCATGCTAATATAATTTAGCTATGATATTAACTGGCCAGATTGCAATAAAATATCTCACACTATATTGTGAAAAAAAAAAATAACATAAAGGATTATAAGAAAATTCAGAATATTTGTTGTGGGTTTATAGCATGCATATACATAATAAATTCAGAGGAAATATATTTTATTTGAAGTAATGGTATGTCAAATCTTTGTCCTAAAGGGGATATTAACTACTACAGACTTTTTTAATGTTTATCTTGAAAGACTTTCCTCATGTGGAACACATTTATCTCTCTGACACAACCCGTGAGCAGGAAATTAGCTAACACAAAGTATATTTCTTAGATTTCTTCCATTTTCTCTAATGGTGTTATTACATATCGGGAATAACGTAAGTAAATCAGTACCACAAGTTGTGTGAGACTGGAAAAATCTTTGATCCAAAAGAATGCAATTAGCTTACTACCCATTTGGCAGAAATCTGAGGCTTTGCTATGGAATAAAGAGGAGCAGGGAAGGGCTGGCAGCGGCTGTCAGAACTGTCAAAACCATCAGTCCCAGTGCAAAGGAAGTTCTTATGGTAAGCTAGGACCAACAGATTTGCATAAGGTGCTCTCTAAAGAGTTTCAAATACAAGAGGAATTGTTCAAGTGGATCAACAGCCGTGGCTGTAAATTAATAGGTCTCTGAATTCATAAAACACAAAATGCTAGCAGACAGAACTAGGCACAACTAGTTTATTCCTTCATGTGAAGGACTGCAGAAAGAGACCTAGGAAGGGCTAACCCTTCATCCTTCACAAAATCCTCCCATTTCCAGGGAGGCAGAGCCACAGTGCACTCCAGGAAATAGACAAAAACAGGCCAGAGGAAATGGAGACAGGCGAGGCTGGGGAGCTCCACTCCCTGCTTGCTGGGAGGAACGTGTCTCCTGCAACAGCCACTCATCAGAAGCAGCAACCCGTGCCAGTCACTGGAGCAGACACGCACACCCTGTTCTCTCCCCTGGCTGTTTCAGGCAGGAGCAGCCTGGCACACTGCACCACTTTTCTGGGATGGAACTTCAGCTTTCTTACTCTAAAATAATAGCTTAGAGCTGGTCTTTCCCTTTCCCAGGGGACCTATGGCTGTGTCAAAGCCCAGCTTTTCAGGCTGCCCTCAGTGCCGGGTGTGTCTCTGCAGAGGTCAGCAGACTACTGGCACAGCTCTAACAGAACATCATTCTGTGACAGGTGCTTCTGTGCACGTATCAGCATCCAACTCTAGATACTTAGGAAATTTTCAAGTCGTATTTAATTAGACCTGGGGGGTTAGAAAATGCTAGAAATTAGGAGGTGGAGTTATTGTTGTCTTGGATCTACAGACCAAGGCGCAGGATGTGCAGAACTTGGACGCACTGCATGATCAGGGAGACAATGTTTAAAGGAAAATACGGTGTTTCAGTCCGTAGGTCTGGTTGGCCTAGTGCAAGTCAGAATGGAGAAAGGCAGAGGATCTCTGTCTTGAGAGGTGCATGAGAAAATATATTTCAAAGCCAAACACAATCTCTCCACTTTCTATGTGCAGAGGGATGCTGTATACACTGTGTGGAAGGATGCAAGTTACAATGCACAGTGCTTAAAAGTTTCTGAGGAAAAACAGCTCAAGAACGTAATGGCCTTCAGCATTAGCTTATGCCTTCCCAGGAAAAGGGTAAGTTTGTTCCCAGACATGGACAGAAAAATACCTCTCTATGGGAACCAAGGAATTCATTTCCAGTGTAAGCAGTCATCAGCTGGCAAATGTTTGTGGAAAAGCTTTCCTTCACAACTGAAGCCAGGAAAGCAGTTCAGAGATACTGAGTAAGAACATATGACACAAGTTCATATTTTATCTTCTCATAGCCAAATTGCAAAAGACAGTGTGCCCAAAAACAGGAAGGAGAGATGCCAAAAATGTTGGTGTAGAGACTGAGACTGGATGCAGTCAAAAGTGGATCAAGGCAAGTGGTCAAAGGGTCAGGATTGGTGGAAGTAGTCACTCAAGAGTCAAACAGTAGAAATAACATCATAATTCCTAGTTTTGAATGGAAGTATTTTTCTGTGTCCACTCACAACAAACATGTCATACACTACAGTACTATTTCTCTAACTGACATCCTCCATCCCTTGGACTTTAAATACAAGATGCTTTATATTTTTTTCCACCTGGGAGAGCACAGGATGCCCCAAACCATGGAAAATAATCAGGCCTGCACCATACAGGAGGTTGCTCATGGGAGGATTCCTTTCTTATTCACTGTAAAAGCTGGAAGCTAGTAAGGGATGAAGCAGGATTTGGAGTAAAAGAGAAGGCTATGTTTTTAAGGATGTGAATGTTTCCTTTGAGAATAAGATTTCATCCTTAGCTCTGCCACAAAGCTCCTGTGGAATGATAAAAAGTCACTTAAACCACACGTGGGTGATTAGTAATGCTGTGTCCATCCATTGACAACCAGCTGGATCATTAAATTATTTATTACAAATGTTGCAGCAAAGAATCTTTGAATTTACTGGTCAAACAAGATTAGCTGCATGTATTACTGAGTTATTAATGGTTGTTAGTATCTCTGATAAAGACATTGCAGATAAGCAATAGTTTTGAATACCTTAAGAATGCTTTCTTAAGGAGTTTTTCATTCTTTTTCTGTGGTAGTATTAATTGGAGTAATCCTGTTGACAAAAAAATTCAAAACACACAAAAAATTTTCATAAACTGCATCTAGGTTTCATCAAAATTCAGAGAACTGTCGGACACCTCATTTCTTTCCTTCCATCTTGCACTTGTGTGTATTCATTATGAGGTATAGAAGCACAGAGCCCATAGAGCAGACACAGCTTTGAAAAACAGCACTTGAGACCCTGCCTTCAAACTATGGAGAGCCACAAGTTCCAGGCAGTGGGTACAGGAGACCCAAGCTTTTGTGATGTTCTGAAGTGCTCTCTGGGGCTTGTGAGAGAGCAATAAATAGTTCAAGTTCATTATAATTTTATTGTAAATAATGTATTAAGCTATTTAATAATAAGTTGCAAAAGTCTATAATACTTTAGACTGATGCATATGTCCCTCAGGTTTAAGGCATGCCACGCTAAGTTATCCAAGGTCTTCTGTTGGGTTTAGACTAATTCTGCTATGTCTATGAACAAAAATGTAGGCAAAGTCAATGACTTTTGAACACAAGAGGTCAACAGGTGATCAAACAAATCACATGCAGCAAAAATTAATTGTGCTAACTTTAAAATTGCCCCTTTCTTCAAACAAAACATGCACACATTAACTAGTTGTCCTAAAAGGACAAGCTCAGACCAAGTGAAAAAAGCTGCACCCATGTTAGTCACTTCTTACCACCCTCCTGTGTGTCATTAGGAGTCTGGCATTTATTTTCATGATCTAAATTTAGCTCTCTTACATAAAGCCATAGTCATCACTCTTACAGTGTTTTAATGACATGAGAAATGCAGGAGATTGAAAACACATTATTATCAACATCTGTATTTAAAAATAATCCATTAAAAATGCCTTGGCTCACATTGTTTTATTGTAATACACAAATACTTTGTGACCTCTCATCTCATGCATTAGAACTTTACTCAGCTCACATGGAAAGGCTGAATGACAGCATAAGAACACAAGCATCCATGAGTTAGCAACATATTTCTGTTGGTGTCCAAAAAAAAATTATATGTCCAGTTTTAAGTTACACATATAGCAAGGAGTCAAAGGCTCCCACCTCATAAGCCGATCTAAACCAGCCCAGCTCCAAAGAAAGCATCCCAGGAACTAAACTCAGAGTAACTGCATCTTAACACCCACACGGGAAGGACAACCAGGCCTGGAGCACTCAGTTGGCTGGACAAAGCCTGGGACTTTGCTGGCCAAAGAAAATAGCCTGAAATTGAGTACTGTGCCACACAGGTAGAGATGTGCCACTGGTATAACTGAGACAGGGTCTGGAGGGCAGGCAGGTGCCTTGAGGAAGAGAGGAAGCAGAAGGACTACTGCTCACAGGTGCGCTGCACTGAGACTCGTCTCTTTCCTCTCCCTCCCATCCCACTGCCCTGAGGAGGCTCATTGTACAGCTGGTCCTCTTGCATCCACTTGGCTCAAATATATGCTACGGACATAATAAATGAAAGAAAGATAGAAAAAAAATGCTGAAACTGAACCTAGAGAAATCTAGGAACAAATATAGTCTCTGAAAATTAACGTTTGCTTGTGGAAACAAGCTGTGGCATGCTCAGACCTCCTCAAAGTATTGCATCATAGTAATTTGTTTTAAAGAATAACAAGATTTAAGTCATGATCCACTTTTAAAAGTCATTGTAAAAGGAGGATTTAATTAGTTTTCTTAATCAAAAGAAACAGAATGAAAGCAAATGCTAAATATGACAAGCATTAAATCTAAAAGACAAAGCTGGTGACTGGCTTGTACACAGTCTCAGACTGCACAATCAGTGTCACCCATGCTGGCTAGACAATGAAAAACTTGAGTTACTGATTTAAGAGGGGTAAGGGGACTGCGTTTGGGTAAATCAATATTCTGGTTTTATAATGAAGGTTTTAAAAAACCATCATGCAGGAACTGGCAATAATCCTGAAATGTAATCCCATAAACTATAAAATACTTCTGACAAGCTTCCAGCAGTCATGTTTCAGCAGCTGGTTTCTATGTCCTAAAGCGCTCTTCCAGGGATGGAAGCTGGATGCCACTGCCACTTATCATTACCGCACTCTTTGCTCCTCATCTCCAGTGACCTGACATTCACAGCAGAATGTCACTCCTGCTGCTTTCTTGCACTCTTTCAGACCTGCTGGCCTGAGTCAGGAAGCTCCTGGGACCCTTGCTGAGGCAACACTGCTCCATTTTTGTTCCCAGTGCATGGCTGAAAGTGAAGGCCACAGAAGCAGCCATTAAACAGTAAAATAAACAAACAGAAAGTGACATTTAAGAGAATGAGTGGAAAACAACATAGTGGCATTTAAGGACTTCCTTCTCCTCCTCTTTGTGTAAAACTTGGGCCATATGAAGAGCTAAATTATCTCTCACAACACGGTTTTGTTTAGAGACTAGACCACTCCCTCCGCCACGAAAGCCAACTCTCATTAAGGGCTATTTTCCAGAAGCAACTGGCATCTCCTGGCAGAGTTTAAAAGACTTGAACTTTGGACATGTCTACAAAGACATATCCAGCAATTGTGTTTAGTGTTTAATTCTTTTGATCTTCCAGCCCTTAGAAGCCAGTAAGGTCTGTAAATATGAGCAATGCAGATTTAACTGAGGAAATAATAATAACACGGTAATTAAACTCTAGGGTGGCATTTTTTATCTTCAACTTTCCAGCCTTTTCCAACGGAGGTAAAGAACACAAAGCCAGAGGGCATGATTCAGCCTTGCAGGAAGACCCCCTGCTGTCACACATATCAAATCCTATTCATAGCTGTACCCAGCTCCAGGCTTGAAGTAATTCTTTTTCCTACCATTACGTCTACTGAGATGCTCTTTCAGGACCTCACTGCTGCAGTGATTAATTTTGGTTACGCATTTCTTATTCTAGTCTTGTTACGCAGTCTCCTTCATTAGTGGAAATAATTACATGTCCTTACTTTTACTCTCCCTTTGGATGAATTTATGGGCAGTTATCATGGCCTGTCACTGCCTTTCCAGGCAGAAGATAAGCTCATATGGCTTGTTTGCACGAGTTCTCCATTCCCCGACACTCTTCCACTTAATGTTTATGATCTCCCATGCAATCCATATTTCCTAAGTGGCACCACTCAAAGTGGTGGTAGTAGTAATAATCATCATCATCAATGAGACAGTAATAATCATCATCATCATCATCATCATCATCATCATCTTACATGTTCTTTCCTGTTAAGGAGCACTCAGTCATAGAGTTCTGCCACTCTTAGGTGGAGATGGGAATCTCAATTCTTTCTCTACCGTGCTTCTTCCTGCATTTTACTGGCTTGGATTCATCTGAAAAACTACCCATCAGCTGCATAGTTGGCAGGGCAGGGCACTTGTTTCTTCCCTGAGCTGATAGCTCTTTGCTATGAATGGATGATGTGGGGTTAAATCAGCTCCTGCCTGTTGCCCAGGCCTCTGGCAGCAGGCAGTCACATTACTGAGGTGGCCAGCACCCCAAAATCCACTACCATTCGCAAGTTCTTTAATAATGGTTGGTTTGGTCTATTATAAAATGAATTATTTATTTATAGACACAAAGCTAACAAACATAAAACTTAAAACAGACTACTGCTACACAGGGAAACATTTTTAAAAAAGCCATACTAGTATTACACATGGAGTTAAAGGTACCATTAAAATTACAGCTAGCTAAGAAAGAATATAACCTAGGATTCAATGTTCCTTACCATCCAATTTTTTGATGGCGTACACATTGAGAAGTTCTCTCTCTCAATTCCTGGGAAAGTGATCTGGAGTTGTGTCCAGCTCCAGGGAGAAATCTTCTCACACCTTTCCGTGGAGTGTGAGGCTTCTGCCTCTGTGATAATTGTGTGGGCTTTTATAGACATAAGAACTGTGTCTTTTGGTGGAGAATATTTCTTTCATCTCTCCCCACATTTGCTTTCCAGACTAAGATGTTGATTCTTAGCTGGGTGTCTGAGCCCTTTTGGCACCAGAGATACCCCATGCTGGGCCTGTGACCCGCCCGAGTTATCTCTAGCATATGCACCGGCTATCTGTGGTAGAGAGAGGGGGGAGACCTGTCCTGCCACACTCTTTTCTACTCACAAGAAGGGGACCTGTAAGAAAGCTGGAGAGGGACCGTTTACAAGACCACATAATGATAAGACAAGGGGGAATGGCTTTAAACAGAAAGAGTGTAGGGTTAGATTAGGTAGTAGAAAGAAATTCTTCACTGTGAGGGTTGTGAGGCACTGGAACAGGTTGCCCAGAGAAGCTGTGGGTGCCCCATCCCTTAAAGTGTTCAAGGCCAGGCTGCATGGGGCTTTGAGTAATCTTCTAGTGGAAAGTGTCCCTGCCCATGGCAGGGGGATTTGAGGTCCCTTCCAACCTAAATCATTCTATGATTTAATGATATGAAGGAGGCCCTAGCCTGCAGCATTCACAGGCTAGCAGAGTAATGATGATGAGAGCAAAGAAATCACCATGTCTTGCCCACACTCTGCTCTGGACTGTTCTCAAACTGTCTGAAGATCAGCCATGGTAAGGCCCAGTCAAAGCAAAAAGAGTGGTAGTAACACACTGAGGGTACATGTAATCACACCCTTTAATTACTTTGTTCAGCAGTGTCTCCAACTTGAAAGCCACAAGTCACTTGAGAGTCTTTTTTGCAAGTAAACAAACAGTATCAACTACTTCCAGTCATAGCCTGGCCTCCGTAGCACTTATGACGAAGCACATTTGGGAGCCAAAGCAAGCAAACATTATGATTCATTTATCCCCCATCTTAGCAGATGGATAAATGAATCCTTTATAACCAAGGCAGAACAGGTTTAAACGAATAGCACCGTTCAAGCTTCATGAGACAGAAACGCTGGCAATGCCTCATTATCCACAAAGGAATCAAGATGTGTATTTCTATGAAATTTACGTATATATAAGTGAAGTTCCTGTGGCACAACTCAATAGATGATAAACCAGTAAAAACAGTGAGAAAGAGAGGACCTCCACTTCTTATCAGGACTGAGATACTGACTTTTTCAACATGTTATAAAGGAGTTTGGTGTTTACACCTGAAGTCATTGTCAGGTTCTGAGACAATTTAGACTGGTGCAAAAACTTAACATGAGTAGAAGGGACACACAAATATAAGAGCCAAACTACACTTTGCAGTTAAAGATTCAGAAAATGGATGAATTTCCCAAGCTCGAACAAGTGAGTTTGGTTCTACATGAGTTTTCAGAAGTTTCTCATTATTATTATTATTAGGGCCTGGCTGAAGAATTTCAGGAAGATAATGATATGTCCTTCTTGAAAACTGACTGGAGTTATATTTCAGCTGCTTTATTAAGCTCTTTACATGGTGTATACTAGGTAATGTATAGACTCTTAGAGACTATAGTTTCCAGTGCAATGAGCACACTAAAGCAGAACATATATACATATACATATATGTATAGAAGTGGTTTTCCTATCAATGACATGAGTTTGTCCACTGGAAGCAGGCTAGTTTTATGATACTTCATTTTCTATACAGCCATTTTTTCCAATTTTCTGCTGTGGCCCAGCAGAGCCAGGAAGGAGCAGGCAGACGCTGTCTGCCATGGGAGCTGAGCTGGCTGAGTGCTGTGGAAAGGGTGGCAGGCCCCAGCTCACCTGCAGTCACACAGCAGAATTCCTTCTGATCCCAGCAGGGCTCTCTGTACTTCAGCCATGCACACATGACAGCTCTTTCTTTTCTTCCTGTAGGACCTGTGGCACTTCATGACCACACAATCTGTGAGCCACAAACGTTTTTCCAAGACACCAGCTAGATATTTTCAGCCTGCCTCTTATGTTGGATTCCACAATATACGTCTTTGTGCCTGCCCCCCAGCCCCTTAAAAGTATTTTCATTTAGTGTGAGCCTGTGCTTACTCTGCACAGAGAGCTGCTGGCATTAAAGTCATTTCCCAAGAAACCCCAGCAGCCTCAACTACATGACAAGGTGTCTCTGGGCTTTAGACTGTTTCTTTTTGTAACCTGTCTGACAACCTGAAATTCAGTGATCCACAACCAGTCATTCCTGTGTCCATGAATCCATGCAGAATGGATTCATCTCGCTTTGTCTTAAAACAGTGGAAAAAGACAGACATCTGAGATGCAATTCATCCCACTTCTTTTAGGCACCAGAGAGAAGTCTTTCTCCACTGAGTAGAGAGGAAACATCAGTGGCTATCTTGGATCAGCTGTATTCCTTTTGGTTGTGTGACGGCTGGGTGAGAGGTACCCCACCCTAGGCTATCTTTAGCAGCTGCAAGGTTATGAGTGGACAGGGAGTTCTCAGCTCCAAAACATAAGAACTACTTTTTACTTTGTTTTGCCCTGCTGGGCCTCTTGCTTTGCAGACTTGAGGCATAAAAATCATAAACACTTTAATTAGCTGTTCATACCTAAAACACTATTCCTGGCAATGATATTTCAACATGATCCTTGTCCTCCTGCATGCACACCTTCCCTCCCGATTTACTAGAATAAAAAATCTAACTTTCTTGTCCTGATCAGCCAAGATCAACTCTGTGTGCAGGTCAGCCCTTATTTTCACTTGCTCCCACATTTATTTAAGGGTTTTGTTTGGGAACCAGCAGATCAAATTATTTGGTGCTCTTCAAGTTATGCTTAGGTTTGGTTTAGGTGCTACTCTGGTCAAACATTAGTTATGCTGCCTATTTAGACAGATAGCTGACATCAAGATCACATGTGCTGGACTAAACTAGAAAATAGTTGTTAACTGAACTCATGTTTCCTGAGAACAATTTCTGCTTGAGAAGCCTCTATCCTGGATGCTAACTCATGCCAAGACCATGGTACATCAGTCTTTTCCCCTCTGTTGGTGTGCCTCTGAAGTTGTTGCAGATAGCCTAGCTCTCTGGAAAATGCTATAAACCCACACAGTCCCAGGAACGAGGTGACCTTGCCCTCCTTACATCTGTAATCTTTCCAAAGAGAAAAAGTGTGGTGCAGAACCCTGAATCTTTGATGTGAATTGATGTTCCCTAATACTGTACTTCTTCTCAGGTCTGGGGAAGAGCTGCCACCCTCAAAGAGCCATCTTATATCTCACATCGTTCTTCCCACTCAAGTCATCCACCAGCATTTTGGTTTGGGTGTTATTTGTTTTCCTTTTTTTCACATAACCTGTTCCAAACCAAGATAAACCATGTTGCCCTTGTGTATAATGATACAAATCCATGTAAAACATTTGCATTATGTAGGTCACTTGTTCAAATCTGCCTGTAAAATATTTACATTGTGTAGTTCACCTGGAGACCTCTATTTATGAGGAAAGCCTTCAGAATACTATTATACTAGTAGTCAGAGAAGCAAATATCACTTCATAAAAGAAAAGCCCTTGTTTCTTTACTTTCCTTTTCTATCAGGATGCCACTGAGTATGTAATAGCAATTCTCTAAATACCTAATTTTTATCTTACATTCATCTTTTTTTCTCCTTCTCTGTTTTGGAGAAAGATCTGAGGTATTTAACTTTCTTATGGCACCAGTACTCTGTATACTAAAAGTTCTGCTTCTTTTGCAGTACTTCGTGAAATCCAGCCCTGCACCTACAGCCAGGTATGTGATCACACTACTCTTGGAGGACAGAGATGGAAAGGAAGAGCAAATTACGTTTCGAAAGATTACACTTATTGACAAACCTAATTTGTTCTCAAGGTACAGACTAGCAATTGTTTGACAATAATGAGCATTCCTGATGATCCTAAAACATCTTTGATGTTCCCTCCAACATTGGTCAGTTCAGCTATAGCTCTCTTCCTTCAAAGAAAGGATATCCAAGTGGACTGACTGTTCTCCGCACTTGCATCCACCTTTTTCCCATCTGCCCATAGAATACACGGAGTCCTTATCATCTTTAATATTCTGCACTTGGAAACAGTGAGTGCTGTGGTGTTCTCTGGATGCCCCTGACCCAAACTGCGTCAGAACTATAATCTCTGTGCCTGTATCTTCACAACAAATATTTAGAATATTTAAAGGGAGGCTTTGGTTCCAATCTCATTACATATGAATGTTCTTGCTAATAGAGCAAAGATTTCTTAACTTAAGCTACATCCTACTCTTTAAAATCCTTCCAGATATTTATTGGGCTAAACTCAGAGCCAACTAGAAGTGGTGGTGGAAAGGAATAAGGTCATGGCCTCTCCCAGATGGATGTGAGCCATTCACTTCTCTAGTGTGTTACAATTTGGTTTTTTGGAGCCGAAGTTTTTCCTGATTTTTTTTTTCCTACGGAGTTTGAAAATCTTCTGGGACGATCCACATGAACAAAAAGCTTTATGTTTGCTGTCTGTGAGAGGTGTCAGTTATGGATCTGTACTAATCTAGGCCTTAATGCCGGTTCTCTTCCCTCTTATACAGATGAAGATAATACACGTTATATATCACGTAACGATTTCTCAGCTGATGTACATGGTATCTCTTTGGAGAGGAAGTAATCAAGTAATTTTACTCATTCTGACCCTCAAAGTACAACATGATCACCGATTAATTATTGCTCCCTTATGATTTATATCAAGATTAGAATCCAGTTAGGTCAACCTAACAGGCAGTGTTTTGCATCATGAGTAACCAATTTGCATACTGCAATTTAAAGGACACAATCTGAAGCTACACCAGACTGGTCACGAAAGGGCTGGAGGCAAAAAAGTGAGACTGTACATTATTACTGGCAATCTGTCCAATCACTTCCGGGAATAAAACTTTTTATTAGCCAAATTACTCTCAAAACATTTAAACATCCCTCCAATTCTTTCCTTGGCAAAGATGACAACATGTTACAGCTGCCTATGTATCTCTAGCTATAACATATTTGTAGATAAAACAGAACTGAATTCTTCTGTGTACAGTTATCTGTTATACAGATGGAGTTATCTCTGGGGGAGGGATATGCTGAGACAGTCTATTTAAGCAAAGAGTAATCCAAATGGTGAACAGAATTAGTTTTTCTGTGGAGAAGTTCATAGATATACAGTTGCCATGACAACTGCATTTGGCTCTGGAAAAGGGAAAACAAATGGCTCTTTTTAGACTGAAGTAAAATAAATTTAGTCTGGTTTTTCTTTTTTTTTCTTAATCTGCTTTTTTTCAGATTTTTTCTTAATCTGCTTTTTCACTCTAGTGTCAAATAGTCCTTCTGTAGCAAGCTTCCTCAGCTTCCTTTTTTAGATTTTAGGGGGTTTCTTTTCCTTTTAAAAAACAAACAGTACATCTATTGGAATTACAAAATGTGAGAGCACCTCCCTTTCCCTACCCTTCCCTTCCCATATCCAGAGGACAGTTTTGTGTTCCAAAATTCTACAGATTGCACCCTAGCTGCAAAATAATAGAACCAGATTTTCTGCATCTAAGCAGCATAAAAATGCAAACTTATATTCTTAACTTCATCAGATCGCAGAAGACTTGGAGAAGTTGGAAAGAGCTGTTATTATCAGTCTGTTGGGAATGCAGTATATCAGGTCTGAAACGCCCTCTGTGTCTGACGTGAAAGATAGCCAGGGTGATTTTTTGTTCTGCTGGTGGTTGAAGAATCAAGTGGATTTTAAACCTTTGGTATTGTATATCCTTTATCAGCTCTCTGCTTCCAGCACTTGTGTATGCATATCCCTCCCACAATCACACCAGCCAGTGCAACAGGAATCATTGCAATGTACCAGGACAGGCCAACAGCTGGAAAAGTAAACAAATTAAATATTAGAAAAACAGAAAAAAACCCAACAAACTCCCAGGAGCATAGCTCTCAAAGCTCAAGTGGGAAGAGGAGAAATCACAATAAAAAGGATGTCTGCAAGTTAACCTTCCAGAAGGGCTTATCACCTTTGAAAGGAGGAGGTCTATTGATTGAGCACTCTGGGAAATGTGTTCATGAAGATGGGAGGAAGGATTGGAAAACAACAGAGGGTGAGAATTTAAAGTTCAATCTTTTGCATACACCTAACTTTCTGAACACCTGATCAGAGCAGCTGTGTGCTTGCTATCTTGGCTCATTAAAAGCAGAGACGTTTCAAGCAGGAAATCCAAGCACCGTGTGGAGAGGGAGTACTTAACAGTTAATCCACCCACAAGTTGTGTGAATAATTTTTTCCTACAAAGCAGTTTATAAATTAGTAGTGATCAACCCAAGACTCAGAACTTCTTCCTGAATCCGGCTAATTTCCAACACCAGTGTCTATCCAGACCGTTTTGGATTATTCCAATATGTATTGCCTCTGTAGTTATACCTGTGTAGCTCATGGAAGACAAGGGCAGCACACGATCCGCAAATTGAGTACAAATCCTTCATCATAGGGTGCAGGAGTGAGTCATAACTGATAATGAAGTCTGAAAGTGTTCATGTGCCTTTCTAAGACAGCGTGAGCAAACTTTGGTGAGTCACTAACGTCATGCAAAGAAACAATTAGCATTGCTTCACATTGTTTATACAGCTGGTTCTTGGCCAATGGTTTATCACACTGCAACATTAATTGCGCTGAGTTTAGGTCTTCTCTTCCCATCACTAGGAGCCAAAATAACAACACCCATCATAATTTACACTTCTTGTTATTTTGGCAGCAGTCTGTGCATGAGGAAAAGGAACACTCTAATAATTTATTCTGTTACTGTCTTTTTTTTTCCCTACTTGTTGAGGAACTGGAGGAGATTGGCCCTGCTGCAAAGAGTGTGCCAGTAGTCTCACTGGAACAATTATTTCACAAAGTGTATCGAAATTGGAGTCTTAGCCAACAAACAGATACACCACCACAGATTGATCCTTATCCCTGCATAAAATGTCAGTAAATGACCTATAGAAGGTGTATTTTTTGAACAGGCTACAAAGACTACAGGTGAAAGAGGCAACCAGACTTTCCCCAGGCAATAACTCATCCCAACACTAGCTCTGACAGTATAAACAGATCGGATGATAATTTAGCAGTAGTATAATAATAGAAATTATCAAAAATAAGCAGTCAAAATAACTACCTTCCTGCTTGACCCTTGTTGGCAGTACTTGGTATCCATATCTGTTCTGGGCTAGACAGGTAAAGTCTGTGTAAAAGTCCACTTCTTCAACAGAATCAAAAATCAGTGGTACTTCAATGAAGTTTTCACCATTTTCTACAATTTCTCTGGAAGAATAAGAAAGGTTTAATGTTAAATATTTTAATAAGATGGTTTTTCTCTATTTGATACACACATTCTAACAGCACACTGCAAGAAAATGCATTGGATATTGGCTCATTTCTGAACCAGCCCCTCAGCATTCAAGGACACCTGTTGTGCTAACTCTTTGTGTCTCAGTGGGCAGTACCTATCCTGCACTTTTTGGAGTCTAGAGGAAAAAAAAATATCTGGATTTGTGTTGCAAAAACAAAGAAAAGGGGAGGGGGAAAAGTCAAGTAGAGTTCTGTGTGTCTTTGAGCTCCCTTAACAGCATTGTGCAACGACCTAATTCCTTCTCTTGGACCACCTGAGGTTAATTCTTAAGACCAGCTGGAAGAGGACATACGGAGAACATAGCCCTGCAAATGTTCTCTAAGAAAACCGAACCACCATTCCCGTCTATCACATGCTCAAAGCCAATAGCTCAATACAAGAAACTGTCTGAGAAGTTTCCAGCTTAGTTCAACATGATTTTTCAGGCATCCCACTATTTGAAAGTGGTTTTCTAGCTGGAGTCAAACACTGTCTCTTGATATCTTTTAGTCATCACCAAAGCAGTTGTCCAGCTGCTCTTTAATGATCTGATCACGAGCTTGCATTGCACGGCAGCAATGGAATTCCCTGGGCACTCCTCCTGGGAGCTCTTTGCCAAAGATTTCTGCAGGGAATTAGTTTTCCCGGTGGCATTTGAGCTGTTTTGTCATGCTGCCATAATGAGGGCTTCCAGCAGAACTGGGGTGTCTCACACACTGTGGGTCCTGCAGGAACCTCAGCTGTCACTGTCACTGTCACTGTCCTTGTGCAATTGCCTGATAATATGTAACAGCAATAGTCATAGTGATAGGCATAACAAAAAAAAAATTTAAAGTCCAATTAAGAAAGTGCTGCTCTATCCTAAAGCCTGCAGAGACTATAGCTGCAGCACATTTTATGGTTCCTGTCCACAGGTTCAATGCATTTTCACTTATCCATATAATCAAGATTATAAATTAAATTTTCCAATCATGCTGTGGGGAATGGGAAAACATTCAAAGGCTTGGGCATACAGCTGAGTTACTATGTTACCTCTGGCTGCAGCATGGCCAGGCTGTTACCTGGCACTGGTGGCCACAAATTGCCAAAACCATCTCACACCCATAACTGTGAGAAACTAGTGGGAAAAGCCTTGAGGCATGCAGCTATGAGGCAGCTAGAGAAGCCTGGCAGCATGCAGCTATGAGGCAGCTGAAAGAACGCTCCTTAAGACAGGGAGACACAATGAATCAGGGCAAGAGGATGTGGAACATCCTGTTTCTCCCTCCCACCAGCATCCCCTTCAGTGCTACCCTGGCATTAGTTCTAGCACTCAGCGAGTGTCTCTGTGAGTCACTTTAACTCACTAATGTGGAAAAGAACAAGCTTAGAGGGAAAAACAAGGTTATTTAAAAAAACAAAACAAAAACCATCAAACCACTGGATAATTTTATGTTGTCTTAGTGTATTCAGAGAACCTCATGAATTTCAGGGAGAGAATGTAGCCACTTTGCTGGCATGGGGTAAGGAGAGAGATAAGAGAAGCACTGGGAAAGATCAAGTCTCCTTGCTTTCCACTGCAGTCAGCTGTTACATCAGCTCAGTTGTTCATGAAAATGTGTTTAAAGTTTAAGTCCCAAAGCTGGCTCATTTTCAAAATACCAGGTAACAAAAAACAGAGATAAAGAGTTTATTTCACTGACTGGGTGGGGCTTGTGGGGTTTTTTTGCTTGCCTGCCCTTTTTTTTTTCTCAGCTCTCACCTTCACTTCAGATCTGTCCATTTCCCATTTCATTACCTGGCACTCAGCTGCACCAAGAGTCCCTGTGGCACTGCAGGTTAAAACAGTAAGCACAAGGAAGCATTTTCAGCCAGACTTACTGTCGTTCTCCCTCTGTAACTCTGTTTTGTTTATAAATCACATCAACCCTGGTGTCATTTGCCAGCCATTCCACCTCAGTTTGGAAATGGCTGCTCAGCCCAACAAACACTTTGCATGGGAGAGTCATCTTGGAGCCTGTCAAAAAAAGAAAGATTGAAAAACAATTTGGATATATATGAAGAACTAGTCTTTCTTTTGGTGAAAACCAACAACTCCAGTGGGAGACTCCACAAACATCAAGAACCACTTCTTTCAAAACTGAAATTAATCTCCAGATTGCTTTTGATCCTCTACTCCTTGGCAGCAAGACCCCGCGGTTTGGCAGTCCTTTCTGCTGCTAACCAAATAATTTCGCTATTGCAACAGTTAGCAACTCTTGCGCTAAACACATTCCTTAGAGGGAAAGCTGTGTCCCTGTGGCCTTGCCCTTTCTGACGTACTGCAGCCCAAAAGGCACAGTGTGATTTACCCCTCTGGAGCAATTGCATTAACCAGCAGCACAGCTCCACGCAGAGATGCTGTGGGTGAGGACATTCAGCTCAAGGTGGGACCTCCAGGGATAAAGTGATTTTGCAAAATTTCTGAAACTCTGCTATAATTACTGTAACTCAGGGATAAGGAGACTGCAGAATGTTGTCTACATTATATGGAAAACATAGGGCTCAATAAGGGAAACAATGTTATTACGACACCTGTGCAGGTGGTGATAAAAGGAATATAAAACACCACACAGGGGTAGATACGGGGAAAAAAAGAGTCTTAGGCCTACACTGATGGAAAGAAAAGTGGCAGAGAAAACTAACAATATAGGACACAGCTGTGTGTATAGTACCCAGTTTTTAAAAGTTTGGTGTAAAATATAATTGGCATTTTCTGGTAAGAGGAAATACAACAGAAATTTGTTGCCATCATACAATCTTCAAAGAAAAATTGAGATCCTATCAAGGTACTTACTAACTAACAACTGTCTAGTTCAAACAGTAAAAAGGAATGAAAAAGTCTCCTTTCAAAAAAGCTAGATGGGTCATTCAAAGCTACCCGACAACCTAAACCAATTTCAGGAAATATGAAAAAGAAAAGCACTTAGTAAAGTGAGAACTCTGGACAGCTGAGCTAATGGTGCAAATATGCTTTTATTGCTTGGTAAGGGGACAGCAGTTCTGCAGCTTCTCTTACCTGGAAGACAGCATTAAAAAGCAAAAAAAAAAAA